>CAJNSZ010000149.1:0-189012 GCA_905329745.1 Rotaria sp. Silwood2 | reverse complement strand
ATCAAAATTGATGTTTCCGTCGTCACCCGAAGTGCCAATTTTTTTGTTGTGTTTTTGGTATAGAATTCATGATAGTCATGAAATTTCCTCATGTTTCAAGTGCTTCGGTTGATTATAAAAGAAATTTGATTTATTTACATTTATATCTTACTAATTAACAATGCAGCCTGAATTTAAAACATAAAAATAATAATAGACATACAAATTTCATCGTTCTAATGGTACTACATCTTTCTAACCATGGAAGAAATGTAACTGTAAAAAATTCTCTTGTTTGTTTAAAACCATTTCTCGATGGAACGTAAAATTAGTTGAAGAAATTATTGGCAAACAAAGCATACCATATCAAATAATATTCTTGCTTTCATGCATAATACTTATTAATATTAATACGTCTGATGTAATGTGAAGATCTGCATCAGTTACAGAATTAAATTGATTTTATAAGAAATTTCCGGCTGGGACCAACTTGTAATAGAAACAACTGAAATTAAGTAGTGTGTTTTCTTACTTGCATATAGTTTTTGTCGAATATATAGCGTATTTACTCTATGCATTCTGATTTCTAGTCGTCTATCAGTCGACGACTGGCTTGTTAGTTTGTGTTCCTATTGCTACTTGACGACAATCAGTCACCTTGTCACACTAATATGTTTGTGTTTCTGTTTTCATTGTCATCTCATCCTTCGTCCTGTTCTGCTACACTTTTCCTCTCCTATACGTTTCGAAAGCGTCTACAGATGTAACGAATGCAACACGTAGTCAGAAGAAAGGATATCCTCGTCATGAGTATGAACATATCATAAAGAATATAAAGAGAGAACAGATAGACCAACAGTACAATGCGGTCGACAAATTTTGTATCCTGAAGTCATGCCATAGTCACTTGATTGAAGGCTGGCGATATTGAAGAAAATGAATATGATAGGCGCAACAATCGAGGAAGCAAGTCAATATTGCTCGAATAATATATTTATATGCCACGTTTCAACAAAAGAAACTTTACTTCATGACATAACAAATGCATTTGCTCATCGGTCATGACCTCGATGTCTATCCAATTGGATTGAACTCACACGTAACAGGTATCGGTTATGACAAAAGCATACGAAGACACATTTTTTTTCATTGAAAATATTGCCGGTTTAAACGATGCCATTTATTTGATTCAATGTTAAAGATGTTAATCTCAAGCACGAGTTTCGCCAGATAAGAAACACATTATAAATATGCCAAATCAATATCAATATTAGAAATAAATTCCTTTTAATTCGGTAGTTAACTTCAATAAAAAGGATATCTCAGTGGAAATATCATTTGCTGTTGTTACCCTACCGACCTATAGTTGACATTAAGAAGCCGAATTTATCATATTATATCTATGACTAAGATAGAAAGAGAGCATTTGCTAAGCAACATCCGGCAAATATACTGGTCGAATATTTCAACGAAGTGCGAACAGGACGGTTATTGTTTTCGGTCGTCCATGTATATACTTTTATGAAACAGAAATAGCAGTTGCATGATCAGAAAAATTATGTCGGACAATCTGACAACATTGCCTGCAGAATTAATTCATAAAATTCTAGACAATGTTCCATCACTTGATATTCTCTCGTCTGTATGTTTTGTCAACAAACGCCTTCGTTCGGTTTCTCAGGACTATTCTCGCTTTCAACTGAACTTCAGTTATATGGAAACATCGATGAGCAAGAGTCAGTTTGACTCTATCTGTACTCAACTACTTTATTCGACCTCTCAAGTTATATCTTTGACACTTTTCAATGAAAATGATGTAATGACATCTGTAAAAAATCCTCTTTTCCTTTCACGATTCAGCATCATTGATAAAACATTTCCGAATCTTCGTTCACTAACTTTGACACATATAAAGTATGGCACATGGTGTTTATTCAAAACTCGACTTCCACCACACATCGTGACACTCTCACTTCATTTGGTCTATTCTGATATATTAGCACGTTTATCGATGACGTCTGTTATTTTGGGTGAATTACTCTTTCTTTCGCCGTCGCTCCAACGTCTCTCTGTCAAAATGACTGGCTTTTTAGGTGGCAATGTGAAAATTCGTTCTCCAAATTCGACAATATTATCGTCTGTTCAATATTTTCATTTAGAACTCGTAACCATTGATTTATTAAGTCTTCTTGCCGTTGCACCTATGCTTCACACTCTAGAAGGTAGATTTCAGACTCCAGACTTAAAATTAGGTAGAATTCATCCTCACCTATTGCATTTGCAACAAATGCATATCGAACTATGGACTATCACTTGGACAGAGATGGCAACTTTACTCTGTTCATTTCCACGACTCGCCTATTTGAAGATCATTGCTGACAATGTGAATAGTGATATGGCGGATGGTTTTGCCTGGGCACGATCGTTGCAACATATCAAACATTTTGAGTTTAAACTTAAATTTTCCTATGATGCCTTCGAACAACAACAATTCAATCTTGACTCATTTCGCACAAAATTTTGGCTTGAAGAGAAAAAGTGGTTTGTTACCTACGATCGAAGATTAAATGCTGATGGTTCTTCGATGCTCTATTCGAATTTGTCATCTCTTATCGTCTATCCACCGCATGAAATAATTGGAACGCTAGTATCAGAATCAACAGCGTTAGAGCCAACATCATTTTCTTATGTTCATCGCTTAATAATTAATGATCAATATTTGCAATATCCGCTCTTGCATCGATACACTCACATCAAAGAATTCTATTTATCACAAATTACTGTTCCGTTTCCTACGTTCAGAGATCGTGTAGCCTGTCTTGATACATCACAAATTATGACATGTATTATTGGTCCAGAGTGGAGTAGAAATTCGTCTCATGAACACATCGAATTTTTACATAGTTTACCTCGTTTGTGTCGGTTGCAAGTTTCTGATATTAATCTCAACTACTTTTTTCTTCACCAATGGCCTCATATTGTTGATTTAAAGATTGAAAATGACTTCCAGAGTAAGCTTCATGTGTTATGCTCAACCGATATCGATGCACTTTGTCATTCGTTTACTCATATCGAACGACTCGATATTCACTCATCATCTATTACTGATCTACCACAACTTCTTAACAGAATGAAGAAGACATTAACAGACATAATAATTCGACAATCACGTAAGATCAACAATGAACACCTTATAACATGTGAATGGATCAAAAGAAATACAGAACTACAAAATTTTCACTTTACAAGTGATTATTGGAATTCTGTCAGCTTGTGGCTTTAATACATCTCTCACAGACACATTTTACATATTGTTTTTTCTTTTTATTATATCTAAGATATTTATTTTGTTAGAAAAGGCGAATCTTTGAATAAATAGCTTACTCATTTACACATGATATAATAATTTGATTTGATTTCCTCCAAGAAAACATCAGTTATAGATAAGATACACACCTCTTTGTTTTTTCTTTGATAAAAGTACTTGTTTACGTTGTGATTTGGCATATGTAACAAGTGAATAAGTTTTATTTTTCTTCTGTATCTTTCAGTATCATTGAGCAAATAATTATGAAATGAATTATTATTTTAATTTACATATTAAATTTATATCTAAATATCTTTTCGAAAGTTCGAAAACAACAAAAATTATTTAGTGAATTGATGCTACTTGAATCACATAGTATTCTATACGACAACTTTATTAGATATCGAAAATCAAATTCAGTTTTTGTTCGTATTCTATTCGTATAGTTCGGTAGAATTTGTAGAAATAAAAACACTGATAAAAATAGAAACATAATTAATATACTATCTGACGATCATTTTCTTTAATATTTTCTGAGGTACGTAATCGCTGAAAAATTCAAGAACATCATATGGTTCTTTTTCTTTTCATATTGTCATTGTTTGTAATGCAACAGTGTAAATCAACCATTAAAATAACTGTTTATGATTCTTTTTTTGACTTTATAAAAACATAAATAATAAAGAAAAATGCTCGTCATTCGTTTTTAAGTGTACGGTAGAATCAACTTAAATCTATATCAATATGATTGATCTAAGGTTATAACTAATAATGAATTACCACTCGAACTGACTTCTTGTTTTTGAAAAAAAACATAATTATGAAATTGTTTTCTTCATGAATTTATTATTTTTGACCGATATGATTAACTTTATTCGAGTGAGAAAATACGTGTCAAACTATTTGATTTAGTGATTTTCACGATAGTATATATAATATATTCTATATAACTTTTTCGATATTAAATGATGTTATCAGAATGAAATCAAATATATATGTAGCATGACAAAATATCATAGAAGGTGTGTGTGGATACAGGTTTATCTTTGCGCAGGTGAAGATGATGTACATATTCATAACTACACTCGATATCGACATCTACATTCTAGAGAGCAACAGTCAATCAAAGATTATTTATACGGATTCGATCCTTTTTAATATATTCATGGAAATCTTGATTCATAAAAATATCGAATAAGCAGCTGTTAGAAAATCTCTCACTGCTTTCATATCCATACTGCAACTTGACCAATAGAATTCGCATCACATTACTTTCTTTAAGTAAACATGAACACTTTGACTTCAGAAACGGTTTCAACAGTAACATCAAAATGCCATCGTAAAACACCAACGATAGTTTTGGTAAAACAAAAAGAAATATGGATGAGCAGTCAAAAGTGTAGAAAATCTGATAGTGCGCTTTCTGAACAGTACCAATGCTTTTTTTTCTACTCTAGAAAACAAGGTTGTCTCATGCAACATGGCGTTCATCTGATTCTGAAGACGTTTTTACATGCCTGACAATTTAGCGAATGATGGATCTAATAAGAAATGCATAGCGAAAGTCTAGTTACAATCTTACTGGTCTACTCTTAGGTTTCTTTAGTATTAACCATGATGACTACGTTGTCACTTTTACACAACAATAACGGAAAGCATAGTTTTCTAAGCCACTATACAAATGAAACACATGCTGTTGGCGTACAAACAAGAGCTATTCCATCGAATCAATACATATTTGTGGTCATTACTAATTTGGAAGTAAAAGGAAATCAATCGCTATGTTGTCACGTATCATGGGTCTGTAATACAACGTACGAAAAAGAAAGCTTCCTTCGATCATCATCCGTTGATTATCTCTTGTTTCTTGAAAATACCGTTGATTGATAGACGCTACGAAATTAATGAGTAGCAGTGTCTATATTACAATTAGTAATTTTAGCTGATCGTGGGATCACTCCTAGTAAAAAATAGATGCAACACATTTCTGGCACAAAAACCATTCTTCTTCTATGAATTCTAGATTATTTATAATATGTTCAGTCTGATCAACGCAAGTATGTTTCTTTTTGCATCATAATGATACATGTCATTCTACCTAGTCTCGAATAATTCCCTGTATGTCTGGTGCTATTTTGTGAAAATATCCGAATTAATATTTTGTCAACTTTTGCATGGTTTTTCCTAAATTTTCAATCTTCCTAACGAGAGACAAAGGATTCAAATATAATTTTCTACTCGGCTTTGAAACTTCGATACAGTAGTAGTATCAAATAATTTATCCAGTTTGATCTGTTCGAAAAAATACTAAGACAAATCGAAAACGGACGAAAATAGTATCTACTAATTAGTGCATTTTTTCTGAAGTCTACTCTGCAAATCGACTATGCTTCATATGATGAGCAAGTTTAAAATTGATTTGTAAGACATTATGTATAATATGTAAAACATACAATTGAATTATTTTTGTACATAGTTATGAGAGAAAATTATAATAAAACTTGAACAATGAAGATAAGCAACACAAGCAACATAAATACATGCAAATTAGGGGAAAATGGAAAAGCAGTTGATCAATATCCTCAATTAGGTGTTGATGATTGTTGGATTTTACCATCGTGAGATAATGAAAGATCCTTATTCACTGAAACATCACCAAATGTGCTATCCATACGCTGTAGTCGATTGCCTTTAGCATCTGTCGTTTCAATAGTTGTACCAGCATTCTGGTAAATGATCTGGCATGTCGTTGGACCCGGTTTGGCTTCTAAACATGAGACGTGAAATTCATTAAGTGCCTCTGCAACCGGTCGATTGGGGTCACAATTCTAGATAGAAACAAAAACAAAAAAAGAAATAATAGTAAAGTAGTGTTTGTAATAATTAAATTCGTATTTACCTTTGGTTTACTACGGTGTGTATTTACAGCTTCAACTGATAATGGTATATATTCAATCATACAACCATAAGCCGTCGGTGTCAATTTAATCACTGTATGCAACGGCACTTTGATATAGGGTAGACAGTCTATATTGAAATATATATATCCAATATTAGCAAAGATCTCGTTTCATATAATAGTATCAGATGAAAAACAAAAGATATCTACGTACCAGGATCTTTATCGAGAAAATAAGCAAGAATGCAACGAGCTACAGCTTGATGAGAGATGACAAGTAAATTCTCTGCTCTTTCCAATTCCATGATCACTGGTTCGAGTCGAGCAACAAGATCATGATAAGACTATATGACAAATGAGAATATTTTAGTTTAAAAGTTATTCTAAATAAATCAATATTCAAATTAATGTTATCTGAACGTAGTTGTTTAATATATTTTGTAACAAACAAAAGTTAGCTGGTCTATTTCGACTCTTCTCGGACAACGACTACTCACTTCTTTTAATTGTAATTAAACCGACGAATCATCTTAATAATAAATTTTACACTTTAGTTTTGTCTGATAGGATTTTCTTATTTACAAATTAGTTTCATATGATATATAAGTTCATTTTCAATTTTGAACTGAGAGTGAAAACTAGTGATAGGAAATGCAAGATGTATTTTCAATCAGCTCATAGAATATGTATAGATAATATTTTTCGATAATCTACTTTAAAGCTATAAAATCAAATTTATACCAAGATTACGATCAAAATCTCATGCATCCTTATAAAACTAGAAAAATAATAACTTACTTCTCCACCCGGATATCGATAGTAGTATTTGGATTGATCACGAGCAGCAAACTGTTCAGGATAGCGTTCAGCTACTTCTCGGTAGGTTAGACCCTCAAACATACCCTAAATAAATATAAAAACTCGTTTCTTATCATCGTTCTAGACTAAGTTTTCTTACGGCACTGATTCCATTGAGAGCTTTCAATTGCTCCTTGGGGGCATTGATCTTTCTTGCTGTGTTGATCGCTTGTTGCCTTTCACTTGTCCAAACAATCAAATCCGTGATGTTTTCTATTTTGTTTACAAAAGACACAATACAAAAACAATACTCTAGAAAGTCTTACCCTTCGCGATGTATTGACCTAGAACTTCCGTATACTACAATAAAATATATTCAAACAATGGCAAATCTGAAAAAATAATAACAATCAGTACCGTTTCACCAGCTGGTGATAATGGTGAATCTCCTCCAATACGCTGTTGAACATTCATTTCCGATTCACCATGCTAAACATTACCGAAATAAATCATTTTTTTATTAAGTTAGAAGATCTATTAACTGACCCGAGTGAGATAGATAGTTCTCGGAAGAACATGAATATTCATGAGAAAATAAACGACTCGACTCTGAATATTTCCTAAAATGTATAAAACTCAGATGAAATGTCAGTTTATTAATATGTTACACTTACCGCCAAGCTTATGAACAAGAAATCGTTCACCACAATTAAAAATTTTGATAAATGAATAATGCTTTTCTTCTATCTTATCATCAATCGGTTCATACTGTTTTGCATAGAGTTCAATACGAGAAAGGAAATCTTCGACAGCTTCTTTTTGTGGTACATCTTTGTAATCAGGACTTTTGAGTTTCACTTCCTGCCATATTCAAACAAATCTTATCAATGAGAAAGAAATTCATTTCACTTTCATACTCGAATATTTGCTTGAATAACTTCTGGAGAATCACAAATTGATTCAACAAAAAATACACGAAAACAGCATACTTCTGTACAATAATTATATATTGTACGTCGTCGTTCACGAGTTGTATTTGTTGCATCAAATATAGCTACTTCACCTTGACTTTGAAGAAAATCACACATATCTTCTAATGCATTCTCAGCACATTGGCTATACGAACAAATAAAATTAACATTTATCATAATGAGCTTGTATTAAACACACATGAACAAATACATACTTTCGTATTGCTACTGCTTCAGAATTATTCGGATCGAAAAATTCCTTGCCTGCATATACTTTCACAGCATCACGACGATAATCACCAACATTGAATACTGTAAACACACGAAAGAAACCATTATTCTATATGACGACTATCTTCCGGAGAGATTTGTCTGTAGACAAATAGTGAAAAATAATAGCTAGTATGTCGGTCATTCTGATGTCTCAGAGAATTATTGATATTTTACTTAGATGTCAAAGTATTAAATGCGCTAAGGAAACCCTGACAATTCATAATTAAATTAACAGATAATTGTCTCTGCTCCATATATAGAAGAGAAAGGAATGCGACTATTTTCCACTGAAAATTTCTCAACAATCTTCTCGATGTTCAATTGTGAATCGATAAGTGTAGTTCTATTCATGTTTATATGTTGATGGTGACAGTATTCATCGTGAATAGACGCAATTATGAAAGACTCCTAATAATAGTCAATTGATATACATAAGAGAGTATACGCTTGCAAAAGCTTCTATCCCAAATGCGTACAAACCTTTCGTTTTGATGCCAATCCAATGCAAATATCGAGCTAGTTTTCGACCCATGTACGTCTAAAATATAATAGAATTCATATTTTCTATTTCTAAAAAACTACGCGAAAGGTCTTACTTTGCCACGTGCTGGTAAGCCCACCATGATCTAGAACATGGAATTTTTCGAATACAATGTAAATGAAATAGAACCTTGAACTTACAATAACCGTTGGTGTTCGTACGAGTCGATCACGACAAGCTAGAATCGGAAAAGAAACAAAGGAGTTTTATTGACTCGAACAAAACAAAATTAGAAAGCTCATCTCTCTATGTGTGTAAGTTCACAAATTTGTACGGAAATAGATAGGTTGGTATCGGTATTTTTTAACCTCATAATTATAAAAACATTTGTACATTACATATGTGGAAGATTTCTTTTTGATTCAAACGATAGATATTCGGAGAGAAGAAAAATGGCTTTATCATGTCAGATAACAATATTCTAGTCTTCTCACCTTGACTCAATTGTCTGAACATCCCAGGATTACTTCGATTTGCAATTGAATCATTTTTTCGCCATGCATGTATGTCGTTATTAAGCACTTCCTGTTGTTTCATATTGTTGTCGGACATTTTTCCATCCACAACGTGTCCATTGTGTAATTTTTCTTGTCCGTTGGTATCAAGTTGATTTTCTATTTTTTCGAATTTTTCCATGTTGGACAAATCCGATTGATTTGAACTAATTTCTAAAAGTCGTCATAAAATTGTGATTTATCAGTTTTCATAATAATTCTAATAATGAATAACGATTGATCATGATTTAATCCGTAAGCTTAACAAAAGATTACCACGGCAGTTGCCGTATTTTACTTCTCTGATCTCTAAGAACTTTATTGGTGAGTGGAGTTTATCGTTATCATTAGAGATCAGTACTTATGACTAGATTTACAATTGTTGTAAACCTGCACAGTCGTTTATGATCAGGCATTTTTGCTATGTGATCCGTCTATATTGATTAACTTTTCTGTATCGTCACGATTCTAATGCGTATTCGTATATTCTGCATAAGAATTAACAGAGAAATGAATAGGAGACATAAGGTTGGTCATGCTTTGAGATTATCTTATGACAATGAATGAACTCTATGACTACGTTGTTTTGCCTTCAACATTTCATGCACACTCAAGAATGATTTGCAACGTACTGGTGGTTCTTACAGAAGCCTACACATTCTAAGACAATAGATCAAGTGCCACATCATGACACAGATATCGATTATAGAACTTGAAAGAGTTTCAGTGTTGATTTTCACATGTAAGTACCATAATTGGTCGCAAACTTTAATCGAATAAACTCTGTTCCGTGTCGACTCGTATGGTCGATGTATGCATAGGACACATTGTATACAGCGACATTGTTTGCGATTAGTTTGATATACAGAGTAATAAGAGACAATAGAGTACAACGGTTAACTCCGGTGTTCATGCATACATTCTTCATTAAGCACTTCTACAGAAACGGTTAAGGAAAGTTACACAGGCATTATTGGCTGAAATTTCTGTGCATCTCTTTCTCACCCATTCGCACCGGTCAGAATAGCACCAATGAATCATTTTTCTATGGACGAGACGAGCTGACTTTGCCACTGTTTTCAGAAAATTTTCAGAACTAAGTCACGAATATACCTTGAGGGTGTGTGTACATAGCATTTTTTTTCTCCCATACGAACATATCCACACTTCACACCCTACCGGCTTGAATTGCAATAGATGCTTTGCATTTAGCAAATTATCAGAATCTAAGTATTTAGGGTGTCATACTCATTTCGAAATACAATTTGTATTCGTATTTGTGCAGCCCTCAAAACTGCTCCATATACCTTATCGTAAACTTTTCACATGACTGATGAAGCCAATAATCCCTTTCATATATAGTATCATAAACTATTTACGATGGTCAGGAACGCTTCCGAATGTTCTTTTTAAGCGAGATGCTCGGCTAAAATGTTTTTATCAACCTTTTCAAATAGTGTTTAGACTATTATTTGAAGATATTTATGAAAGTGCAACACATTGTGCACTCTTTTAGAATTTATTAACCTTATGAACCCTTTGAGAAACTTTTTCAGAAGAGTATTGAGAGTTAAAAAGTCGCTTAATAATCCCTGTTTTAAGGGTTTCGGAGCTTTTCATAAACAGTGGAAAAGAATTCTTTATACATTAGACTTTCATAAATCCTTCAAACATTTATTATTCTGCGGCTTTTCTACAGCATATGCGGCGCCTTGGAAATGACTAGTATTCGGTCCATTTTCCTCAGAAAAATCATATTAATCTTCTCACGTTGAAAAATAATCGTTATTTTTGTTCACATTGTAAAATAGAAAATAAGTTACAGAGAACAGAAACGGATGTTCTAGGAATGGCTCTACGATTCGACAATGAATTTTATTTTCTTAAAAATACTATATTCATGAAAGTTTGAAATTCAAGTTTCAATTTTATATTTAGAAACTCATAATCCTATCGATATGGGTATGTCTAGAATATCGGAACCCATTTTGCATTCTGAACATTTTTTCAGAAAATTGAATATCTATTATTACACTTCATCGTTACAATAAAGTATTCATTCACATCTGTATCGATTTTACTGATAACCTTAACTCTACTTATATTTTAAAAGTATGAAAAGAAGAAAACATGATTACCATACGAAACTTTTTGTATATATATATATTGAATGGAGGCTATGGTTTTACACAAAAGTAACATCACTACTACTAGAGAATTTCTGTTATGTAAATGAACTCTTGTGTTATAAAAAAAAAAGCATCTCAAGGTGAAGAATCGACTTCGCACGCAAGAATGATCTGTGAACGACAGCGAGTAGTTCAAAAAAAATTTTTTTTAAGTAAGACCTATAGGAAATATTTTCAGAAAGAAAAATTATTTTTACTATCTCTTCTGGCCAATTATAAATAATTTATTGCTTGTTTTCATCACTGTATGACGGATTGCTATGCACCAACTGAAGCTGTTAGAGAAAACAACGATTCTATAATTGCCATTATTCAAATGGTTTTTTTAAACGTAATGTTGATTTTTCTCTTTTTGTAAAATCTAGATTGATTTTTTATGATTGCAGAATTAGTTTTCAAACATATTTAAAAATTGTTGTTGATTACTTCAGAAAATCATATTGAAATTCTACTTCACTGAAAATCAAGCATTTTCTGCAAAATTATTAAATCATTCGATAATTAATAATAATTTGAAAATGTTTGATCTTTAGTTGCTAATTCGATTTTCTAGAAAGTAGAATTTATTTGAAATTTATTCTGTAAATATCTTCTTCTGGTAAAACTAAGAAACTCAATGATGAGTATTGTTTACAAATGACGATACACAATAGGGGGGTGTTATTTCATTTTCATTGCCCTTTACAAAAAAGAATAAATATCAATGAAATATTTATCTTTACATGCTAACACCAACAGAGCCTTGTACTACTTACGTGCTTGTGAAAGAATATCTGTCATTGCTTTTTCACTGGCTTTTTGCGTCGATAAAATTGAGTTTTCAGTCATATTGTACTTCACTTATAAAAGAGGAATGTTGATATATAGTGTTCGGTAAATGTGCAAGTTGCGCCAGAATAAATAGGGACCTCTGTATGGGTAATTTCACACGGTCTTGACAAATATTTTTTTTTCTCTGATTCATTCTTGGAGAATAAACGACTACCAATAAGAAAAATCCTGCTCTATTTCTTTTCTTTCCTTCCAGTCGTCAATGACAAGTAATAGTAGACATGACGTGTGTTGATATTTTACAATTATTAGATGATTACGTATTTTTGATGTGCCGGTATTCTATTGTGAATGGCTATGAATCAGTCGAACTTTAGTTTTTTTTTTTTTTATCATTTCAATAATCATTCACTACGTAGTTCCAATAGGATCATTTTTTCGTGATATGCAAACAATATATAATACTCTCATAGATTTTTCATCTGTTGAGTGTTTCTTGAAAGACATATCGTTATTTTGTCGGTATTTTCGAATCTCTTTGAAAATATCGGAAGAATTCTTCTAGAAACATTAATGCTTTTTCACCACAAATAAGAAAAAAACAACTTGATAAAGTTGCACTTTCACAAGAAGAAAAAAACGCCTGGTTGTTTATCGTAAGATTAATCGAATCAGGTATACATTTCTTTTTGATTGTGTAAGTTTATTGCGTCGCTCGAAACCATTCATAATAAATTTATATGGCAGACATAGCTATGAAAATAACTTAAGCAGAACATTTATTACATTCGAACAAAGACACGTGATACTCTATTTTGAATTGGACGCAGACCTTGCATTTTCCTTAAGGCCCTACCGAGATAGAGAGAGAGAATAGAACACAAAAGAAGAAAAAAAAGGGTCCAAAAGGAAAAAAAGAAAAGAGAGAAAAAAGCGAGAAAAAAGAACCGAAAGGATAGAGTACAATGACATTGAAGTGAGTAATTATTATATGCTAAAATTTTTATTTTTATAACTCGTCATGTTTTTGTTATTGTCAATGAACAAAAGTCATGCCATTAACAAGAATGATGTCTTTCGTTAATTTTCTTAACATGTGATAGACGAAAGAGGTATCCTACACCAAGTAGAAGACATCGTTAAGAAATAGTAAGCGTCCTAGATGTGATCTATGTTTGTTTCCTATTGAACAAATCAATTGCATATATGAAGAGAAAGAATGAGGAAAGATCCATGTGAAACAGGAGAAGAAATATGCAAAAGAAAGGATGCACTCAGTATTTGAATTGATATATTTCAGCATGGTTATCGTTTCGATATATCACGATTTCAAGGACATAGAATTTATTATCAATTTAAGAAACTCGACGATTTTAATTTTAATTGCTATATTAAATTAATTAATCAATTCTGAACATTAAAACGAAACAGATCAATATTGAAAGACTTGTCATATTGGTTTAACCTGTTTCGATTGTGAACATGTAGAAAGGTGTTACTCACCTCCACCAAAGTGTTTTATTCTATCTCTAGCGATATTATATTCAAACCTAATAAATGTTACAATGTGTTTTTCTTCAATTTTTCTTGTTTTTAATCATCGACTATAAACAATTGGTGGAAACAGCTGAATTATTAATGAGCACTTTGCATAATAACGAATTAAACATGGTGCCATGCCTCTATCAAAGAAAATATTCGATCGAAAAGAAGAATAGAATAGAATATAACTATAAGTTGCCTTGTTCATTTTCTTGGTTTGTCTTCATTAAGTAAATCAAGCATTTCTTTTTCTACATCAACAATTTCATCAAATGAATCTTCTTCACTATTGAATATAACTAAAGCAATATTTGATGAATATCAAATTACTTTATTGCGACTTTGAATATTTTCAACTATTGAGGCTATAAAATTTTCGAGTTTCTTTGTTAATTCTCAATTTTACGTAGAAGAACAGCGATGTGAACGACATGGCAGAAGATCGATGAACGTAACACAAAATTAAAGGAAATGGCATTGAGCACGGTATCAGAACTACAAAAACCGAACGTTAAAAGTGATGGTGTCAATGTAAAACAATAAATGCAAGAAAATATCGTTTGATTCTTGTGTTTTCAATTATAGATTGAATTACGATTATTAATGCATTAAGAATTATAATGTTTATTAAAGAGTAAATTAATAGTTACTGGGTGTCATAAAAGTTTTGCAACAATTGGTGTTTTTCATATATGTCAGTTCCCATAAAAGAGAAAATTTTCACTTAGATTTTCAAAAATGCGCAATTCAGTCCTTTACGGAAGTGTATTTACTTTAATTGTAAATAACAAAAATGAAAGTTTTTATCGGTCAAATAGTGCATCTATATGAATTTCATCAACTTCGCACACATTCTTTTTACTATGCTTTTTCTGATTTTTTTTCTGTCATAAACAGACGCTTAAGAAGCTTATTATTAACAATACGGCCATATTTTAATGCGCTTTTAGAATAATTTGTATGCATTCGATTACAATTTATTTGAGCCTAATAAAAGTGATTTGTTTGATAAGTCAATTTAAAAACAGACTTCTTGGTCATGTTCAGATTGTTCTTCGAACGGAGTTGTTTTATCAGATTTTTTCTCAGTTTCAGCTAGAAAGAGAAGTCTTTTTTCTACAAAATACTGGAAAAAACGAACTCCGAGATGTTACTTTGCAGAAAATTTTGTTTAATGGAAAGAATAAATGTTAGATATATAAAAAATCGATTGAAGCTTTGAAGAGCTATCTAATAGTCTGTTATTTCTAAAAGCAAAATATTTGTTCGTACAGAAAAAAGCTACTTAGTAAAATAATGTGTGGAGAATTGTTATGATCTGCATCTTCTTCAGATGCAATCATAAAGATTTTCCCTCTTTTCTATAGGATTATACCTATGAACTTATGTCCATCTACTTTTCCCGTATTATTAGTCATGCACAATGGATTTTTCCTTTCCTTCGATATATGTTGGAATTTTCCACTTCGTTCTATTCGTCTTTCTTTTGTATTATATATATGGATTTTTCCTTGTTCATCGTTTATAGGAGTTGTCCAACCCTTGTTATCACTTTATATATATCGTTTCGTTGTTATGAAAAGAATGATTTTATCCTAATAGATACAGTTGTAGAAATAAAGTAGAAGTGGAATTAACATCTCACAGAAATATATGCAATTCATATAATCACACTATTTGATCTATAAAAATATTCAATGCCATTATTTTAAATTAAGATAAATACAAGTTTGTAGAGAATTGAAGTGCATATTTTTCGAAATTAAATTCAAGATTTCATCTTCTGTCTGATCTACGATAAATGAAAAATACAAAATGTTGCAAAACTTTTATGACATTCAGTAGACTATTTTGTGATAATTCTTTTTTGATTCTAGATGGTTGAACATGAAGACAATTGAAAAAACTTTAAAAAAAAGACATCTTTCTTTGTCATTTGTAGACATGAAGTAAAAATTGATTTATTTGAACGTTGAGTATTAAATTGTAGTTCATTTTTATCGGAGCTTATTTTAGTGTTTATTGAACTTATCGAGATGATAAGTCAGCTGCTTTCAACTTGATATCGATCATATGTCTGCTCGACATCAGGTTTTTCATATAGTACATACAAATAGCTCGATCTTTACTTTCTCAAAGCAATGTTCGGTGTGGCGGTTGGACTCTTTTCGTCACCCAAATCCGTATCATAGAGAAATTTTTCAAGAACTTTCTTAGAAGTTAAATAGAGTCTATGGGATTATTACAGGCATCGTGTGTTAAACAAAATTTTGAAAAGTGCTTAAATACTGGCAGTTAAAAACTTGCACTTACCTCTTGTTAATAAAGAATCATTCAATGAAAATCTTACGTTTTGTGATTTCAACTGAAAGAAATGTGTATAAGTTTTAGTTCTATTGTCATGTTGTCTCTTCATGCAACAATAATTAGAAGTTAAAAAACATATTGTCTGAAAAGATTTTAGAAAAAAAAAAGAGTGAAGTGTTCTTTTGTCGTTTAATTTGAAATAATATTTATTTATTATCACAAGTCGAATAAAAACTTATTTCTGATAAATCAGTAAGACTTTCTACGTTTGTTGTCATATGATTTGACAATCACATCAAATCTTCATACTCTTCAAATTGTAACACTTGATTTTTATTATTAAAATTAGTATTCTGTCTGAGTCAAAAAATGCATTATAAAAACCAGATTAGAATATACGACTTGTTCACGACTGATATTTAAGAGTTGATCTTCATAAATAGATAGCATTTCAGTTCTATTCAAACCAAGAAATGTGTTACAAAGTAGTTTTGGAATTTTAATTATCGAGAAATATTTGTTATTTGAGTGAACAACATGGTTTGTAACTTTATTAGAAAAAGATTTGTCAATAGCAAAACAAACAATAGAATATCATATCTTACTTTTGTCAATGAGTTTCTTCGTATGCAAAAAAATATTGATGCATGCCATTATGATGAGCATTGATTTTATTTCTCTCTAAACTAGATAAGTAGAAATAACTGAGACAAATAATTACATTTGTAAGTGTACCCATAGATAAAACCACTGTACCGGTAATCAGGGTCGTAGACAGAAGAGTATAATGGGTGCTTATGCATCCCTTTGGCCAAAAAACACCTAGAGAGGATGTAGATAAAAAACTTTTTTGCGGAGCGAAAAATATTACTACACAATTGTTCAGATATTTTAGATGCACGATATAAGTTAGTAACTTGCGAGAGTTCAGTATGCACGAAGATTTCTTGGTAAGAATCGATCTATTACTGGTAGACAGTTGTAAATGTGAACGAGGATCTTCTTTTACACACACCCTCTATTGATTCTGGCAAAAGTTAAATAGTACTTTCTGAAGTACAATTTTTAGAACATTGATAAAAAAAACTGCAATTAACTCTGATAATGTTTTAAAAAATGAAACGTTCGAGTTTTTTTTTCTGTGAAGATTACTAATGACAATAATTGAACAATAGAAAGAGAAAAACTTGCGAATATTAATTCAATACGTATATTCATGTATAAAGTACTGTTGTGAATTTTTCAAACAGTGTTATTGACTGCATGTATAGTGAACTTCCTTCAACTTTAACGATTGGTATATTCCTAAGTTTCGATCGCCTAGCAAGGAAAACTCAACTAATCAATTCAATGTTGGCTGTATACTCTAATAAAATGCTTAAGAAAACCTTACTATCACTACGATTATTTCGCAATATATAGCTAAATCAATCATCAAATTAAATCATTTTTTTTTGTCCCATACTTCAAGAATTAAATGAGTTATATTCTTTTGATTTGTATCATACCATGATATATAGATTTCTAGCACATATTAAGATGCAATACAGTAGAAAGTGAAGTCATAACTCTATAAAATCTTGAAATATGAACAAAAAGAAATTAAAATCTATTGCGAAATAATCGTAGTAGTAATAAGGTTTTCTTAAGCATTTTATTAGAACGTACACCCAATATTGAACGGTTTAACTGGATTTTCCTCGTTAGACGATGAAAAATTCACAGCAGTACCGTACACATCAACGTACTTATGTAACCGTATTTTTTGATAAATTGCTGCGTGAAAACATTTTTGTATGGTCTAAAAGGTAACAAATTTTTTTCTTGAAATCGTTAAATTTTCACGTTACATGGCTTTGTTAAATTGGCTAATAATTTTACATGGATCGAGATTGTCTATTTCATATAAAATATTGATAGTCAATCGAGTGAAGCAATGATCAACAAATCAAATTCCATACTCACTATTTGAAACAAGTTTTTTAATTATCTTTACTTTTCCGTCTTCAATTTAAAATTTAAATAACAAATAACAGTCATTGATCAATAGGCGAAGTATTGTCATTCGTTAAGTAATCCTTGGAAAGATAATCATCAATGGAAAGTCAAACTAGGACTTCTCTTGAGAGTAATTGACAATAATGAGTGATAATGAGACATGTAACTATGCTCTCTACAAATAATTTACTGTTGTTGGCGCAAAATTGAAAACAACTGATATCTACTCAAACATTTAACTGTGCTTTCCGATCCTTTTACAGGCACCTATCAGTTTCTCTAAGTTTTTACTTATTACGATCGATGCCGTAAGTAAAGTATTTTGCCTTCATGGATGAAGCATTTCGTAGTCTCTGTCTCCACGGACCTTTCTAGGTTTCTAATACTGACATACAAGAGAAAAGCTCTGCAGGCAACACATAGTGATAATTTTGGGTGTCTGTTAGTTAATCATTTTTTCAAACCGAGATTCGTCCTTCAAATTTTGTATTCTTATACCATCTGAAGTAAAACTTAATCCTGAGTAAATTAGTATGAACGATAATTGGAAGGTTAGAAGCAATTTAGTTTTATCGTGTTAAAAAAAACGGCTACATGACATTGTAAAAGTATGGATATTGGTTGCGAAAAGAAAAATGAAAAATAATCATCATTCGCTTTGGACATTTTTTTCTTTCTTGCGTTCTTTGCAGAGTATTTCTATCTGTTGTCATTTTTCTCTCACATACCAAGAAAGCAGAGAGAAAAAAATGGCTTGTTCGTCATGTTGCATTTCAAGCGTCAGGTGTGGCTCACAACGAGAAATTGCACAACAACAGAGCAAGTAGCCAGTAAATGTCCACGGAACCCGTGCCATTGATTCTTACGCTACCAGTAGAACTTTTACATCGTATCTTGGACTATCTGAATGCCGAAACGATTCTTTTGGTGCTGCGTTGTGTCTGCAAAGAATTTTACCGTATTTCAAACAGCTATCAACGATATGAACTGGATTTTACAGGCATGGGAAAATCTCATTTTCAATCAATCTGTCGCGTCATTGATCCTATTAATGTTATTTCACTCACTCTATCCGATGATCATCATACTCCTGGCCAAATTCGTTTATTTATTTCTCTCCTGAAGATCCATCAATTCACTCGACTTCGCTCATTGACAGCTCAGGAGATTGGAAACTCTAAACTATGCACGATACTGAAACATCTTCCTATTTCTTTCCTTCGTTCACTTTCGATAAGCAAAGAAAACTATAATCTTAATCACGATAGTTCAGTAGAGATGAATCTGTCAGTCATTATTCATCAAACCAAGTTGCACACGCTCGATCTAAACATCTCGTATGATGCAATAGACAGAATATTATGGCCTATCAATTCCACCCTACAACGACTGATTATTCATAATAGAATCACCATCAATCAATATTGTGACATTCTTCATCATTCGCCCTTTTTGCGAACATGCGTCTTAGAGAATATGGATATGAATGATGTGGATAGATGTGCCACAATGTCCTGCTGTCATTCCATGATTTCTCTGACCATCAAGAGTAGTTTTATGAGGATGAATGAAGTTGAAATTATTTTATCGCTAACACCATCCATTGTTCATCTTCAATTGGTAGGCAAAACGCATCATACGGATGGTGTCTTCGATGGATTTCGATGGGAAGATTTCATTCAAACAAAATTATTGTTCTTAGAAAGATTTGAATTCGATTATATCAGTATTATATATTCGAATTTGATCGTGAAGAAACCTCAATCGTTACTTGAATCCTATCGAACATATTTTTGGCTCGAACACAAACGTTGGTTTGTGGCTTGTGCTTATATCAAAGATCGATCATCCCTGCAACTCTATTCAATACCGATGGTTCAACACAATGTCGAGTACGATCCTAACGAAATCTCGTTCTTTACGTCGACTACCATACCTAACCAATCTTCTTTAAGGAGTAGTGTGTATCACCTCTCGTTGAAAGCCACCAATCTTATCACCATGGTGAGTACTCTATGATAGATATCTGTATGAAATGCATGTAGTGACACAAGTTATTTTCATAGGAGAAAGTAAACTGATACAAAGGTTGAGTGATGGTTTGATGAGAAAAGTCATTCAGTTAAAACCGATAATTAATTCTTTTTGTTCTACTTATATTTTGTAGACTGAAAAAACGAGCGAGCCTCTATTTCCAAAAGTAACAAAGCTCAATTTTCATGTTAACGGTCAGGGACCCATGGCTGCTCTAGAACTTCTTCGATTCGTTGTTGATCTGGCAAAACTTAATGAAATCGTATTAAGATTCGATTTCAATCAACTATCCAAGCTGAAAACGACAAACATGCTCACCGCATTATTCGAACAAACGTCACAAATTAATTCGATGTCTATCGTAGATCAATGGTCTCGTTATATCTGTACTCCAAGCGTAAAAAATTTGTATTCGATTCTTCCAAGTCAAGTGAAACACTTTCAAACAAACTTCATCAATACCGCTGATCTGAAAATGATTTTAATGCGATTACAGAGTTTATCAAGTCTAACTATTATATCGTCTGATGAAATCAATCGATTTGTGGAAATTGTAGATTGGCTGACTGCCGAAAACATTGATTTTATATATAGAAAAAGTATGTCTTCACTTTATATTTGGCTTTGACAGTCATCAAACATCACTAATCACCGATAATAGCTTCATGAAATTCATACAGCTGAAACAAAATGCATCAGTCAGTCATTATATGTATTCTTATCATTTTCTATAAATCTTTTCAGTCGAATAATAAACGTTCAAGAAGAAAAATCAGAATTTTTCTACCTTATATACGGTAAATTCTTTTAATTGCACAATCTTTGGATTTCATACTTATACAACTTTAAATTATTCCAACTCTCTCTTTTTTGAATTACTGATGAAAATAAACAAACCATCGCGACAAGACTGATGTCATATTGTGCATATACGACGCAAAAGCCTAAATTGAATTCACTCTTTCACTTAGAAATTTACTTTCTATCGTCTACACCAATCAGGGTGAGGGTGTGGGTAGAATCGAGGCGTCGACTTAACTTACATTCACACTTACGACCAGCATAACTCTGTACCGAAGTCATAAATCTATGAAATATTTAGAATAGATATACTATTCGATTTGCTCTTTGTAATGCAATCATTTTTGTTTTGATTAGGAGATATATTGAATATGTTCCTACGTGTTCCGTTGTGTTAATATGACGGTATTTTCGATATGATGAACTGTTTGCAGTGAAGTTCATATTCGACTTACTTGGGATTCTTAAAATGACTTTTTGGACATTAAAAAACCTAATCGAATTGTAGTTGTAATGAAAATAGCTCATTGATTTATGGTTCGTCGGCAAAGATTATCAATACTAACTTTTGGTCATAAAAATAGATACTTTCAATGGGTTCCGTAGATATTTATTAGAATTTGATGACGTCAGTATGTCAACTTGATTCTTTTACTATCAAATAGAGCTCAAAATTTAACGTTGATCATGGTTTGTTTGGTTGTAGTTTAATACTCCCACTCTTTTCGCGACCACTCAACCATGCAAAACGTATCCATATATTCAAAGTCTTTTATGAGTTGCAACGATGATTTTTTTTGTTTCACATCGATGCTCGATCATTTTCACTCAACAACATTTACCTCCAGCATCACTTGGCATGCCATTGATAATGCCGGTTGATTAGAAACTACGAAGATCATAAACAACTTCATGAAACCTGTACACAATATATGGTGGAAAATGGTGAAATACAGCCATATATGATCGCTGGTATTTGACCTGGATGGTGGTCAATTTATTCAAATACATAGAAGACATTTTAGATTATGAACTAGCACTGTTACCTCTAACTCATCACAACAGTGTGTCAAAACTTTCCTTCATCAAAGCATTGAAAATGTCACAGCATGATATTTTAGACCTGCTCGTTCAGATTCATTTTAATAGTATTAAATTTCTGCTGCTCTTCTTCTAGAAGTAAGAATAAAGTTACTGCTTTCAGTCAACAAATTGTGGCACTTTACATTTTCTGATCAAATCTTGGTTGTGCAAATAAAGCAACTATTTAAGCATGTCCTGTACAAAAGTATTCATTTTCAACATAAGAAAAAAAAAGGAGAACCTGTGTTCAAGAATCAATTTTGAATTGCCTTTCGTGGATGTTTCAAGTAGTGCAAAACATTTACTTCATCTGAATTAAAGAATAAGGGAAGAGCTCATGATGCTCGCTTCGACTTTTCCTAATATGTAATCGTACGACATTTTATAGCCGTAAGCAAAAGTGATGCACGATGCAAAATTCATGCGTTCTATCATTTTTTCTCTAGAGCAAAATATGTTGTAATACTGAAAGAGGGGTTAATTGTTATTATTCACTCAAGTTTGAGTTGTAAATCAAGTTTTTGACAAAATTAAAAAGATAAAGTAAAAAATATATATGAAATTTTTCATTTCTTTATTTACGAGCTTTTGACTTGAACTTTGGATTCATAGATCGCTTTTATTGTAAAATCTTTTACTTTTATTAACCTGATGTAGTAACGAGCCGGGAACACTAGCGAATCGCTGGATTTGTTCAGCAAGCCAATGGAATTCAAGACAACAAGAGAAAATTTGTTTCATTCCCAGGTCGATCGATACGGCTATCCATATTTTCACAGTATACGCCCGTAATCTCATTATGATAGAGTCGTATGCGGTCCTTTTATGCGTCGTAAAGTAACTGTCAACGGTGTATACGAACTGTATTGTTTGACCTGGGTTGACTTAAATTTGATTGGGTTGCCACACAACTCCAGCAAGTCACTAGTATTTTCGGCTTGCTAGCGATCTAATGACAACACAAATAGTGTCATACGCTTGTAGATAAAGAAATGGAAAATTTTATAAATATTTTTCACTTTAATTTTCGTTGTTATTCATAACAGCTTGAGTATAGAGACCATTTTATTGCTTCAAAATGAAATATCATGTGAGAAAAATAACGAAGAAAACATGTTGCGAAATACGTTAAAATGTATTATAGTTCGTTATAAAAAGACGACTGCTACCAAGTTTTCATAATTTGAGGTAAAAGTTGCATACAATGTTGGAAGCTTTATCGATTATGCGCACTATTTAAATAAAGACGAAATTAATATGAAAATGACAATATTGGACATTAATGTGCAACCTACAAAATGTTCATCGTCAATTTCCACTGTCAAAAGATTTGAAATTTTCTTTGGTTAATTGTCAATACAATCGGTGCATGAGCTCATGAAGAACAAGATAGAAATTTTCGATCTGCAAAGGAAAATGAGGAGGTAAGTATGACTGCACTTTTGGTCGATACAATCATTTGAGTAGCTGCTTTAGAATAAACTTTGAATGTTTCTGATTATACAGTCTGCTAGATTATGGTGGCAGAAAAGCAAAATACTATTCGATTTCTATTGTATCGGTACATCCAAAGATATTAGATGATTGAGCATGCGCCAGAAATTATGACGAAAAAGCTGTACGATTCATTATAGAGTAAGGACTCAAGATGAGAATGCTGAAGAAGATTGTTGTATAGATTATCATCATTAGAATATATTGTAAATCTTGTACAGTAAATACAGGATGTTCTAAAAGTCCCTTCCTAAAAGTTTTTTCGTTTCCATTTCACTATTGACTGGACTTCATTGACTATTTTTTTTTGAATTATAGCTGAATACACGGAGTTTTTATTTCTAAAGGCAAACTTCAAAAGAATTGTTAAAAGTTAAGATTTTTTGCGGAAAATACAAAAAATTTAGCTTGTGTTCTCTTTCCGGAAATACTCATGGATGATGTGTTTTAATTGCTTGAATTTTGATTTGGTATTATTCATTTTTGTTTTTGTAAAGACATACCAAAAAAGAATTCTGTAACAAGACCGTTCCAGTATGGGACAATTTAAAGATTCGAATCACTCAACAACGCGAAGTTATTAAAAATGAAATGCTATGTAATGATTTTCTAGAAAAAGAAAACAAACTAAATTTTTGTATTTCGAGTAAAGGTCTTAACTTTCAACAATCCTTTTCAAGTTCGTTTTTAGAAATAAAATTTCCGTGCATTTATCTATAATCCAAAAAAAAAAGATTACTCAATGAAGTTCAGTCAATAGTGAAATAGAAACGAAGAATCTTTTAGGAAGGGAGATTTAGGACACATTGTATTATAATCAAATTAATCATAATTAAACTAAAAAACTTTCAGTAGAATCCTTTCAAGATTAACATGTAAAACAAGAAGGAGCTGCTTTATTTTAGTATACAGATCCTCATTCTATTGACCACGGCCGGCGATAAAACCTAACGAGCAGCATGTCGAAATGTCTGTCGCGATCTGTAGGCACGAAGAGAAAAGGATCCAACTTTATCGCTCTATAACTTCAACATTTATTTTCAATCATGTTTCAGAAAATGAATTAAAATCGAGGGTGTGGGTATGTGTGGTGGGTATGGATGAATAATAGNTCTACGAATCCCTGATTTTTACTAATATCAAAACGCCTCCTTTTGTATTAATACATATATTATGGATTGATGTTTAACCCAATCAAAACATTTCTCGTTTCAAACTACTACCATCATTTATAATAGTAATTCTTAACAAATACTTCAACGAAATAAATTAAACACACATCGATTTCTAGATTATAAACATTCACATATAAAAGTTTTCGACAATTGCTCTCTGTAGAATTCGAATTGTGAAGGAAGCTAGTTAAAATGAATCGATCAAGGCCTTATTTTAGATTATTTCCTTTTTTAATTAATTCTATAGTCTTTCCCATTCATTCTCCGTTACATGTATATCACATAGGATCAAAACAATATTTGATGGGTACTTCAGAGTTCATGCATATTGTACAGATTCTTATGCAGCTTTCCATGCTCAATCTGAATACATTATCAGACTTAGAATTTAAGCAAATACTAAGGTGTCATTAGTTTCATTTTTGTGAAAAAAATGCATTTTTTTATGCAAAATAATCATAAGGGAAAAATATATGCTTCTATTATTTCACTTATATGTTCATGAAAATAGAGTTGAATATTCAATAATTTAGAACCAAAATACTCAGCGTTAAAAGCTCTACAAGTCCTGAACATTTTAAGGAACTTGGGTACATATATTAAAGAAAAATAATTAGATTTGACTGATAAATTTAAGAAAATTGACTAAAAACTTGTCATCGAAAACAGTTTTGACGCTCGTTCATTCCAAAATTAGAGTCGGGAAGAAAACTAACTAGTACATCTTGTAGAGCAAGCTTCGCTCTATCGAACTGCTAGTGCCACTATTTCCATGAATTCTGACTTTCTGATCGAATTTTTCAAACACTACACATCTCGTTAGCGACCTAGTGGACCGTATAAAAGCCGTCAAAATTGTTTCAATTCCTACGGAGTCTAATGCAGTTTTTCACGAGGAATCTGAATATTTGGTTGGTTTTAAAATTCGAGTAAAAAAAGTGGGACTTTCATCGCTATTTCGAAAACAAATTCATTTTTTTTGTTGTTGAAAAAATGAAAGTGCGTTTTTTGTATTTTACCTATATCTTTGCGAAAACAAAGTTTATTTTTAAAAAAGTTTATTACCAAAATGATCAACGAAAAATTCTCTACAAACCCTGAAAGTTTCAACAAATTTGGACGTGGTCGCCGGATCGACTGGCGATTTCCGGTGGAATGACCCTTATATTGATTAAATAAGACAAAACCAATGTCGCTCTAAAAGGAGTTGTAAAGAGGATATAAAAAAGTTCTTTTTGTATCGTTATCTATTCTGATTTTATCATTCATGTATCGTATCATAATGGGTAGGCAACGTTGAAATGCATTGAACAGAGGTTGTCTTTTTTCACTTGTTGATATCTACATATTCAAAAAGTGTTATTCACGGTAGTCGCCAAAAGTCTCGCCGAATGATCGGAAAACATTTGCTCAGATCTAAACTCACACTTACATCCTAGCAATAAAAAATCATCTTTTCTTATTTTTATTTTGATCATGGCAAATGGCAAATAAAAACATGATATTTACTGAAATTTTCGTTCACTTGAGACATACAAATAACACCAAGATAGTGAGTCACAAACGACTGACAGTATTAACATAGTGAACACTGGCTTTTGACTTGCTGTATGTGATACACAAGTCCAAGAAGCAGCATCTATACGTGGCTGTACAGCCTACACCATTAGCTGTTGACATATAAATTATTGTATCGTATAGAATTGTTGATGAAAGGTCAAGTAAGTTGGCACCATAAGATGCACCATCGCAAATAGCAGCCAACATCTGATAATATAATTCATACAAAATACTGAAGCGTACTTTCACGAGTTGTTAACCACACGAAACACAAAAGTCTCTTTGAAACTGATCTTATTAAATTATATAGGATAATATGCTTACTATACTATACAACAAGTCTTTCGAAATGCTCAAAGTTTTCTCATGCTTTAATATATGAGCCTTTAATTCAAATTTGAATTTACTATTTGCTTTGGAGACAGCTGATGCGAAAACAGGTGAAAAACTTTTGATTGAAGAATCATCAATACTACAACAGTCAAACTATATATATATCTGAAAACGTAATCTCTAAAAGCTTTTGAAAATTTCAATTCAATAAAAGTCATGCTGATAAGTTTTGCTGCCTATGAATGAATAATTGATTGAATTATCTTCTAGTCACACAACAAGCCACTTTGCCCGTGGACGTAGCTACACCATTCGATGTTGACACGCTTGTCTGATTATAGAATGTATAACTCTACACCAGTGAGATTGATACATCTGTTCGAAAAATGAGGTGATAGTGATGAATTATTTAGAAATAGATACTTACTATAGAGAATGAGAATGCTGAACGAGCTTGTTACCATCATCATTGTAATTGAAACACTGCCAAATCATATAAGAGGTCAGTAGAGCTTTATATAAGCTGGATGATGGTGCAAAACTTCGATCTGTACTGTTGACTGTATGGTACTAATAATACACAACTACAATTAGGTTTCTCTTCTGTCTACAAAACAGCCCTGTATCAGCATGATTGAAAGTAAAATGTTTGCTCGTTCATGGCATTGATACGTCAGACGCGTTATCGAGATATACAGTTGCTAAAGTTCGTAGTCGAAAAAATCATCCGAAAACGAAAAGCGTATGCATTTCACGTGGCATAGTCAAGTATCTAGTAATTTGTCAGGATCAGTGTAATTCAAGATCATGCACATATTAAGGGAAATATGAGAGATATTATGATTCTAGAGCTTAAATTTTCACAATTTCCTGATTAATGAATATTGTGATAGTCAATGTGTGATTCTCATCATCAGAATAAACTTTCAGAGATTGATGGCTGATGCTCGTGAACTGCTCTTGTTACATGTGGCTTTAAATGAGATCAAACATAACTTTGTGTGTAATTCAGTTTCAGAATCTTATGTTTATGATCGATTCTCAAGAAATTTTACATAGTTCATAACTTTTGCTACGTGGCCAACAGTAACTCGGTAGCGAGTTGACCTAGTTGAGATGATTTTTATTCTAAAAACAATAATGTAGCAGATTGCTAGTGAACACACTTCATGTAGTTGGTCTATGCCAATCTCCCAGCACTTTGATGTCTGCATGAGGTGCGTGTGTAGATTTTTTCGTCATATATACTTGCATCTACATCCACGCAATTACATGTTCCTATCCAGAAAAAAAATCACGAAATTTCGTAAAACAAATGTATCATCAGCAGTCTCATCTTCTTTTCATTATTATTCGATTCTACATCAGTATGCTTTCAGTTATCATATTGTTTGGGATTATGCGGAAGAGAAACTATAGATTTTAGATAATTTTTATTGGTAGTTTGTAAATCAGATACTTGTTGACGTTATGATATTTATTCAGAAGATATCATTGAAAGTTCTTTCAATTGTAATGAATCGATTGAAGTGTTTTCATCAGGCATGATGCTTTTGTATATGAATTAGCATAGATATATTTTTGAAAAAGAACATAAATATATATGTGTATGGGATGACAAATCAATCGAATCCTGTATTTTGCAGTCTAAATCAGAATTGATTTAGATAAAAGGATCAATTATCCAATTAAGAGAATACGAAAAAAAATTGGGACAAGAGAAGAAAAAATCTTAAATATAATTGCCCAACTTCTCCATCAATTGTGAGGATCTCAGCTAATTATCAACTTGTTCTGCCCACGTGTTATTTGGAAGTCGAAAAATAATTTCTAGAATCGCTGGTCGATATACCAGAACGAAATACATCATGCTTGCTCGACATAACCACATTTATATCTAAGCCTGCTTATATTAGGCAGTAAACAATAAAACTCTAAACTATGTACCATGCTTCTTCTTTCTTATCGAATATACTGCTATCTATGCAGAAATGTCATTCATTCTTGGTGCGAACACCACAATTGGAGAATGTTGTTTCGAGTTTTGTGTACTGCACGTGGTTTGTGGTCCCTAGAGCCGACAGATAAAATCAAAGAGATATCTCTGTTTTTGTTTTCTTGTCGTCGTGCTGCTTTTCTTTTTTCATCAAGACAGACTATCGGATGGCGATGTTACCCGAGCGTCCTATTATCACGAATAAAGCACACATAAATACTGATGTACTCGATCTATCGCTGATTTCTGAGCCAATAGGATCACTTTTCGGTTCGTTGCCTACCAGTGCTGACTCCTATACACGTTATTTTCTAACTGATGAACAAATCGAATTCTACAAGACGAACGGCTATTTACCTCAAATTCGTGTTCTCACTGATGAACAATGCGATCGACTTCTTGAAGAATACAAACGTTTTCTTTTTTGGAACGAGAAAGATCTCTCACAGGCAAATGCTCGAAATGATGCTGATCGACTCGATCTTCCTGGCCGGCATCTCCTTCATGAATATCATTCGAATCAAACCGAAGATCCTGAGAACGTTCTCACGCATATGTTAGGTCACTGGAGAATAACGCCGCTTTTCCATGACTTGATTTTCTTGCCGAACGTCACCGTACCGACGTCACAACTCCTTGCCGCTTATCATACGTCCGAACAAACGGTTGTTCCCGTTCGGTTTTGGCCCGATCAATTGTTTGCCAAGCCACCTTTTCACGGTGGTTCTGTGGCTTGGCATCAAGATTATTCTTATTGGACACGAACGGTACCGATGCAACATCTCACTGTGCACATTGCTTTGGACGATCAAACAGAAGAAAACGGCACGATTCAGTTTGTGCCTGGTTCACATCACTGGCATCGTGAGCGTGACGGTCAAGAAGTTCCATTACCAGTGACTGACTTTGATTTCAAAGACATGGACAGTATCAAGAACATATTAACTGACGAGGAAAAACAACAATTTAAACCAGTACCAGGTTTGTTGAAAAAAGGTCACGCCTCATTTCATCATGCACTCATGGTGCATGGCTCCTATGGCAATCACACAGCATCACCTCGACGTTCTGCTGTACTCAACTACTTTGTCGAAGGAACGCGAAGTAACACTGACAAGCCCCTACTACTCGGTGTTCCTGTCATTCCACGTGGTCAACCAGTTCAAGGTCATTTTTTTCCGATTGTATTCGATCCGAAATGGCTCTAATTTATCGCACAATTTCTTGAAGGGTAACAAACAAAAATAAAACATTTAACCATCGATTTTTATAATGTTTTTCAATATTCTGATTGACGGGCTGTGATTTAGCTCAATTTTTAGAGTTAAATAAAATATATATAAGAATATCTTAGAGAACCTGGAGTCCATTGATGATCACTGACGATAGGGATGGACCAATTGAGATTGTGAATGTGGGTGTGGATAAGTGTTTGGTTGCAGGTTGAGCTAACGAGGGAACCACCCGAGGTGTCAAAAAAGCTTTTGAGCTGAAATTTTGCCCACAAGTAGAGGATGCATAGACTAGGAAAAGCCTAAAAGGATATGGGCTCAAGTGGGGATTTGACTGAGATATCGACTATTTACCATAATTTTCCTATATGATCCTACTTGTCCGATAAAATCAAAGTTTTGAATTTAGACCTGAAACTTTGTCCACACCAAGGTCCCAATCAGACAAGCTTGCCTACAAAGTTTCAGAAATCTTGGATAGACTATCTCCGAGATATGAATCTGCCAACATATCTATGTGAAACATTATATGCATAAAAAAGGTCTTTATGCTAACATAATAGTATCTCGGAGATAGTCTATCCAAGATTTCTAAAACTTTGTAGGCAAGCTTGTCTGATTGGGGCCTTGATGTGGACACAGTTTTAGGCCTAAATTCAAAACTTTGATTTTATCGGACAAGTAGGATCATATAGGAAAATTATGGTAAATAGTCGATATCTCAGTCAAATCCCAACTTGTACCCATATCCTTTTAGGCTTTTTCTAGTCTATGCATCCCCTACTTGTGGGCAAAATTTCAGCTCAAAAGCTTTTTGACACCTCGGGTGGTTACTTCGTAAGACCCACTCACACCAACACAAAGTATGAAAGGAAATCTTGACAACGAAGTCAAACATTTCCTTGTGAATAATGAAACAATAGATGGTAAGATGAAGTCGCCTTCTGAGCCCTGTAAATTAGAACAAAACCGATTGTAGAGAATTTTCTCTATCACTCATCCTCACTCACTTCTGCTGCTATTTTTAGATGAATACCAACATAGAATCAAAGAATAAGAGCATCGTAATGGCAAACTAGGATAGAGTGCGGATTTGAGCATGGACCATGGAAAACTGATACCCACACCAACACTCACCGATCCACAAGCTTTTAAGTTCGCATTGGCATCGACATCCTGCTAGATCTCTTTTATTTCGTATCTCTATGTAATATCGATAGTAAAACCTTCTTGGGAAATCTGAATAAGTTGAAAATAGTTGGCTATAACTTGTATTACTGTCAGCGATGACCAGGGTACGGCTTGTAACTTAGAAAACCGACCTCGGTTTCCATTTCGATTCGATCTGAGTTTTGAAAAATCTAAACCGCGCCCATCTATGATTTCTATTTCAAGTGTACCCAACTTATTAAACTTATATAATTGGAGTTTTAATTTCAATTATCAATGCTTAACGACAATCTATTTGATGAACCAGTATTAGTTCCTACTGAACATTCTGCGAAGTAATTACTGCAATGACGGAGGGATATTTGAATAGTATACAGGGTGTCCCAGAAATAACCTACCAAAAGTTTTTTCATTTCATTTCACTATTCACTGGACTTCATCGACTAATTTTTTTTATAATAGGTAAATACACCGAGTTTTTATTTCTACAGACAAACTTCAACACCACTGTTGAAAGCTAAGACCTTTAACCGAAATACCAAAATTTAGTCTGTTTTCTGTTTCCTGATGAATGTTACGGAGCACTTCTTTTGTTAATTATCTTTAATTATTGAATGATTCGAAGGTTTAAATCGTCCAATTCTTGAACAGTCTTTTCATAGAATTTTATTTTGATGTCTTCACAAAAACGAATGTTATGGTATCAAATCAAAACTCAAGCAATTAAAACAGACATAATCCATGGATTTTTCCGGAAATAGAAAGCAAGCTAAATTTTAGTATTTCGGTTAAAGGTCTTAGCTTTTAATAGTGGTTTTGAAGTTTGTCTGCATAAATAAAAGCTCGGTATATTTATTTATTATACAATAAAAAAATTAATCGATGAAGTCTAGTCAATAGTGAAATGAAACGAAAAAACTTTTGGTAGGTTATTTCTGAAACACCCTGTAGAATTGATATTAGTTTTGATAGTGGAAGATATTGCCAGTACGGTAGCAATGGTCGACAGTAAAGGTGAATCTGCGAGTTCAAAAGGTCTTCACCCACAATCACGTCTTCAACTATCTTTTGACAGAAGTGATCTTAATGTAATTGATGATAAAATAAAAAAGTCTTGCAGTAATGATATTTAGTGTCAAAAAACAACTATTACAATTAGTAGTAAGCGTTTTGAAATTGGGGATTTTCCTAGAGAAAGATAAAAACTATAATGACTTATAGTTTTATTTATTGACGAAAAAGTGCATAATATTTTTTTCTGAGGAAAGCATTATGCAATTCTCAAAAGAAATCAATGTTTATGTATCGTGATATTTTCTTTTGTTCCTTAAAGTATATTCGAGAAGATCTTGCATTGTTCATATATTTGTTTTTGATACACCACTCAATCTGTATCCAGGAGGTTCGAAAATCGTGATAACTTAACAAATGCCTATAGCTCCACTACTGAACGAACCTAATCAAAAACCTTTTTTTTTCCTTTGAACAAGGAGACTAATAAGTTGATATTCTTCAAGACCAAGTTCATCAACACTGTAGAAAAGTTAGCAATTTTTTTCTACAATATAAAAATTAGGCTTTTCTTCGGTGCTAGAAACGATATGCATTGTTGTTTTCGAAATTTGACTAGAATTTCTATCGTCATTATCATCATGAGGTCATTCGGATCAATTGTTATTGCTTTTCAGTTATTAGTTTGAGATATTTTAAAAAGATCGAATAATTAGTGCTTTTTGTCAAAGCAAATTGTTCGTGGCTCCTCAAAAACTTGAATAATTGTGGGAAAAAAAGCACATTAGGCCATTTTATATAACACATCTGTCATTAAAATTGGCCAGTCTCATTTTTTTCATTAGAATTAGTGTCTATAAAGTCAAGGTAAACAATCTGAATGATGTAACGGTCATAATAGAAATAGAAATTCAAGCAAAGTTTCGAAAACAACAGGGCATATCGTTTTTAGCATCAAAGAAAAGCCTACTTTTTATATTGTAGGAAAAATTGCTAAATTCACTAGTGTTGATGAACTTGGTCTTTAAGAATAAAAATTTATTAGTCCCCTCTTTTAAATGAAAAAACGTTTTTGATTAAATTTGCTCAGTAGTGGCATTATGTGCATTGGTAAAGCAATCATGACTTTTGGGACACCCTACATATCATATTATTGGTACATTGATCACTTCGATCACTAACCAGTCTTTGTATTTTTATGAAAGTATAACTAACCAGTTTTGACGACAGAAAGATGCAATATATGAATATAAATCGTATATATCAAAATAAGTTTGTAATTCATCAACAACCAGAATAGAGTTTTGAGTATATTTTAACAAAAAGTTTTAACTCGTGCTCCTTTTAAATCTTCTCATAAGTCATCCAAATATGTTGAATGAAAAGAGAAAAATAGTAGGCGACTTAATGAATTCGAGACTTCATAGGACTTCACTGGACTTCAAGAGATTTCCAAAAAGAGTGTGGTGTGTACGTATGAGTGAGGATGTGCAGAAGGACGAGTGCAGGCATCGATTTGAAAAACAGATCCACATTCACACTCACACCCGAAATGTTTCAAAGAGATTTTTTGTTTCGTGCTACAGATACAATAAGAGGCTCCTTTCTAAACAATATAATGATTCGAACAGTTTACCGTCATCTATTCGTAAGCGAACTTGGTTTCTTCGTTGATTGTAACAACAACGGAACTGTTGAATGACGAGATATTCGTATTCGCCACCGTATGTCGTTTAAGAGAAAAAAATCTTTGAAGCATTCAAGATTTTGGCATTGCTTCATTGCAACTGTCTCTTAACTAACCATAAAAAGACACTGTTCAGCACTGCCAGTATATTTCGCTCCAATTCGAAAAACTAGCAGAGTTCAAAAGTGCTATCACTAAATTATTCACAGTTTCTAGAAAAGTTGTGTGTTGGTTTCACAGTAATCTGAGACACGGCATCATGTACAATGAAGCTTTGCAAAACAAAAAGTTTAAGGTAGATGACTGAAGTAGTTAATGTTGGGTACAAAGAAAGTAGTAGTGCGAGCTATCAAAAATTCACGACTCAAGAGCAACAAAGATTCTATAAAAATTAATTTTAGAAAGAACATTGCGTACGTTGAGTTATAGATATATACTTACCATTTGATGCGCTCCGAGCTGCTCTACAAAACGATATAAATGACTTTACACATATAAATCGAGATGAGCAAAAAATAGAAGAGAACGCCCAACTTGACTAGTCTCAAATGTTCGCACTACCGTCTGATCTAGTCTAAGATGATCTGGAGGTCATCAGGACTGGTCGTCTTGACGAAGAATGCAGTGTAACTAAACATAGATCAGCCCAGAATGTACCCAAAACATGTCATGACTAGTCTGTTTCGTCTATTCATACTGTTCAGACTTGTCAGTAAAACGAAAAACACAGACGGATTGGTAACGCTAGATGGATTCGAACATTTAATCTAGTGCTGTTTTTATGCTAATACATTTCGATTGAAGGTTTTCCGAAAGCTTTCAGTCAATATTACGACTTTTTTAGATATATAAATGCATAAAACGATCATAGAGTAATTGATGCTGGACTTTTGCGAGAAATTTTAAAAATTATCCAATCCGTTATAGCCCGCAATCGAGTCGAGCTCGGACTGACTTTTCAAAGATTAAATGGGACTAAATCGAACAAAACTCGACCTAATCCCTCAAAATATCGATTGAACTGGGCCGAGCCTGGCGAAATACAATGCATTTTGAGGGAGCGGGTAGGCACAGTGCTCTTGAGAGTGTGAGTTGTGGGTAAAATCGGATATCTTCTCTGCACTAACAATCATACACTCATACCCAAATTGTCGTTTCACACAACTTTTATATTTCCTTCTCATTGAAAAATCTCGATTCTTTTTTCATGAAATATAAACTCAAAATGTTTTATAGAAACATTGATATAACAGTTGATTACATTCTTGTTATTCATCTTCTTGTTTAATATAAACAGGTTTGCTTTTTATTGTTTTTTCATGAAGCATATTTTATCTTTTTACAAAAATTTAAATTATCAAAATGAAAACTCCTTTTCTGATGTTCTGTTTGTTTCAATCTAATTTCAATTTCAATTTTTTTTTGGCTATCCTAACCACTGATTGTATGAATAAAAAGGCATGACCATTAAGTATTTTTATCACTTCTACTTCAAATCAATTTCTACTTCAATTGTGTAGCAAATTTAGTTTAAAGAAAATTAATGAATGGATGTCAAATTTTGATACATCTTCTTAATCCGAACGATTGTAGAAATCATTGGAGTATAAATATTTGAATGAATTCACTGAATCGCACGACAATATGCAAGGCTCTTCAGTGATTCTTTTCAATCCAGAGAAACGAACTGAACTCATAAGAAGCTGATGATTCATGGGTATAAAAATGCTTGTATTCGAGTTTTTGCTCTTGAAGAAAAGAGTAGGACTTACGTGAGTAGAATAAAAAACTGAATGGCAAATAAACTAATCTAACTGGAAACAGATAGGTAGAAATGACATTATTGAATAATGAAATCAAGAAAGTCAATCCAATGCGTTAGAAATAGTCTTTTTACTAGATGAATTGTTCAATCGGATCGAATGTAATAAGAAAAAAACATTTTGTTCTATGGAATGATGTTTTTAATCTCTTGCAATTTGATTCGCAGTCCTGATCGGCCGACACGACATACGTATCATGGTTGTGTTTGCAGAGATGAAATGATTCCAGCAAGTCATACGACATGTTTCGATCTTTGCTAGAGATCATTATCCAATATATTTAGTATCATTATAACTAAATTGATTTGGGAAATACCTTAATATGGTAAATATGAAAGTTCATAATAAAAACCAACAACATAAACATAGTTCAAAGGTATATTTAGTAATCAATGTAGTCATAATGATTCTAAACATACCTGATGATGATTTCTAGTAAAGATCGAAGCGCGTCGCATGACTTGCTTGAATCATTCATTTCACCTATGTAAACACACCCACACAATCTGTGGTCTATGTCAAAAAACGAAAAAGTCGATAAAGTTAGTTCTTTTTTGCTGCTTTATTTCCATTGGCATAGAGGAACATCAGCGGTAAAATAGACTTTTTCATATATTTTCCTGATGTCGAGATAAAAGTAGTGAGTTGGTCTAGTAACCAAAAATCACATGAAAACTAAATATGACTTATCAAAGCTTTTATCACCTATTGTCTTTATTTCAAAGCGCTGATTGTAAGTTAGTCGATTGATAAAAGATCACACAACACATAAATATTTGTCATGAAGACCACCAAGTTACTATTAAACTATTTTGTTCACTTCAAAGTAAAGGTTTCGAATTGGTAGTATGATGGAGGATGACATGAAAAATGACTACTGAATAGCAAAACCTATTGTCTATTCAGTTAATTTCATCCCTTCAAAATAATGATTAGTGTCAGCCAGCTGATCGAAGATCACACGATAAATGGACACTCAAAAGGAGGACCATCAGTTTGTGTTCACTTTCTTTGCTCACTTCAATGTCAAGTTTACCATTTTATTAGCTGATTGAAGATCTTATGAAAAATGAAAAGTCATCAACATAACGGCGATAATCAACAACATGATGATCATCTGATACACGACCAATGCAATCAGCACCATCATTCGTGTGTTCACTGTAGGTATTTATTTCGAACCAAAGGTTTTCTCGAGGTAAGCTGATCTTTGATCGCATGAAAATTGAATGGTTATGACGACGCTTCCAATCACCATCAACATACCAATCTTGACAACCGTCACATCTCAGTTTCTTTTTAGATGATGATAGCATGTGTTCAAATAAAACAGATTGTTGTTCTTCTATCGAATATAATCAATATGTTATCTCAATTCAACAAACAGAGTGTGAGATATCCTACTTACTGATTATAGATGCAGAACTCTTTAAAGTTTTCAGAAGATCCCAGGTGTGGTCTCTGTAAAATTCGTTTAAAAATGAAAATGATCTCAGGATACTTATATATACTCGAATTGCCGATGTTTATGGGAAAATTACGCAATCATACACCCTCTCACTCCGCTTCTGCATAAAATACATTCTGACTAATACGATATAAAGGCAAATATGTATAAAACTTAATTGGTTGAATTCTTTCAAGTCAGCTCAAGAAAAATGACTTAATGGAAGACATGAATCGTCTCGTTGCCACTGAAAATGTTTGAAAGAACATAAATTACTTGCTTCCTAACATATGCTAAAATGCATATTGATTCAAAACTTTCATGGTTGAGCTTTTGGCTTGGCTAGATATGTAGAAGTATGCAAAATTTCGACTCGTAGTTTCTATTGAATGTCCAATCTCACGAAACAGTTTGATTTCAATCTGCTAACGTAAAAACAATTCTACCCTCAAGCTTCACGTATATTCTAATAAGGCTCACTAAGCTGAAAATGTTTTCCTCAAGATGAAACTCTGAAAAGACAATATACATTCAACCTATGACCAGCTTGCTCTATTTTGTCTATATGCAGTCTAATATTCTCTTTATCTAGAGAATCTAAATAAATTAATTTCTTTTAGAAGCATGAAATGAAAGGAAGAGAAGCACAATTTGAAATTCGAGAAGAAGCAAACGTAAAACACATATCGTTGCCAATAATAAAGGGTTTCAAGACTTTTTTCAAACAGCGCCAGTTGAATCATATATGTTTGAGAAGTTCATAAAAATTTTGAGTACACTCATTTGAGAATAAAAAAATGTTATAATTTTAATCATATCTTTCTTCTCACTCACTGATATCAGTGATCGATCTACATTGCAATCTGTATTGATTGTTGTTATTATTTTTTTCAAATACATTGGATGTTTCTATTTCTAATACAATTAAATGACTTGTTCTTGTTCTGTCTTTCGGTCTATTACCTAAGTAAACAAACCAACAAACGTTTTATCACGTACTTCATTCAAGATTATTCATGATCAGTATTACATTGTACTTCTAATCAATGTTTGTTGAGAAAATATACATTGTTCTCTAGAATAGTTAATGCTCAAAGGAGATACAATTTTTGTATAGATATTGTTCATTTTCATAAATATTTAACTATTTATTGATTCTCTATATTTCTGACTGCCTAACTACTTAAGCGCCAGCACTACTTAATCAATTTGCAGTGCTACTTAATATATATATACATATCTATTTAATATTTATCGGTAGCCATTTATTAATTTTTGTATATTTGAAGCTGTTGCGCTACTTGATCCTAAGCAATATTTAAAAATTTTCAACGCCACTGAACAAATATTCAAATCTATTGTTTCGAACAAGGGCAAAAAAAAGAAAATTACTCAATGAGCTACTCTTCAATCTATGAGTATTCTTAAAAACTATGCATAGTTTGCAATATGACTCACAGTCGAAAGATATACGTTGTGTGCTAAGTAGATTTTTATATTCGCGTAGAATGAATGATTGTATGATCAAACTAAATAGTTCAAATTATCAGCTGCAAATGACAGACAGCCAGATTTAGTTATTTAAATTATTTAAAATCTGAGTTTACTTTTCTTGAATAATTTTGACACTTTAAGAATAAATACGATAGTATTTTAAAAAGTTACATTTCAACTGCTTTTAACGTAATGCAGAGCAATAAACCAAATACGAATACAATAGTTGCAACAATTTCAATCATTGAATAGCTATTTACATGTTTTTAGTTAATTATTTAATTCATTTAAATATCTATGAAAAATACTTCAATAGTTACGATAATTCTTAAATAACGATAGAAGTTTAGTAGCTAGGCTCTTGAAGAAGTACAATACAACATTTTTTTTTAAATGAATTAGCTACTTAAATCATATAATTGCTGTATAAATCGTTTTAAATAGCACTAACTTTTTACTAACTGGTTATATGCGCTAGTGCAATGAACAAAAAATTGTTATAAAGAAGTTCGCAATTTAAATCATTTAGTAGCTGTATTATTTTCTTAAATAGCTATTGAATCTTTTAGGTAGCTATGTTACTGCTATAAACGAAAAGTTGTTAAAAAACAATCAGCTACTTAATCATTAAGTAGTCGTATATTATTCGAAAAGTATCTCTTTTTAGAAGCTACGCTCTAGAATAAATCTTCTAATAGAAAAAAGTAAAAACTCATCAAGCTTTAGTGACACTGCTTTCCATCTCATTTAAAAGTAACTTTGATAATCTACATTGCCCTATTTCATATTAAAAAAGGTGATATTATTCGATCAGGTCCTGTGCTTGAAAAAAGTTCAATTTGTACTAATTTCGAAATTTCATAGACTAGAATTGATTATTGTTTTCGAATGAAAAATACTACACAAATTCTGAGAAAAGCTTCAAAATGATTTATCAAATTTAAATTTTAACAAAATGAATGGTAAACTCGGCATTTATTGCCATAAAAACCATCATCTTGTCTTATTTTCATCATAGATGTTTACACTTCAATTCATAAGCAAGTTATTGCACAATCAAGAGAAACTTATCATACAAGACAACCAATTATTCATTCGAACATTAAGAAACAATATTCAAAGCAAATATATTTAACGAAGATACGTGTGAAAAATAAAATCTTGATGATTAACAAAACGTCTCTATCACTTTATGCATTATCAGTAGAGCTTATTTACTAAATATTTATATTTTCGATGCGAAATATTTGTACCCATATTAATGTAATTATGGACACCTATCATCGATATCAAATAAGCTTCTCTTTTTATTTTGAAATATGACTTCTAACACCATCGTTCATTATCTTCTTCTCAATCTATTAGATCAACTAGAATAGATTTTGTCTTTCTGTGTATCACTCATGCATATATTTCACATTAATAAGATTGATACACCATCCTCATGTATGTTACGATGAACAATATGAGAATAAAACGACTTCTCGTCACTATTCATTATAAAAATATCTAAAAATGTAGGAGACTTTGAGAGACTAAAAAGTATCCTAATGAAAAATTGTATTTTAGGGTTTCTCAACAAGAATTAAAACATGTTGGGAAAAGACCAATTCAATATTTCAGATAAAATTTGTTTTAATAATTTTGTTCACACACTTCAAATTGCCATTTCAACTGTTACTTTTCTTGTTCTAAAATTAATAAAGAAATTAGCTTCCTGTAAACTTTATTATCTATTTAAACATGAACAAACTGGTTGTTCTAAAAGTTCAAGCTTTGAAATACATATTATACAAAGTCGATCCATCGGATATAATAACATAAAATACAATTATCTTTTTTACATAAAATTGATTAAATGAAAAAAAAAAGATTTCTTTAAAAGCATTAGATTTAATAGTCACTTTGTTATGATTCCTAACGATGTGTTAAGTATTACAGATATGTCTAAAAAAAAGCCGTTCTGCTCTGTGCTTGTTGCTTCCCACTAGAATGTCTTTTTTTTCGTAGAGACAAACATTCACGGTTATTATAATTTTTATTTTACAGATCATCTATACTCAAATATTTAGATAATTATCATTATAGGTTAAAGTAAAAATCAAAGCAATCATGACCGGAAGAGTTCGGGAAACGATAGGATGAGGCCGGTGCATTCTATTTTGAGTTCTATTGGCTGATATCAGCAGGTTTTAAAGATACGCTAAATAGAAAATTATCAGTACAATTTTAACTTTTCATGTAATATTTTGCATTGATAAAATTCATTGTTATATTGCTGCGTTCAACCTCTATTTCAAATATTGGAAAAAGAACTTTTTCGCAGTATAAAAGCACATATATTTCTTTAAAACAAAATTCTAAAATATATATAACCGAAAAAATCTGTAAAATCTTACTTACTTCATTTCTCTAAAATAATTAAAACAGTCATAATTCATCTTATAAATATTTGACTAAAAGCATCTTTCTCAATGGTAATTAAAATAATGCTTTATTCATTTCTATAATATTCCTTTTTTTTTGTCTCATCGGAAATAGATATGCATTTCATCAGATCTTTTAGCCAATTTAATCATATTTAAAAGAATAATTTCATTAGCTAACGCATTACGATATAACACAGTAGATTTGGTATTCTTTTCATTTATTGTATTTATCTCGTTTATTTTTAAAGATAGGAGCTAGGATAACAGAAAACAAAAAGTTCTTTTTTGTACTTTATTTAGAATGTATAGTTCGAAATTTTTATTATTCAATATATAATAGGAAACTGCCGATAAAATGAGAAAGTTCGATAGTAAACAACATAAAATGGAACATTGAAGTGTCTTGGATTTTTTTGTAATTTTAAATTAGTTTATTTGGTGTTGTCCATCCATTTGAATAATAATATGTAGTTTGAGTTGTCGGATTATTATCAAGTTGTTCTTCAATTGTTTGTTGAGTTGATAGCGATGGATCTGATTCCGATAATTTATCGATTTCTTGTGCTTCATCTATAAAACCAAATAAACTTTCAAATGTTAATTCGATAAAATCAGCTTGACAAGTAATTGTATTACAAAATGATTTGATTTCAAGTGTCATTGGTATTGAGGTTTGCCAAGTTGGATGTATAAAATCACATTTTATTGTTTTATTTGTTGATGCTTTTATTGAATTTAATAAAGCTTGATGTACAAGTGCTTGTTCATTGGCATATATAAAATCTAATATAGATTTTTGAAGAAATAAATCATATGATATGGATCGTAATGTTGATACTGAACGATCGACAAGAAAAATTTTCCAATCATTTGGTGAACAACGACAACGAAATGTACATGATTGAGGATTTTTATAACGACACATATTTATTTCCTTGTATTTTGTTATTAATGGTAAATGACATATACCAACAAATGCAAGAAAACCTGATATATTTGTTTGCACAGGTTTTAATGAATCATCAATTATTTTCGTCATACCATCAATAATAACAGGTGAATATATATCATTATTACCTTGTTTTAATCGGCATTCGAGATGAATCGACATCCCAGTATGTTGACTTAATGACATAAGTTGACTTTCAAAACGTATGAAATCCACAGGATGTAAAAATGACAGAAAATTTTGTTCAAGCCATTGATCAGGTGTAACATTAAATATACGACTTATTGCATCAGTGACGTAAATTATACGAAATGATGTTGGCTCAATAGTAGTTACAAATAAAAACGAATTACTTGCCTCAATTGTTAAAAATTTTAATTCATTATTAGTTAAATTTGATGGACGTAGTCGGTTATTTTTATGCCGTAAATTCATTTTAGATATTTCATCATGAGCTATTGCAAGTAAATCAAGATGACGAAATTTTGTTGATTTTGAATCACTTCGATTTGTAATTAACATTAATAATTCTCTAAAACATGCTTTTTCTAATGCTCGTCGATTAGCTTCAACTTGTGTATGTTTTTTACGTTTATGTGCAAGATCATTGGTATCGTCATCCTCATCAATATCATTCGAGCTTCTTTCTTTATCTAATGCAGTCAAAACTGATGTTGTTGTTATTTTATCATGTCTACTAGGTGATGATGGTCTAGAAAAATCAGTTGATTGCTGAGGAAGTGTGGAATATGATACACCAGAATAATTACCGTTATCATTATAAATTGATGCCGGCAAATAACTTACATCAGTATCAGTCGTTGCTTTACGTTTGTTTGATCGAGCCATACCTGATGATGGTGGTAGAGATATTGCCGATGTTTGATTTGTACTCATTGAAGTGGATGAAGACAGTCCAAAACTATCATTTTCAATCGGTGTATCTAGTGCATTTGAATGAAAAGTATCTTCGATAGTATGAGAATAATATTCAGCATAAAATTGTAGAAGATTCTGCATTTAGTTATAATATCTAAAAGAAAAAAATGCCATCACTGTAGAGATCTTAAATTTTATAAGAACAAAACCCATGGAGCTAAAAAATTTTTAAAATGGCATTAAAATGATGAAATGAACAAAAATCTGAGTGTATTTGAAATTCGTTGATTAAGACAGACATTTTCATTAATTTCATTGCATGATTTTCATTAAAAACAAAATCTACTCCATTTGCTTAATTAAAGTGTTGCTCTTCATCAATGAACATGAAAACTATCAAGGTGTGGGTGTGATTGTGCAAGGGTGTGAATATAGGTGTATATGAACATAATGCTAGCATATTGACCCAACCATTTTATTCACACAGTCACAGTAGGGGTGTAGTCAGGCGGATGCCCAGGGTGCCCGAGCACTCCTCTTAGAGAAACAATGTCTGAAGGGGAGTATAGGTTTAAAAACTATTCGCATGGTTAAATATTTTCTCCACTGGTCAGCACTCCATTAGACAATTTCTGGCTATGTTCCTGATTCACAACCACAGCCACACCCCATATTGATGCATATATACGCAATTGAAGCAGAGAACGTTTGAATAATCAGGATTTGAAACGTTAAGTTCAGTCATTGTAATAGATGAGAATAGAGAGGAGATCAGAAGAAAAAAACTTCGTCAATGAAAGAGTAAGGTAGAGTGTCAGGGTCGTTAAATGTGACGATTTTTAGATAGAAGAGTCGCTAGCACTGATAGAGTTACATTTTATTTAGCTTCGCCATATCTTTAGTCCCATTGTTTATATCAAAAGCACCCGTTTATATACGTAACCAAGACATATTAGAAAAAGGACAGATAACGATAGAAGGAGAAAAGAATCAAGTAGAACAAGATGATTCATGATGCATAGTTACCGTAGAGAGAAATAATAAAAGTATCTGATAAGAAGGGATGACAAAGGGGACGTTTAAACATCACGTATAAAAAGTAAATTCAACCAAGTAACGAAAGTAAATAATGGCGAACACTAAACTCCACCGGGAATGTTAGATTAATGTCTCGCGCGCTACTGCTCATCGAACCTTTCGTCGAGAGAGTAGAGAGCTGTGTGCGAAAAGTGAAATTATTACTCCGTTTCTTCCAGCGAGTGGGTGTGGGCGTAGTGTGGATGCAAATCAAGTCTTGAAGCACACCCATATCCAAACCCACGCCCATAATCTCTCACACTCACACTCTCGTATTCTATAAAAAAAAGGACGATAATAAGTACTGCATTAGTTCAATATTTCTCATCGCATAAGCAGTTTGCGTGATCGCTTGTAACGAGTGATTGTTAGTGAAGGTCATTACATTGGATAAATGCAGCATTTGCCAGCGTACGATTTCATAGAATATGAGTTGCACGGACTTTTCGAACAACCAGATATTTGAAATATTTCTTTTAATTCCGTGTAGTGATGACCTCTCTTTCTTTGATAGTATTGAAAAATGCATCTTTTTGAAGCAAGCTCTGTAAATCAACTATTCTCTACACAATGAGCAAGTTTAACACGTTAAGTTGCGGCGATGTATATATAGGTCCCGCTATTTGGCTTAGAATACCAGCGATATATGAATACGTTTTAATGTTGTTGTTGAACAAACATGTCACTAGCTTATTCTTTGATTATTTGGAAAAACGTTTTATCTGTTAGATCACGAGCTAGGGTCGTCAAATCATCTTAGTAATCTATAATCACTATAATCATCATGTATTCTCTTTCTTTGCTCCACATATGAGTCGTATAAGTCACATAGTACAGACTACACAGAGCAGCTACTATTGGAAGACCGTTGGCAAGAGGATCTCCTCTTCGTGTAACTGCTCATTTTTTTTTCGTTTGCACTACGAGTTTGGCAATCGAAACAGCCTCACTGAAAATTCGTTGTTTGTATATCTCATAGTTTTCGACATGATACAAGATGTATTGTCGATTGTCTTGAAGATCATCAGACGAAAAAGAACTACTAATGTTCCTTGGCAGAGAAATACAATGTCTTTTAAAAAATAAATAAAAACCATATTTAAAGATTTCTTATAAAAATCTGGATTTTCGCAAAAAAAAGATGGAACTCAAAGGGTTAAAATTGATTTCAATGATATTATGTATGAAATGTTAAGATTACAATAGAAATATCCCTCACAAATAGCTAAGATAGAAAATAATAATAAAATTTGAAGAAATAAAACGAGAAATACAAGCTACATAATTGGATGAATATTGTGAAAAATGGAAAAGTAGGTGATGAATATCTTCAATTAGATGTTGGTGATTGTTGGATATTGTTATCTTGTTCCGGTGAAAGATTATTATTCAACGTAACATCATCAATCGCCCCATTCATATGTGATATGCGATTTCGGTTGGCATCAGTTGTTTCAAAAGCTGTACCAGCATTTTGATAAAAGACCTTGGTTGTCGTTGAATCCACCTTGATTTCCGAACGTACGTTAAGAAATTCATTAAGTGCCGCTACAACTGTTCGATTATGTTCACAATTCTAGGTAGAAACGAAAACGAAAAATACACAAAAGTATTATAGTGTTTGTATTAGATTTGTGATACAACTTCAATCGATAGTGGTATGCATTCCATCATACACTCATAAGCCATCGGTGTCAATTTAATTACTGTATGCAATGGTATTTTCATATAAGGTAGACGTTCTATGTTTAAATACACACAACCGATATTAAAATAGATCATGTGTCATGTAATGATATTAGATAAAACAAAATGATTTTTACATACCAGGATCTATATCGACAAAATAAGCAAGAATACAACGAATTACAGCTTGATGAGTAATAACAAGTACATTTTCTGCTCTTTCCAATTCCATTATCACTGGTTCAAGTCGAGCAACAAGATCATGATACGACTATGCGAAAAATATCCAAAATTAATGATGAAAGCACCGAAAAACTTTTCAAACATCAAATAATCAAGTTACAGAAACATCTGTTCTAGTTCAAAAGTTTTTAAAATAACTCAATATTCAACTCGGTCTTATCTAAACATAGGTGCTTAATATATTTTGTAGTAACCAAGAGTCAGTTGATCTATTCTATATATTCTCTGGTGACAACTTCTAACTCCTACAAAACGTAACTAAAACGATGAATCATCACAATAACAGTTTGTACATTCTAGTTGAAGTCAATGGTGTCTGATGAGATTTCTTTATTTACAAATCAGTATCATATGATATACCAGTTTGTTTTCGATTTCGACCTGAGAGGGAAAATGAGCGAAGGAGAATGCAAGACATGTTACAATGAGTTTTCGAGAATCGATATAGACAGTTTTCGATAATTTATTTTAAAGCTACAAAGTCAAATTTATCCCTACATTAGAATAGAAGTCTCATGCATATCCATGAAACTGAAAAAGATGACAACTTACTTCTCCTCCCGGATATCGATAGTAGTATTTTGATCGATCGCGAGCAGCAAACTCTTGAGGATAACGTTCAGCTACTTCTCGATAGGTCAAACCTTCGAAAATACCCTAAATAAACACAAAAAATTCGTTTTTCATGATTACTGTAGGCTAAACCTTCTTACAGCATTAATGCCATTGAGTGCTTTCCATTGCTCCATAGGAGCATTGATTTTTGCTGCTGTATGGACTGCTTGTTGCATTTGACTTGTCCAAACAATCAAATCCTGGATGTTTTCTATTGTGTTCACAGAAACATCAGTACAAAACCAGTACTCTAGAAAGACTCACCATTCGCGATATATTCGGCGAGAACTTCGGTATACTATAATAAAACATATATAAATAATTAATGGTAAATATCGAACAACAATGACAATTATTACTGTTGTGCCAGCTGGTGATAATTGGGAATTGCCTCCAATACGCTGTTGAACATTCATTTCTGTTTCACCATGCTGAAATTTATTGAAATAAGTCAGTTTTCATCAATTTAAAAACTTATTAACTGACCATAGTAAGATAAATAGTTCTCGGGAGAACATGGATATTCATGAGAAAATAAACGACACGACTTTGAATATTGCCTAAAATGAACATGACAAAGATGAAATATCAATTTATCAACATGTTATATTTACCACCGATCTTATGAACTAGAAATCGTTCACCACAATTATAAATTTTGATAAATGAATAATGCTTTTCTTCTATTTTATCATCAATTGGTTCGTACTGTTTTTTATAGAGTTCAATACGTGAAAGAAAATCTTGGAAGGCTTCCGCTTGTGGTACATCTTTGTAATCAGGACTTTTAAGTTTCACTTCCTGCCATGTTCAAAGAATTCTTATAAACTAGAAAGAAATTCGCTTCACTTTCATACTCGAATATTCGCTTCAATGATTTCCGGCAAATCACAAATTGGTTCAACAAAGAAAACACGAAAGCAACACATTTCCGTACAATAATTGTATATTATACGGCGTCGCTCGCAGGTTGTATTGGTTGCATCAAATATGGCTACTTCACCTTCGTTCTGAAGAAAGTTGCACATATCTTCCAATGCATTCTGGGCACATTGTCTATAAGAATAAATTGAATTGACATGTCTTAAAATAAGCTTGTCTCAAACATGAACAAATGCATACTTTCGAATTGCTACTGCTTCAGCATTGTTTGGATCAAAAAATTTCTTACCTGAATACACTTTTACAGCCTCACGACGATAGTCGCCAACATTGAATACTATAAACAAAAAAAACAAGTTTTAATCTTATATGAATCTTTTCTTCCAGAAGGATTTGCTTGTAGAAACAGATAAAAACGATGTCTACTGTGTTAGTCATTCTGAGCTATCAGAGTATTATTAATATTTTAATTAGATGCCGAAGTATCTAACATAGTAAATTAAATTTGAAAACTCATAATTAAGTTGACAGACAAGTTTCCCTGCTTCATACATCGAGAAAAAAGAAATTTAATAATTTTCAAATGAAAACTTCTCAGCAATGGTCTCAACGGTCATTTGCATCAATAGATCTATCTCTATTCATGTGCATTTATTGATGACAATATCAAGCATTATGAATAGAGACTCTTGTGAAAGATTTTTTGAGACTCTGAAATGATTACGTGATGATAGTCATTTGAGATGCATAAGAGAGCATGCGCTTTAAAAGAACGTTATACGAGAAACTTGTTTCATGACAAACGACAAGGAGAAAGATTTCTGAATCAATTCAGTTTCTATCTCCAATGAATTTTATCAATAGAACCGATCAAAAGTGATTCGTACTTTTCTTCTATGAATTTATTATTATTCCTAGTTTTCCATAAGAAGTTTAAAACAAACCTTTCGTGTTGATTCCGATCCAATGCAGATATCGTGCTAATTTCCGAGCCATGTACGTCTAAAGTATAATAGGATTTATATGTTCTTTTTCTAAAAACACATCAGATTAATCTCACTTTGCCACGTGCTGGTAAACCCACCATCACCTTGAACATAATATTTTTTCAAATAAAAAGTAAATAAAATAGAAGCTTAAACTTACGATGACTGTTGGTGTTCGTACGAGCCGATCGCGACATGCTAAAATTGGACAGTGAAACGGTGAAGTCATAGTGACTCGACCAAAACAAAATAAGAAAGCTTCTCGGCCTGTTTGTAAATCTACATATTTTTAACAAAATCAGTTGATTTGTACCAGCTGTTTCAATTCCACTAATAAAATTCATCTGTAAATTCATATACATGTAATATGCGTTCTTCACTCAAACGATAGATATCAGAACGGAAAGCAAGCAATTCTCTCAGTCTAAATAAAAGTGTTCTAATCTTCTCACCTTGACTCAGTTGTCGGAACACGTCAGGATTGCTTTGATTGATAGTCGAAACACTTTTTCGCCATGCATGTATGTCATGATGGAGCGCTTCCTGTTGATTCATTGTATTGCTATGTTCTTTCACGTCAATGACGTGGTCATTTTCTACTTGTTCTCGTTCTGTAATGTCAAACTGATTTGCCATTATATCGAGTTTTTCCTTGTCGCACATTTCCGGTTGATTTAGATTATTTCCTAAAAGTTGACATAAAACCTTGATTCTAGTAATGAAAAATTGTTTTTCAAAATCGCTGATAAACCGAAAGGATTCACTATGATTAAATCAGTAAATTGAATAATCGATTAGAAGTGTGATGAATACAGAAAAACGCTGAGCATCATAGAAAAAAAATGGAAAATACATAAAGTACAAACTGTCTTTTTCACAAATGTATGTTTTGCACACGGAAGAAGCTTTGATTTTCGCTGATTGCGATTAATGTATCATGCCTGAATAGTGGATATTTATCAAGAGAGAAAAAAACTTAACAGTTCAATTCTGTCAGCTGCGATTCAGTCAATTACAACATCTATTCTCTTGTTTCGCTTCTTTCATCTTGAAGAACTCGGTGACGCGTAGAGCTTGTCTTCAATACCAGGAATCAGTACTTAAGGCTAGATTTACTGTCATCGTAACCTGTCTGTTCTACATGAAACTATGATGGTGTGGACGTTTTTATCCTTCAGTTAATTGTCGGGTTTTGCCGTTTGTAAATCCCCGTGTTACAAGCGTGTTATGACATGCACAGATGTTTACGATCAGGCTCAATTGATCTGGTATGCTTGTCTTTGTTTGAATTAGGCAATTGGTTTATCAATCACCATTGAATTTTACATTTTTCTCTTTATATTTTCCTATACGATTCAGCTGTTTTTGGACATACGTATAGCGTTAGTGCTTGGCAGTGAAAAAATATAATCCAATCGAACGATTCATAACAATGAAGAACATTCGATAATTTTCACTTTTCTCTATTCTCTTGATTTCGATGATCACTCCTATGTTCCGTATTTACATTCTATTATGAATTCCATCTGTTGATGCTAAGTATTATATGTAATCAGTCTTCTGCTTGAGCTATGGTGAGTTAAGTGTGAGCGTGAGTATGGGTTTTCGTTTTGGTTTTCTCTTCGTCAACACCACCATCACATACTAGTTGTATCATACTCGACCTGTTTGATTTGTAAAGCTTTTCATTTTCAATAAAAATGCTTTCAAAAGAATGCAAACTCTTACAGCATGATTGTTTAATGACTTTGAAAATCTTAATGAAGGATGTGCAAAAGAGCAAAAATTGTCACTGTAAGTATGCATTTGATCACACGATTTACCCACACTGTAAAGTATAAAATACCTAATAGAGTATACAAAAGATGATGATAGAAATGTTCATACAAATTCTGAAACGAGGTTCCAATGTCTTGAAAATGTCATTTTCGAAAAATATAGAAAGTCGGCAAAAAATTCATATGAACATTTCTAGAAAATTAAATTTTATATCGCGATTTGAACATTCATCAACGAAAAGAAAATCTACTAAAGCTCTTTATTTTTATGAGAAAAGTCTAGTTGATATTGTCAGCTAACCGTTCTAGAATTTAAAACTATTTATAGATCAAAATAAGCGGTATGAATGAAAACGACAAGTGAAGAATGAAGGATTTTGTTGGAAAATTGGAGATAATAAATAAATATTGAGTAAAATGTTTCATAAAAGCATTGCTAACAAGGAAAATGCGAGAATAGAAGTTTAAGTAACAAAATATCCTTTCACAGTTTAAATAAAAGAGAAAAAAACTAATGAAAAGCTTTAACTGCTTGAAAGCATTTCTTTCAAGCAAAAATCACTTGAAATACGTTACTCAAGATTATGTACAATGATGTAACATAAGAGCTCATGTGAAATTTGCCACGAAAAAAAATCATTATAAAATCTAATTTTACAGTCATAAAACCTTTTATTTTGATTAATCTTTTTATGAGTAAGAAAGAATCGAATATTATGTATCCATTCATACTAAATGGATTGAATCACGCACCTACTAAACAATAGATAGCTCATCTACTCTCTAAATATCGACTGTCTTATATTCAAGATTCAACAATAACTTTGTAGAGATCATCATTCAAATGGTTTTTTTTAGAAAGTAGCTTTTATTTTTTATAAGATAGCAATTGAATTAGTGATGGGATATAAGATGTAAGAAGCGTTATACCTTCATTTTCATATCATCATAAATCGTGACAGAACAGAAAAGAAAAAGTCATGATATAGACGAATATAGTCGAAAGAGAAAGCCGTAGAACGAAAGAAAATGCTTATAATAAGAGATGTAATGTGCGTGAGACTTTCATTACGCGTTATGATGTATATTGAGTAAGAGAACAAGACGAAAGAAACAACTATGACATGTAGCATATGACATATTCTGATAGGTTTCTTCAAAGTTGAAAGTATACTTTAAAATTCTAAAATTCTTGTTAAATTCTGAATATATACATTGAAATATTCAACGAAGAAAAATGAAAGACTTTATTTATTACGTTATTTTGGTGTCAAGCGTAATAAATACATCTTTCGTTTACAGTCGTTTAGTTATCACCCTATACTAAATGACTATCAAGTAACACCACGTCATAATGTCCTACATGAAGGAAGAGTTAAATTATTCACGAGAGAATGAAAGAACACATAATATCAATTCACCTATAGCCGAGAGAACAGAAAAAAATTGATGACATGATGTTATTCTTTTTTTCTTTCTTTCCTTCGTTCGTTAGAATGTGATATACCAATTTGCTGTAGTCGAAGATGTGTCGACCCATCATTAAATTGAATCTAGTTCACAGAAAATCAAAGATTTTCTTAAAACTAAGAATTTGTTTAACGATAAATAAACATTTGAAAATGTTTGACATTTTGTTAACTCAACTCCTTACGCAATAGAATATAATTAAAATTTATAGTGCACAAGCAACCCAAGCGTGTGTCACCGTACGGATCGTGGCGTATGGTAAGCGTACATTAACCATACGTGTCGGCTTTGAAATCAAGTGATATTGGATTCGTTTTCCCAAAGGATTATATCTATTTTATCATGTTGAAAAATAATTGCCATTGTTGATTACGCATTGTAAAATAGAAACTATGTTAAAGAGAGCATAAAGGGACATTTTACAATTGTCCATACAAAGTCGGCAATAAATTTCCATTTTCGCGAAAGTCAAGTTTCGATTTTCTAACTAGAAAGTCATGATCGTATTCATATAAACATTTCTAGAATAGCACACTCCATTTCGCATTCTGAACATTTTTTTTTAAAATGCATATTTATTATCACTTTTCATCTTTACAATATTTTGTTCTTTTATCTCTATACTGATTTTACTGGCAGTCTTGACTGGGCCAGTAGGTCAAAAGCGCATCTACAATTAAGAAAAAATGAAGTAGTATTTAAGACATTATATCTTACAAATATCAAAAGGAAGCATAATTATCTTACAAAGATTTTCCTATACATATATTGAAACGAGACTAGTTTTATATAAAAAATAACATCAAAGCTGTTAGGAAATTGCTTCTTACAGACTTAATTAAATATACAGTTCTAGCGGAAGTATAACTATATAAAATGAATATTTTTGTTATAAGAAAAATTTTTAGACAAAAAAAATCAATTTTGAACGCAAGGACAATATACGAGGGACAGTATATAGTTCAAAAACATTAAACAATGAAAAATATCAGAAATACTTTCAGCAAAAAAAAAATATTTACTATTTTTCATTGCTAATAAAAAATAATCTATTGCTTGTTTTTTTAATTACACGACGGACTAGTATGCACTTTATTTAGCTCGTATATTAGCTACGGCTACCAAACAAAAAAAGACGAATTCTCCACACCCTCAATTGACTTATTTATGTATGTTACTAAAGAATGATTTCACTATCATCCTTGTTTAATGACTTTCCAAAAAGTAATATTGATTTTTCAATTTTTATTTATTCGAAAATAATATTTTCAGAAAATCAGATTGAAAACCTTCTTTACAAAAAATCAAGCATTTTTTTGGTAATTATAAATTTGTTCAGTGATTAATAATTAATTTCAAAACGTTTGAACATATGCTAACTTGATTTTCTACAAAAGTGAAATTTATTTCCAAAATCTATAATGTAAGTAGTTTTTAATGGAAAAATCAAGAAACCCAATGACGAACCATATTTACAAATGATGATTCACTAGCAAAAAATAACTGAAATCAAAGAAAATTCCACTACATACGTGTTCGTGAATAAATATCTAATGTTGCCTCTTCGGTTGCTTTCTGAGTTGATAAAATCGAGTTTTCAGTCATATTGCAGTTCAGTTGTACAAGTCAGAGGAATGTTGATGTGTTGTGTTTGTGAAACGTACATATCCTAATATTATAAATAAACAGAACACATGAGTAATTTCATGCAGTCTTGATTAATGTTTTCGTTCTCTCATTCATTTTGAGTAGAAGAAAAAAAACACCAATTAGAGAAACCTTTCTCTTTTTCTTTTATCCTTCTCATTACTGACGAATATGATACGCATGACGTACATGCATGTATATTGATACTTTGTAATTTATCCATCGCAAAATATTCGGCTCAAATCTTCGCTATCATTTCAATAATCATTTAATAGTTTTAATATGATCACTTTGTCGTGATGCGAAAATAGAATCTAATAATGGCATATACTTTTCATATGAGAGCATTTCTTGAAGGAGATGTCCACATTCGATCAGTATCTTTAATTCACTTCGAAAAAAATCGAATACATTCATCTACAAACATCGATTTTTTCCACCCGAGAAAAAAGCAAACTGTGTAATCTTTTTCACGAAACAAAATAAAATAAAACAATCGCATAACGTTACTATTTCATAGGAAGACAAAGAAAAAAAAAATCTGCTCTGTTCTACGTCTTAAGATTAGTCGTATCAAATGTATAGATGATGGTAATAATAATAATAAACAAAATATTACGGATCGCTCCATCTCATTCTGTCAGAAAAATATGAAGAGGAAGGTTAGCTATGTCCAATAATTTCGTCTATAGATGCAAGTGAGAGTGATGTGGATGGAATAACTATTTACATCAACACGCACATCCGGTATACTGCCGTAAAGATCCCATTTTAACAACATTTAAGCTCCATTTTCGAATCGTAAATGATACCATTTTGATCGACCTGGGTCGTTTTTGTTTGATCGTTTCTTTAGTTTTAAACTTTTTTTAAAATTTTATTTAGATTTTTTTAGATAAGCATAGTTTACAAGTAATTTTTATTTTTTTTTTAATTAAGTTTCTTTTTTAATATTCGGTGCACCGACAAACAGTTGAATGTCGATAAGTGTTTCTTTTTTTATTTTTCATTATAGATTGAATCAATTAATCACTCAATGCTAGTAAATTGTCTGTTTATTTGTTATTTTTATACTTCGAGCAATAATAAAGTGAGTCAAATATTTTTTTTTTGATATAATCTGCTATTTCTTTTTTTTTTTTAAATAAATACTGTTCTTTTTATTTTAGCTATCCATCTTATCCACTGAACGATTGGTAAGCGAACGTTGTTTTTGTTTTGAGAGTGACAATAGAGAAGAGAAGGGATGACAACAGTTAGTTTATTGTGTAATAGATACAGTCTCATAGTGCACGAGGGTTAGGATAGGAATCTTGTTAGAGATGAGTGGACTAGTTATTCCTACTCGAAATCATCTCGTGTAGGTCACCATTCACTACAGATTCTTCAAGTAGACCCTAAAAAGCTCGACCAGGAACTATTTTGGTGTCCGTAGTATACAACCTGGCATTCGCAAACTCATATTCATACCATGTGCACACGTATGTATCCCGTACGTGCATGGCCTTTGCGCAGCCACTGCTTCACTAGGATGGTTTCTATTCACATGCAAACAGAATAGCTATTAGTTTTTTTTTTCATGTAATCACGATTTATTTGAGAAAGAAAAAGAATCTAATTACTCCTTCGAGTCTATTCGATAGAAAATCGTTGAACTCGATGATCATCGACGACATAGAGATTGCCATGTCGATCGAAAGCCACACCGCTAGGGCCGTAGAACTGATTTGCTGCTTCTCCGCGACCATTTCCACCCACAATGATAGTACCATGTTCTGCTCCCTTAGGCCAACGCATCACTTGATCATTCAATGAATCGGTCACATAAACAGTACCCAACGTATCGACGAACAGCCCTTTAGGATATCACACTTGCGTTAAAGCTTCCCCTTCAGTGTGACTTCCAGCGACGACAATACCTTCTGTTGCACCTTTATTCCATTTCATCACACGATGATTCCGATGGTCCGACACGTACACAGCCTGCTGTTGATCAACAAAAATGAAGGTTGGTTCGTTGAATTGATTGAGACCATTACCCATACCATGACCACCAGCTACAAGAATTCCATATTTCTCTCCTATTTGATATCGTCTTACTGCATGGTATTTGACGTCAGAAATGTAGAGATATCTCTTATCGTCCATGACCAATCCAAAACAGTCGATCATGTCAAGGAGGACTTCACCTTGAGCTGTGCCACGACGACGAGACCATCGTACGACTCGTTTATTCCACCGATCACAAATAATGAGACTATCCGTTTCTCTATCAATCACCACGTAGGTTGGTGCATCTAATTGATCCAATCGAGTTCCTTGGCCACGACTACCAGCCACTACTCGTCCATTTATATCGTCGATCTTCCATTGGATGATACGATGATTATACTGGTCAGAGATAATTATCGTTTGATCATCGACAACGACAACACTGTGAGGGTGATAGAGTTGAAAAGTGAGATCGCTGGTCACATTACCTCCAGCAACGGTTACCCCGTTTTGTACCCATCGAGCGTTCACTGGAATATCAAGAGTCACTATAATAAATGATGAAATAAAAGGAAATCATCATCGTCTTTATTAGAGGTCGAACTCTCTGTCGCAATTAAAGTATTACAAATGAGGCATTCTTCTTCTGCGAGAAAATTTGCTATAACTTTCAAAAATTCTCTTCCTAAATATACTCTGAACACGAAAAAGTTCTTTTCATAGATGTACCTTCAGAAACGTCTTTGATTTCTTATGAGAAAAAAAGAATTTCCTCTCGGTTTCTATATGTATACCACTTAACTCTAGTCTCAATCTTGTTTATTCCCTGAGAGATCTAAGCGAGATCTTGAGAATTCGTGTTTTTTATAGGTTTGTTCAAGTTCTTGCTAAGATCTTTTTTTTTAATAGAAAACGCAGTCTGAACAGAGTAATACACGAGAGAATGCTGTCAATAATTTTTCAGGTTTTTCAAAGAACTGTTCTCTATCATTAAAAGTAGGATTTTGAAGAGAAATAAAACGTGCACCTTAAGAATTCTTCGAGAAGTTCGTCCACGAGCTAGGATTTTTGAAATATTGAGGGGAATAATGAACATCCTATCGAAACTCTCAATAAAATATGAATCATGATTTCGAATACAGATTGTTTTCAGAATTAAAAGAAAGAGTTCTATTAAGATATCAAGAGATTTTTGTTGCAACCTAGTCCGAATTCTCCTATTAGAATTTAAAAGTATAATTGACGAAAGCCCAATAGGGACAATAATAATCTTGGTCATCTCTGAATCCTGTGAGGAGGATCTCCAGGACACAGATTTTCAATATTTCGAATAAAAATATGGGTGTTGATAAGAAGTAGCTATATATCCTTGATTAAAAATTAGGATCTACTAAAGTCAATAAGAGTTAATCTAATGCTTACCTAGTTGCTGAGTAGTGGTTGGAGCTGTAGTTGGAATCGTAGTTGTTGTGTTCATCACTATTCATTATCATAAAATATTTATGTAAACAAAGTATATAGTTTTAGGTGAAGCTTCAACAGAGTTATATTTTCAACAATTCGATTCGATGTAGTTCGACTAAGTCAAATTAAATCCAGCGAGATCGACTAGAGTCACCATGTCATCTTTCTTGATTATAAGAAATCTTGAGAATAGAGTAGAGACTCGTGAGACAACAAGCAAATTGTTTCGTCTAGAGCAACATAGGTTATTTGTCTGATTCGTATTGCTAGTGTTGCAAAATTTGTCAAAAAGAATTGAAAATGAGAAAATCCAATCGACAAGCAGCTTATACAAGTGTTTGAAAACTAAAATGAAAGCTTGTCCTGCTCAAATTCATTACTTCTAATGTGTTTTGAGTTCGAGAAAAGACTTCAATGCGGTGGGTACTGTTGCAGTACAAGATTGCTATTCGAAGTATGAAGTTTGTGATTTCGATCTTTCACACAAATTATCCGCCTAACAGTGTTTTCATCTTAGGTCATTAGAATAATTTGTCACCAAATCAACAGTATAAATAAGATGAATTCAAAAGGATATTTGAAGGAGGTAAATAATATTGTAGAGATAAATTGTTAGTAACTCTTTTATCGTTAGACAATTTGAATTTTTATATGCTTCTTTAAAGAAAGAGATCTCAAAACGTTGATACACCTAGGTATGATCTTCAAAATAAGTAGCTGTACCAATAGTGGGTCGTGAATAGACATTCTGCGCTTATTAGAATTTTCTGAAGCAGCTGAGTCAGTGGTGCCACAAGTTGTGAAAAGGTAATTTATATACAGTGGCATTACTGATCATTAGTGACATATTTATCCTATTTGATTGCTAAAGACCTCTTGAGCTCTAGTAATTAATAAGTCACAGCTAATTGATCAATCTTGAATTTCAAAAGTTTAATCATTAGAAACATAACAGAGAGAATTATAGATGTATTTTCTTATGCGTTAGTTGTCAATTACAGTTTTTTGGCAAAATGATATCGAGTGAACTTATTCTCCAAAAGAATCAGTAGACGATACAACGAAAATTGTAAATAGAGAGAAGCATAGCACGTGAAGTATGATACCTTTGGTTTTTTCATTGTAGATAATCTGAATGTCTTTGCTACATATTCAAGCCGATAAAGTACCACTCAAAAAAGTTAGAAATAAAAAAATCTTTTATATATTTCCTCTGTAGAAAAATACAAAAATATTTCCATGCATATAGTAGTATAAAAGTAAAATTATATATTACTCTCTATATTATCAAAACAGAAAGAAATGGAATAAAAAAATTATTTTCTATATTATTAATATCAGAGGGGCCCACGAAAAAATAAATTTATCTCGTTTTACTTTTAGTCCCTTCAAGTTATCCCTTTAGTCCCTTTAGTTCTTGTGGTCTTTTTAATCCCATTAGTTACATTGGTCCCTTTAGTCCTTTTAATCACTTTAGTTCCTTTAATCCATTTGTTCCTTTAGTCGCTTTAAATTTCTTTAGTCCCTATAGTCCTTTTAATCCCTTTAGCACCATCTGGCAGCCTCACTGCGACGGTACTTGTACTCGCACCCACAGCTATATTCTAAAAGGCCTAATGGGACTAAAGTGTAGCGAATATGGAAATCTTACCAGTTTCTACAACATAATAGTAAAATGGGATAAATTTATTTTTTCGTGGACCTATGGACAGATCATACAGGATCAATTAAGAACAGACAAGACTTGGATTACGTAATGCTGGAAGTTTCTTTTGTTGATGAATTCTATTTGATCGGATAAGATCACATCAGAGTCTCTTACTTTGTTCTTATACATTTCTTAGTCTCAGAATCTTATAGGACTTCCAATGACATCTTTCGCATTGTATCTGACAAAATCTTTAAAAAAAAATGAATCCATACAATATCGTCAGATCTTCTGGCAAGATCGTATAAACATCGTGTATGCATAAGATCTTATAAGATCTGATACGATCTGACATCCGGTTGTTGACCTGGATAGCAATGTCATGATCCAAATTTCAACCTTAACAAAGTGTCTCATCAGATGACTATGGCTCTGCTATACTTGTTTGAAGAATGTCTACAATAAGTAGAAATTATAAAGAAACTATATCAATGCGGAGTGTGGATGTAGGTATGCGTGTGTATGGGTGTGAGTATCTGTTGCTGTATAATGGTGCTCTTTTCATGGACACTGATAGAGATCACTACACGTGAATCTACACAACCATAGCCTTCGATCGTAACTAAGTGGTTACTCTGATTGAATGCAGCATATTTCATCCATTTGAAGATTTTTGCACCTTCACAATGCTGCTATTGACTGCCGAAAATTATTCTTTAAATATTATAACGTCATTAATTCTTACTGTCTTTTGAAAGATTCGTTTTGATAATTTAGAGCTCGACTTACTCTCAGGTATCGAATAATGTCTGTGTCAATATGCTTTCAAATCGCATGTAAAATGAAATGAGAGTACTGATCAGTTTGCTTTTATTTGCTGATACGATTTATTTCTGTATGGCTGCATGTTTACTTCAGTTTGCCTGAAATTGATACCAAATACAATGTTAAAAGCGAGAATAGGCAGCAATGTTAGTTGTAAGCACGTGCAAAACAGTTTTGGCTGCGCGATCAATCTCTAATTTGATGACAAATGACACTGGAACATTCTGGTTTCAATGCATTTGTTTGGGTAGTTAATTACAGAAGGAATCTAAGGTAAGAAACCAAGAAAACTTCAACTTGTTTTACACAACAATAGAATTTGGATGAGACAGACACAGGCTATCATCCACAAGAGAAGAGTGGGAACGTTTTCTATCAATATCTACTACTCAGCTCTTATTCAATTCGTCTTGGCATTGTCTTAAGTTTCTTTTGGAATTGCCATAATTCGTCCATTTCACCAATGGAAAAAATTTTAAAAGAAATGTCTCAGAGAAGGCATTGCACCTAAGCCATGATCAATGTTGTACAATGAATATTACCGATTTAGTTCATATTTCTACAGTAGAAAGATCTAAAAAACTTAGGAAGAAACTCAAAATTTCAGCTCAAACGGATAACCCATTCTGAAGATGTAGACGTTGCAAATATGAGGGAGTAGGCTATATTTGAAGTACTTTTCCGAACAACACTTTTCAGTAAATTTTACTTTCTAAACAACAGTAAGAGTTATAACAGCGATATTTTTACCATAAATACTATCGACCATGGACTATCTTTTATTGATAATAAAAGTATCTCATCGCTGGATAATTATTGCTTAGCATTATATATCGTTTTCAGAAAACACACCCACTTAGATTAGGCAAGTTAGTCGGATCAGCACAGTAGACTAACTTGAGAATAGTCTCATTTAAAAGAGGACATCAAAATGAGTGGATTTTCGTTCTCAAAACTATGTGTTATTGAATTCTAGTATGGAAAACTTTTTCAATATATATTCTGGCTTTAAAAAAAAATCTGTCTAGAAAAAAAAATTATTGCACTCAATATTTTTAATATATCGTTACTATAAATTGTTATGCTTAGAAAAGTAGTCATATATTCTGATAGCCCATAAAATTCTCTACAACTCTTTTTACAAGCCTCTAGAATTACATTTATTCGCTAAAAAAATGTCAAACACACAAGTGACATATTTATCGTCAAATTTCTTCGAATTTCATTTTTCGCTCTTTTTCTTTTTATCTTTTTCAAAGTTATTTCAACTATAGAAATAAGTTGATAGGAAGGAAGCTATATATTCTGATAGCGCATGAAATTCTACATCTTTTAATGAATTAATCAACAGAAAAAAAATATATGCACGGATATTTAGTAAGGACCATACTTGATGCACTATGTGACGAAACTATACAACAGTGCTAAAGTTCTAGTTGTATTTAGTGAGTTTTATTATTATAGCTCAATTTCAGAGCAAAATAAACAGCATATTCGGAATCAGAGGAAAACTGTATTAAATCAGACATATTTTTGAGAAAAAAAATTCAACGAAAAATCTACCTGGATGAGGTTAGGGTGAAAGAACGGGAGACGGTTAATCTACAAATCAGCTCTATTTCGAAAGTACTTTAGAAAACAATTAGACCTGAGAAAAAAATCCTTCTTCCTTCAACGCTATATAACTCTCGACGAGCATGACCGACTTTTCTGAACACTTCATTGTCTATTTCGTGACAAGCCAATCAGCCTCTACACAGCAGATTTTTAGGGTGTGGGAGTATTGTGCAGCGCCTATCATAGAACCTATCATCACCAGTTTCTGAGAATCAGAAAGTGAATTTTTTTACATCAGACAGAGCGTTTCGAGAGCTACAAAAAGCAACACCAAAATATGAATCGAAATATGCTGCGTTCAAAATATTTTAAAGACCATACTGGTCGAATCGTAATGGAAAAGACAGACTTGGTCGGTGTCTACGAATGTTTGCCATGGATGATAAGGAGAGTACCTTTTCCTCAGGCTAAATAGAAGTCTTAGATAAATCGAAAGTTTTCCTAAACATGTGCGGAAATATGTGGCTCTGGAAAGTTTCGGAAACTTGGTATGGAAAGAAATTGGTAGATCCAAGGTAATAGTCTGGTTCGCAGATGCTATCAGAACCACCTTTGTGACGACCTACTTTCTGTATCAAGGTGGGGAAAGCGTAGTATTGGATATGGGAAGAGAAAGGTAAAGGGCGTATCGAACCTGATACAGCTTCTTCAGTGATGAGTTATATTTGCTCAGCTTTCGTTACATCTCTGTTGTCTCGAAGCAATGAAAGGTTGATGGAAATGGTAGGTCTAAGACGTGCTTGACTCTTTAGATTATTTTTCTTTAAAAAGAAAGCAGTGCGAAGCAAGGTGATGGCAGAGAAAGGAAGAAGGAAGATGTGAACGTGAGATGAAAATAGACCGGAAAGCACAGAGTATAATGGAAAGTAATGGTTGGGTGATAATGCGTAGGAGAAATGATGAATGATATAGAGAGAATAAAAAGAAAGCATGAAAAATACATGAGAAGAGTGAAAGGGACCGAGCTGGTATGGGTGTGAATATCGTCCGAAAGAAAACCCACGCCCAAACATCATACTCACAATCATACCCACACACCTACACTCTTTTATAGTTTACTCATGCTCTAGTACTTTGAAGTTTGTTCTTTCCAACGCACTGCAAATAATGATCTTTAATCAACAACCTCCGGTACAAAAACCAAGTTTTTCTCAAAGTACCATTAAATGACGCTATTCATTTTCTATTGTGACATGAGACTATACACAATATGCTGCCACTTAGGATTAACGAAAAGTTCTTAGAACGGTGTTTAAAGGACCTTCTCGGATAAGGTAACCCATTCAGAAATGAAAACATAAATATACCCTGTTGTAGAGTTTTTTTAGGCGTGCCGAATGGTATATAGGAAATCTTGTCTTCATGAGACTTTGAAGGAACTAGAGTCAATTTACTGATACACGACTACACATCCACACTGAAGTATGATTGCTACTGAATATTGTGGTTCTTGGTATTAGTCGAAAGTATTTGTAAAATATTTTTACCTACATACAATTTTGTAAAACTTTTGACGGGCTACAACCTCATATATGTAGCATCTTCAACCATCTTGTCAATGTGGGTATGGGTGTGTGTGTATGCGAGTGTGCATTCGTCTATCAGTAAATTGATTATAGTTTCTTCAAAGTCTTATGAAAACAGGATTTATTATATATCATTCGGCACGTTTCAAAAAGCTCTACAACGTGGCATATTTGGTTTTTCACTTCAGAATAGGTTACCTTATCCGACAAGGTCCTTTAAACATCGTTCTAAGCGCTTTAGGTTAACTCTAAGTATTTCAGCCACATGTCTATGCTATAGTAAAGATTACCGGCTTCGAAGTTAAAAACTATTGAAAAACATAGGATTTGTCACGGAACTACGAACAATTTCGTACAGCAGACAAAGCTTGAATTAAAATCATCTTTTCGAGAAACTAAAAAAGTAAAATACTAACTTGTACTCTGAGGTAGGGGTGGTCCCTTTATCTTAATTTAATATTAAGTATTAAGTTTTCACTTATCACTTAATATTAAGAAATTAAGTTTTCACTTAACACTTAATTTCTTAATATTAAGTGTTAAGTGAAAACTTAATTCTTAAAATTAAGTGTTAAGTGAAAACTTAATTCTTAATATTAAGTATTAAGTTAACACTTAATTTTTAAAATTAAGATTAAGTTTTCCACTTTNTAATAGATATGAGTTTTAATAAGAGAAAAGAGATCCATACATTGAATTGTGAGCCAAAAAAAAGAATTAATAAAATTATAATTTTAAACATCTGAAACACGAATTGAGTGAATGTAAGCGATGTTGCTCCGGATGATGTGTGGCTCGATAATATTTACAGAACGGACACTATCATCGGACGATTCATCTGTTGAAGCTGTGGATTCAAATGAACGAGAAACATGGTCATTCATTAAACCACCACTTTCCTGTACTCCATACTGAAATAAAGAAAATATCAAGATGAAATATTTTTTACATGGTAAATAGATATTACATACTTTAACTGGCGATGAATCGATTTCATTTACATTTACCTTGACCATCTGTAAAAAAAGGAAAAACAAATTCAATCAAACAAAAACGTTATAATAGAAAATTCTTACGTTAGAAGTTAAACGACTTTCACGAATATTTGTTTCTTCAACCTTTGGCTCTTGAGAAACTGTTGTTGAAAATCGAATCGAATTTTTGTATATATTGCTATGTTGTTTTTTTTCTTTGTTCGACCAACAGCAACAATAGAATAGAAATTTGTTCATCTAAAAAACCAGAAGAAAATAGTTGTTGTTACTATTGTTGGGTAATATTTTTATACGGAGGAGAATGCTTAGTTCTGACTAAAGAAGAGGAACGAATTGAACGATAAAGCAAAGAGACAACAATTTTTGTTATTAATCGTAAAGTATCATTTGAAATGAAAATTTTTGAGAGCAGTATAAATCCGAATTTTATTACTATTGGTTCGACGTTTTATAGTAAAAATTAGAGTACTTTTCTGAGATAGTTGGAATTTTATAAATTAGGTCTCAATTGGTACCTTCATTTCTAAAATCGTTTTTTTTCTTATACTGATATTAAAAGAATCAGCTCGATGGATCTATGTGTAATAGAGGGCGCTATGATCTGCGATGATGATTATCATAGAATCAAAAGACACAGAAATAAAAGAAAATTTTCAAATAACATTAGTTTTAAAAAGATAAACTAATGACATTACTTCTTCAATTGGTTATCTACTAAATCTATGCGCCCAAACTCAACTAAAATAATATACTCTAGGCTGTGAATTATTCTTTTGAAAGAAGTTGAGTGCCATAATTGTTACTACAGATTCTCAATTATTATTGTTTAGTAGCTGCCCAGCTGTTAGTTTTTATATCTTTTAGTTTGACAAGGAAAACTCATGACAAAAAGAATAACTCGGTTTATGTTGTTTTATTATTACTGTTTCTGGATTAACTAGTGTTATATAATGAATTCTAGTTTTTTCAAAGAAAACAATATATATATAGCAGCTTATTTTACTGAAATTGACTTTATTCTAATAATATCGAGTTATTTTAATTCTAACAAGGCAATGCAAAATAACTTGGGTTAAGAATCTTACGTTGAATGAGAAATTGATATGGTAATGATGATGTATCGTTGCCATCACAATAGCTTCTATTAGTTTTGACAAGCAGGCAGATAAAATGTACAAATAATATGAAAAAGATAATGTGCTCAGACTGCCATGACTCTGTCTATATATATATATACATATATATGAGTGAATTCCATTAATCATTGACTGCTTGGCAGTCGTGTCTGTTGTTTAATACACAACCATTACAAAGCTGTACCTCTCTATATCAATGACATTCTCACCCTATTGGTCATATGTTATAAGAGGAAAGCAAAACAATAGGATCAATTCGCTTATTTATTTTAATCAATAAAATTAACAAATACGGAAGAATATTTCCAATAGATCAGTTTTTGTCAGCTTGGTCTGCTCTAAAGATATTTGAAAGAAGAAGATAAATCTAACTAGATTCAATTATGAAGATTTATAGTTATTTGTTGTTGGAACATTCGATTAGCAAATCCATTATCATGAATTGATATTTTATTGTTATGGTAATTACGCTAGAAATAGTCAATCTATAATGATCTATAGAAATTTAGAAAAATAAATGTTAAGATGTCTTTTGGGCGAATAGTTCTTGAACAGTGATTCGTGATACGTCATGTCAAATGAGTAAAACATGAAAAATTTCAATGAAAGAGGAAATGATTCATATTACATACGATTAACACAAGAACTAATGGATCGAATCTAAGAATTTTGAAATAAGTTGCCGCTCATGGTTAAATCAGGAAATAATACATAGTTTAAAGCAAAGATGTTTTTTTTTGATTTATCTGTTTACATGTATTATTAGTTGTAAGTTATGTTTGAATTGATATTAAATTGAATGATTTGATCTCGGTTTAAATGGAAGAAAAAAACATACGTAAGTTTCTAAGCAGAGTAGGATAGATCCCATAGGGTTCCTTTGTGAATCTATTATGAGGGTATGGGTGAGAGCGTAAGATGTATTGGTGATAGTGTTGGTGTGGATGCGCTGAAATATTATCATAATTCATGAATCTCATAGAAAGAATAAATGATATCGAATTAAATGAATTGGATCACGATTATAGATATTGTCTCATGTAAATCGCACTTTACATAATAAAAAATCGTCAAAAGTTCAAAATGAGATTAATTAATATTTCTTGAATAGAAAAACATGATAAAAACGAAAATGATGTTAATTAGTCCGACACTTTATTTCCATGGATTGATGTCAATTTATTTCACACTGGTTTTGAAATATCATTTGTACTCAAAATAAATAGTCTTTAATATCTATGTAACAAATAGACCAATAAACGATTGATTAAGAACAAGAAAAGATAGTCATCTTGTTACTCATTAAAGCATTAGTAAGATGCAATGCTCCTTCATTACCAACTACATTAAATCGAAGACTCAATATCATTAGTGTCTTGCATATAGAAGAAAAGACGCATACGAAGAATTTGATGATATAGATAAATATCAAAGGAGAAATGGCCAATTTTTTTTATATTAATCAGAAAAAAAATTCTCGTAAAAAGTCCGATTTTAGCTGGTTCCTCTTTGATAAATACTGACCATATTACTTGCTTGAGCATCGGCTAAATGTTTTACTCCATTGACTCAAATTCGATTATTTCGAATAAACAGTTCGGTAAGTGTCTATGCACGGTTGATATCTGAGAGATAAAAAGAAAGATAAATGATTACTGTATTGTATTTTAAGACTTGAGATAGAACTTCTGCAGCTTGAAGTTCAATTTTATTACTAATAAGATCGATTATCGTCAGAATCTGTGTATGAAATAAAAATTGGACATCTGAGAGATGTTCAAATAGAAGATGATCGCGCGAAGATATTGCAATCCAATACTTCCAATTCTATTGTTCGATATACTCAATTCAGTAAATGTCTGAATGTACAGAAAAAAATGAAATGAAGAAGAGACAAACTAGTAAAGGAAGTTACATTATTCTTTTGTAATGCATTAGCAAAGTGTTGTGCTTCTTTCTCTCCAATATAATTGTTCGAGATGTACAGTGTCGTGAGTGTCTGTAGATGAAGAAAGAGATGGATATAGAAAAATGATAAGATGATTACCGAGTTATGTTCCAGAGCATTCGAGAGATATTCTAGTCCATGGGTCCTATTTGATTGCTACTAAGGTCTAATGTAATGAGTGTCTATAAATTGATCAGAACATGTATATGAGAAGAATGACAAATAATTACTGCTACTTTGTTATATTTTAGAGCGTCAGCGAGAACTTTTACTCCTTTATTACCAATTTGACTGTTGAAGATCTTCAGTGTTGTCAATGCCTGTGTGTATAGATGCAGTTTACAATGAGACAATCGAAGAGAAAATATTAGCAAGATCTTCTGCTCCTTTGCCTTGTATTAGATTAGCGCTGAGATCCAATATAGTAAATGTCTACATGTAAATCAGAAGGAGAAGATGAAAGTGATTATGAGCGATAAAAAGTTACTATGATGGGTTGCAAAACACCCAATAGATATTGTGCTCCAAGATATCCGATCTGATTTTTGGAGATGTTCAGCGTGACAAGTATTTGTTTATAGAATAGACGAATCAATAAGCAAGACATGACAAGAGACAAACAGGAGTACTTTATTGTATTTTAAAACATTAGCGAGAATTCGTACAGCGTTGTCTCCAAACTGATTGTTCGAGATATTCACTGTAGTAAGTGTCTGTACTAAGAAAGATGAATAATATGACTCACGCTAAAAGAATGAAATTATTACTCTATCATTTCGAATTTTGATGACTGTGTCCAGAGCTATATGATATCCAGTATTATTATTGGACAGATTAAGTATCATGAGTGTCTACACATAGGAAGTGATGAAAAACTCCAAAAAGAAAGCAAGATCAAGTTACATTATTATGTTCTAAACTCTCAATAAGATATTGAACTCCTAGATCTTCAGTTAGATTGTTGTTGAGATCTCTTGTATTGACCATCTAGTTATAAAGAAGTTGCATGTAATAGAGGAAAAATGAGAGTTGTGAGAGATTACCTTATTACGTTTCAAGGCATTAGCAACATGTTGTGCTTCAATATCTCCAATCTGATTTTTCCAGATGTTCAATGTAATAATTGTCTGCGTATAGTGGAAAAATTTTGGGTGTGGGTATTAAACTTCTCTTCATTTACACACACACCCACCCAAGAAAATACATGCTCATCAGGCTTTATTCAGATAAATAATTCGGAGAAAAATGATAGAAATAAGCAACGACAATAATGATATATCGAATGGAGTGTAGTATTGAAAGGGAGTGGGTGTGGGTGTGGGTGGGGTGTGGGTGTGGGTAGGTGGAGAGAAAGTCTTTCCTCACCGGCATCCACACCCACACCCAAATGTAAAAATCTACTTAAATATTGAATTTCCTGCACTTTCTTAAAACATGACAGATTGTACGACACAAAAAGAAAGTCAACATGAAATAAAACATTCTGTGGAGAACATCTTCTATGAACGTAGAGTGTCATATGCATCAGAAAAAAAAGTTTATTGTGCCTATAATAATGCACGATTAGCAGATGCAATTAGCAAGAAACTAATTTTAACGAACTGACAATATTTATCTGCTCCACTAACTGAGATATTTAGTGCAACTTATTGTATGATGTTTATGATGGCCGTCAATTAATAATGACTTCACCCTCGGTATACTAAGAAAACGTCAGAGATTGGTACTATTAAATAAACAAGTCGAATTGTGATAATTCTTAAAAAATTGGATGAATGGCGACGCGATAGAGAGAAGAATTCTTCCGTTATGTTTTTTGATGTAAATCAGTGTTTATGTCACGACTTACTCAGAAGCAATAGGCAAGGTCAAATGCCAAAACCTATTCTAACTATCTACAGATTTGAATGATCACAGAAAACTTCAATTATTGAATTATTCTAAATTAACTTTAGTATTCTTAGCAATTAGTATACTTATTTTACTTGATGAAAAATTGAGCTAGAATTACAGAATTTATACGTCAAGCTCACTTATTCGGACCATCACTACGTATCTTACTCATGATTTGTAATTTTGCAAATGATTAGGTGATTAAACTGAAACCTATATATGTAAATCTGACCATTCATACTCATATCATCCACGGACATTTATCTACTTTAAATACCCATATCTCATCCATCAATGCCAATGACTTGTCTATCCGAACAGAGACACACTTAGAACTCTCAAAAAAAAACATAACAATAAATCTGAAAATCCCTATAAACAAAACAGAAACTTCTCAAACTTCACCAAGTCTTAGGAGATGATTAATTCAATAGAATTGTCTACGAGGAACGTTCAAAACGTATCCAGACTGATTTTATTTAAAAACAATAAGAAGTGCTGCTTTATTTCTATTATTGCTTGTACATAGTTCATACAGTTCGCTATCTATAGATATCATAAGCTACGTTGAATTAAACATATACATGAAAATGTAGAAACAGATTTTACGCCGCTATTATTACACTGATAAAAAATCAAAGAATTGAGCAAAGTTTTATGTTTTGAAAGGGTATTTACCATTCAATGTATATGAATATCTATATTACTATTGTTCAGTGTCTGTCTGTGCCGGGTAAAAGGTCAAATAAGACTCTAAGGGAGAGATTTCCAGGGGCTATTTTATGGGGTACTTATAGATCCTCAAGGGCTATCCTATGGGGTATCCATAGGTCCTCAAGGACTATCCTAAGAGGGTACACATAGGTTCCCAAGTGCTATCCTATGGGGGTACCTATAGATCCCCAAGGGCTATCCTATGGGGGTACCCATAAGTACTCCAGGGCTATCCTATGGGGGTACCCATAGGTCCTCCAGGGCTATTCTATCCGTGTACCCATAGGTCCCCAAGTGCTATCCTATAAGGGTACTCATAGGTCTCCAAGTGCTATTCTATGGAGGTACCCATTGGCTCCCAAGGCCTATCCTATGGGGGTATCCGTAGGTCCTCCAGGGCTATCCTATGGCGGTACCCATAGGGTGTGGGGTGTGGGTGTGGGCAAAGACTATGACTAGAATTGCACGGCATTGGGAAAAAATGTCGATACCTTATCGTCGTTGTGGACAAGCACATACAGAAAGCAAAAGTTGAGTAAGCATTTTGACTCATAAAATTTTATATAAACAGATTGATTGTATCCTCACGATCTTATTCTTATCAGCAGTATAATGTCAGAATTTACCTATTCATTACATTGCTTTGCTTTCATTCCTTCGGACATGACACTGCAAAAGAAGCTGAAACTCACAAGTTACTTTCATTCTGTTTCGAATTGGTACTCATGTTGTGAAACTATCTAACAGAAAAAAAACTCATCTTTTTTCTAATAGGCGGTTCGAGAAAATGATGGCACAATCTTAAAGGAACTGTATTAGATCGATATATGGCTAAAATAGTTCCTGCCACACAGAGTGCAATCTTTAAGAAAAAGGAACAAACTGCAAAAATATGAATAAAGATGCAAAGATTGAAACCGTACTCATGTTTGTGTTGTTTTTTCTTGAAAAGTGATGTAACCCAGATTTTTTCTCTCCTTTTATATGATTCAGACGAAGTGCGTAACTATAGGCAATCATTACACCATATAGAAGAAAATATAAGAAAAGATCCCTTGTAAAAAATATCTACATGCATTAAAATAACATGAGTCATTTGATTGAGAAAAAATATATTTCTGGTAATAAGTAATCGATGTTTTATTATGAAAGTCACAAGAAAAATATTCAGTAATGATTTATTCGGCAAGTGAATGTTATACGGAATTTCTTTGCTTTACGATTTGTGTTTGAAAAATGATTCCTTGTTTGATTTGCATTTCTTCTGTTTCCTGGAATCATCGTTGCATCAGTGACATTTCACGTTTGCTACTAACTGTCTGAGGGTGTGGCTATGTTTGTGGGTGTGGGGTGTGGGTGCCAGCGCGTGGGTGAAAGTATCTTTGTGTTGAAACCCCAAACCCAAACCCACACCCACAGTGACACACACACCTACACCCGTATCATTTGATTGAGCAAAAACGCATAGAACTATTCCATGAATTCAAAAATTTATTTAAAAAAACAGATGCCAAAGGTAAAACTTTATCGTTATAAAAAGAAAGGAGAATCTGGTGCTAATTTCGAACTTAACACAATGCGTTTACTCATTATCCCATCTTTGACATGTTCAGTTTGAGCCACTAGAGTAGTCTGTTCTGCAACCTCTGATTCTCTAAAAATAAAACATAAAACACTAGAGAAATATCAATTAATATACGAATACTACTTACGTATGGATTTGGCCATTTCTATTGATATAGAGATTTGCACGAAAGGTTAATAAATCAGCATATTTTACAGGTGCTGGAATAGATATTGAACGTGTACAACGAGCAGATGCATAACAAAGAGCATAACTTAACATTTGAACTTGATCTGGTTTTAGTTTATTATCATCGTACAAAACATGATAATGTGCTGGACGACTTGTTCCCTATACACCAATGAAATAGATTAAACGAAAACAATAATAAATCAAACGATTTCATTTACTTTTTCTGCATGGTGACTATTCAAAAAGAAATCATAAGTTGTAGGATTAGTAACTTCATGTGAATCAACAACTGTATCAGCCTTAACATTACCCTTGGAATCGGTTGGAAAAAATCTGGTATGATGTCTTTTATTGACCACAATATAAGTAAGACAAGGTTGATAGATTGATAATAATTCAACACAAGCTTCTCGTATTGCCGTGAGTTCTTGTTCGAATACATTATCAAATTCACTATTTGAAATTGCATCATGATAGATAACAATCGCTTTTGGTGGATAACCATGATATTTGTCATATTGACTAATAAGAGATTTCATAATATCTTTCATATCTACAACATATTCACGGCTTTGCCCTCGTGTTTCTTTTTCTAATCGTTCTTGGACGTAAACTTCTTTGAAATATCGATTGGGTATATCGTCGGCTGATGCAACAACAGCTACGGTTGAAAATTTTCTACCTGAACCCGGTACTCCATGACTGAGACCAATACCAACATACATATATCAATGTCCACGTAAGAAGAAATCTCTGACAACATCACTAAAAATATTTTGGTAGAATAGAACAATAATGAACAAAAATAATATGACTTACGGAACATCAAGAATCGAATTGATTCCATCTAGTTTAGTATTGATTTTCATCAAAAGATTATTCAATCTTGAATAATTCCATGGATATGTGCCTTCGTTTTCTTTTAATTTAATCATCTGTGTAACAATTCCGAAACCATATTGTAATTCACACTAAAACAAAAATAAAAAACATTCGAATTCTATTTGATTAACAAATGATCTAACCAATTTTTTAAAATCACCATATATTTGATCTCTAATACTGCTTTGTTCTGGTAAGATGGCGATAAAAAATTTACAATCATCATTCTCTTTCATCATCTTTTTCAGTGCAACAATGATCTGACTACTGGAACTATGTTGAGCATTGTATTCTTCATAGAGAACAGGTGCCGGACATTTTATACCTCGATCAATCGCAACTTTGCTCAATTGTTTATAGAATGCTTCACATAATTCTGCATTCAATGATGATGATAAATTGATTAAAGCCCATACAGATGGAAATTTTGTTGGTTGATGAAATTGAGTTTTCGTATTATTCCAAACACCGCTTGATCGAACTGATTTATCATTTATATGACATTGATCCGTGTATATGATTTCGGGCATAGGTAAAATACGTGCCGATATTGTAAGCATATTGACATTGATATTTAAATTCCATGCATTGATAAATGGATCCTGTTCAAAACATTGATGTTGTGGATTCTGACGAATTTTCATGATTGATTGATGATATTCTACTGACATCATGGATGATTTCAAACAAAGAAGTGCTCTTTGTTCATCAGTTATTTTTTCTTCTTTTAACAGGTTGAATATGAATAAATTCAATTGGTACAAAGGCATCCCTATGCATTTTCAATGCAGGCAATGTTGGATATCTGCTTATTGAAAAAGAACTACTACTATACTACATGATATAGAGCGGTATTAAATATACTAACTTTAATTTAATTCCATATTCCTTTTTATAATAATCTTCGACTGTAGTATCAGAACTATGACCGTTTCTTGTCAATAAGAATGTCTGTTTAGATGCTGCATTAGCTAAACCATCAATTTTATATCGAACCGTTTTATTAGCCACATGTGAACGTACAAGAAGACCTTGCTTTATACAACATAGTTCACATTTTATTAGAAATAATTCAAAATATTTACCTTGACAATGATTGAATAAAAACTCAATTTCACCATTATAATGATTGCTACTGATATGTGGATCGAGAAATTTTACAACATCTTCAATGTCGGCTTTTTGAACGTTGCTCTTATTTTTATAATGCATTTTTCCAAGTGGACTGCGAAGCATAACTTCACAGAGAAAATCAAGAAATGATTGTTATTTCATAAAAACTGCATGACTCACTATAACAAACATAAAAATTCTTAGTGCAATTTTTGGAAGATTAAGACATTTTTTTTCATCATTATGTCTTTTAATCCTTAAAATAATGCGATAAGAAAATAGTCCACATGTATATCAGAACAAGACTTTAATTTTTGTGCTCTGTTCGAATGTGCGCACAGAAATTGAATGTCTGCTTTTGTTTTAGACGAATGAAGGAATCTCTGAAATATTTTGACTAAAGTTTCTAGAAACAATGTTTGTTCATTTGTGACCTAGTTGAACGTATTTCATATAAACGAAAAATTATAGACAATGACCATAATTTTGTGTTTTTCTTCCAAAATATTGATTCAGCAATGGTGTATCTATTTTCGTTTGTGAGGAGTGAAGCCATATTTGAAAGGTGAAAAATTTGCTTTTTGATGATGAATCTCATGAGTCTCATTGTGACGATGCTCACACTTGTCGAAGTCAGCTATTTTGTAGACGCAACAGCTTCTTTACATAATGTCATATCACACTGAACTTAGCTTGCAACTGAAAGTATTTTTTCAGTAGCTACTTTTCTAATTTTGTTTTAAAATTAGACTGATATAAAAACAAAATTTTAGCTGCCTTATTTCAAGACAACATACAGTCAAAAAGTACGTTTTCTGTTGTAAATTTTGCTCTACAACTAAAGTGGCAATTTTTTTATTTCGGATCCCAACAACGAAAATAACCGAAATATTTTGAACAAACTAATTTTTTATGCATTTCAAAGGTAAATGTTGCTAAGGTATTTGTTAGTTTATGTGTAAGGTCACATTTAACAGCTCTGCATTTCAACACTTCTTTTAAATCATATTTCATCAAACGTACAAATCCTCATGAGATTGATTCGTTTTACTGACGCTTACCGCCAAGATCCATGAGTAATCGATGAGTACCATTTGCCAAGACAAGACATGAATAAAAACCACGCCATGCAGCTTTACCTAGACCAAGATCCCAGTAACCGTATTGATTATTTAAAGTAGGCTGTACAAAATATGACCGATTGTAAATGAGTAGCATTTGATGACCAATATTGATGTAGCACAATCGATCAGAGCTGGGCAAAATACTCGAAGTACTCGTACTCGAGTACGATTTTTGGCGTACTCGTACTCGTACTCGTACTCGGAGGGTCAGTACTCGTACTCGTACTCGTACTCGAAGGGTCAGTACTCGTACTTGTACTCGTACTCGAGGGATCTAGTACTCGTACTCGAGCTTTTTTCGAATTTTAAACAAACATTTTTGAAAGAAAAATATGATTTTGTCGTACTCTTCAAACAAGAAGCACACACTGATTTTTTATTTCGATTGATGCAAATAAATGTGAACATTTTTACGATATAAAGTGATGTAATAGTCGTCATATTTCTATCATGCTATCCTATCTTTTAATTGGCTCANTCATCATTTTCGGTTCGAATCTTCGAATCATCATTGTTCTTTTCATTTTGTCTAGTTTGAACTGATTTTCTATAACATTTATATGTTAAACTAATAAGAAGATAAATGCCATTAGATTTTCTAAATCAAATTCATAGATAATTTCATTGTAGAATTTGATTGGAATAGAATAAAAATTTAGAAAAGGGTTTTTATGATAATGAGTTTTAATCTATACAAATAATGATTATGGTTTCGAAATATTTAAAAAATTAACATTGATTATAATATTGAGACATCAGCAAAATAATTTCGATCTTACATTGTTATGTTTTCTAGTCTGAAGATTTTATAAAAGGACCAAAAGCTTTTTCGTGAAAAAAATACAAATAAGTACCATACGGAGCTAATCTGGTTCGAATTCATATGGGGCGCGTCACGATTGTACAGCCTAGTTCGTGTGAAGTGAGACACAGTTATACATATTACAGTATTGTCAAGCCTCAGTAGGAGCATAAATACGACAAATGACTAAATAAGTCAGAAGACAAACAATATATATATATTAAAGTAACGGAAAATCATTATTTTATTACCTATTTCTATGAAAAACGTTACCAACAATAGGTTGTAACCATTTTTTTACAGATATTTTTTTTACAGATTGATTGAACACTCCTCCTTTCTTTTTGACGGCTAAATCTTTGCTGTTCATTACGATCATTTTCAATAGACTTGTGAGTTTTTATTAACCGTTTTTAGATATGTACTGAATTTGAAGTTTGGTTAGCTGTTTAGAACTGAACAATTCATATTCTCGTTTGATCTGAATATTGGGGTTAGAGTTCTTGTGCGATTATGAAATTCGGGTTGGAATTTAGATATTTCTGAAGATGGTTAATTTATTCTTCTCATGTTAGGGCTCTTCAACATTTTAAGCATTTGTTTAATTGTGTATGAACTCATCAAAGACAACATGGAAATCTTTTTTTCTAGCTTACTTCTACTCCTATTTATTAATTAACTGAAAATGAATGCACGCAAGACCTAACCGAAGCTTCCTAGATGAACTCAAGCTTGAATCTGAATTTGAACATTCGAATTCGGTAGATACTTAATTCGGTGGTTTTGTTAAAGTTGTTCTCTTTTCAGCGAACAGGATTTTTCTTGATAAATCTCTCATCTTAATAAAAAGAAAAGTTTTAATATATTCTTTAGTCAGTTTTTGTTATTTCTTTTTTTTTACCGTCAATAACTCTTACGTCTTGCCGGCGAATAAAATATATATCAAATTCTCTATTGTCTCACAATCAAGATGTAAAAAATATTTCTAAAATATTATCCTTTTGATCTCTTTTTGTATAAATCTAGTTCTGTCTTTTGAGTTAATTTTTATATGAAAATTAATGAAATTTATATAATGTTCAATTATTTCTAATTTTCTTATGTCAATATATTTTTTTTGTAAGAATTGACCAGCTGCAGTTCAATCAAAATTGTAATTCTGTATCTCAATGGTTTTTTTAAAATCTGACTTCTATTGTTCACTGTATTTCTTGGTTCGTCTTGTCTATAACCCATTGTAAATTCTACAATTACACAGTATCCTAATAAATATAATTAGTGCAATTGATGAGAAGAGCTATTTAAAAAAAATAAATCAAAGAAATATGGACCAACCAGAATACAGATGTGGTGCATCATCATTTCTGGTTGATAACAGTGGCATATTACGTTACCCCATTCTATACATTCGGTTCACTCTTGTTGCTGATGATGTGAGATGCTATGTACGTTACGCAACATGCACGACGTTGGAGCGCACAGACTTATCTGAGATAAAGAAACTGTTTCTATTTAAAAACATCAGCTACGAGGATACGATAAAACTTTTCAATCAATCTTCCTTGATACAAACAATCTTAAATAGATACGTTCACAAAGGGCGTGGGTGTGGGCGGATGTGGGTGTGTGCGGATGCGGGTGGGTGGGTGTGGGTGCGGGTGTGGCTGCAAGTGGAGAGAAGTCGAACACCCACACCCACACCTACACCTAACCCACACCCACCCACACCGACACCCACACCCCACACCCACCCACACCCACACCCAACCCACACCCACCCACACGCACACCCACACCCAACCCACACCCACACCCTCACCAACATCCACACCCTTCTTCTAAAATTCCTACAGATTTCAATGGTAAATTAACTAAAATAATTGATGAGCATAGTCAACCTGCAGAGAAAGAAAATATTGAAGTTCGTGATTTTCGTGAAAAAGTTAAAAAATGAGCAATGAATGAAAGAACACCTATTCCACGTATTTATGATGACTTATCGTTTACAGTTGGAAAACGAGAAAAATAAAATTTTTTAATTTTTTCTTTTTATCTCTTGACTTATGTTTTATTTCTATTACCATATGTTAGTATAATTAACGTACACAATAAATCATGTTTCTGTAGTCAGAATTTTCTACAACACTTTCGACTATTTTCCACATCAATATATTTTTTTTCTGCCTTCTTCCCTTTCAACATTTTTCTTTTAGACATTTCTCCCTTTCGATATTTTTCCCTTTCACTTTTTCGACATTTTTCCTTTCGACCTTTCTACTATCAACTCTTTTTTTCATCAGCGATTCGTATCAAAATGATCTCAGTGGTTATAATCTATTTCGCTCATCAGTTTCGGATTGAAGGTCTTTTGGATGGAGGTGAATATACGCACTCTCTTTTTCCACACCTACCCACCCATCAACCTGCGAATATTCGAATGATCGATCTAAATGTCTAGAAAAACATTTTTCGGGGTCCCAAAAGAAAACAATAGAGTAGGCAACAAAATATAGTTGGAAGTGGAAAGGTTTTCTCCTTAACAGTAGAAACAGGCATACTGGACTGGTCAACATACAGACACGAGTCATTCTTTACTATTCGAACCCTATAATAGTCAAATAAATCTCTCGGTTATCTATATCCACGTCATAATCACTACAGTAAATAATAAAACAGTCTTTTTTGAGTGCTTTTTACTCTACTGCAGTGACTTTTTTTGTCTCTTGATATCTGTGACTGAGGGTGTAGGTGTGAATGTGTTGGGGGTGGGTATGGGTGCGGATATGAGGAATGCATGTTCTTTTCCCACCCACACACCCACAGCCATAGCCAAACCCACTCATACCCGTGCACTCCCACACCCACACTCACCCACATCCACACCCATACCCACCCAAATTCTCAATTTAAAAAAACCATTCAGAAACGCAAAAAAAATCACACTAGTGCGTTAGGAATCCTCTATAAGACCGATCATTTATTGTTGCCAGCTATAGCTCTCTCCATTAAAATGAATCGTTCTAATAGTAGCAAAATATGTGTTATTCACCCTAGTTATGATGATTAGAATCAAACAAAAATAAAACTTGCCTTTTTTGTGCCAGAAAGAGTGCGTCACCTATTTCTAAATTGAATACCAATAAAAGTCACTGCTTCGATCGTTCACGACGGCCGATTATATTTAGTATTCAGACTTTTGCCAATAATAACTCGTCCACTAAAATTTTCTTCTTCCTACATCCCTCACTCACGTGCACATTGACAATGCCTGAGAAAAAACAACTGCGCCTGTAAATGTTACCATTCTTTACTCGTTCTGTTCCATCTCTAACGGAGTATGTTTAATGGAACATTTCATATTTTTTAATGCTTTTACAGCCTTTTGAAGTAATGTAACAAAATGTTGCTGTAAAACTGTTGATTGTGTCGGGTTTTGATGTGTGGGTTTGGGTTTCTGGCGTGTGTGTGGATCTGCGTAGGGATATGGGTGAAGGTCTTCTCATACCTGCACCCTGCTGTGGGTGTGGGTCACAGTTGGAGTTAAAACTATTTTTCAAAAAGTTGATCAGTTATAACTCGAGTTATAACTTTTGACTTTTAACTCCCAACTTTGTAGTGGTTAAAACACCTTCTTCGAAAAGTTGAACAGTTATAACTCAAAAGTTATAATTCGAGTTATAGCTAACCTAATGTTAACTCCAACAGTGGTGTGGATGTGGATGAGTGTGGGTGTTCTGGTTTGGATGGGTACGGGTGCAAATGTAGTGTGTGGGCGTGGGTGAGCATAAGGTTACCAGTGGTTGTATATTTTTCTATTCTACCACACCCACACCCACTCCAACCGTCCCTCATTTTTTATTTCTCTTAGCGAAATATTATAATTTTCTTTAGGATATTAAGTTTTTAGGAGCCCATCCATGCTTAAATAATCCAATGATAGATCACCTTAAAATCTATAAACATTGGTTCATCGAAGAGAGTACTTCCTTTTCAGTATAGTATAACAAAACGCGAATTTAATTTGGAAAGAATCTTAGCTTGAAATAAAAATACCAATTTTTGAATATCATTTCGTCGAGTAAAAGCGCATAGAGCTATTCTATGAATTCAAAAATTTATTCAAAAGAACCAGATGACAAAGATAAAACTTTATTGTTACAAAAAGAAAGGAGAATCTGGTGCTAATTTCGAACTTAACACAATGCGTTTACTCATTATCTCCTCTTTGACATTTACAGTTTGAGCCACTAGAGTAGCCTGTTCTGCAACATCTGATTCTCTAAAAATAAAACATAAAACAATAGAGAAATATCAATGAATATCCGAATACTACTTACGTATGGATTTGGCCATTTCTATGGATACAGAGATTTGCACGAAAGGCTAATAAATCAGCATATTTTACAGGTGCTGGAATAGATATTGAACATGTACAACGAGCAGATGCATAACAAAGAGCATAACTTAACATTTGAACTTGATCTGGTTTTAGTTTATTATCATCGTGCAAAACATGATAATGTGCTGGACGACTTGTTTCCTATACATCAATGAAATAGATTAAACGAAAACAATAATAATTCAAACGATTTCATTTACTTTTTCTGCATGATGACTATTCAACAAGAAATCATAAGTTATGGGGTTAGTAACTTCATGTGAATCAACAACTGTACCAGCCGTAACATTACTCTTGGAATCGGTTGAAAAAAATCTTGTATGATGTCTTTTATTGACTACACTATAAGTAAGACAAGGTTGATAGATTGATAATAATTCAACACAAGCTTCTTGTATTCCCACGAGTTCTTGTTCGAATACATTAACAAATTCACTATTTGCAATTCCATCACGATAGATAACAATAGCTTTTGGTGGATAACTATGATATTTCGCATATTGACTAATAAGATATTTCATAATATTCCCTAGACTGAAAGGATAGGGTCTAGAAACCGTAATTCACCTGTGTCTGTCTATAACACTGGCACAAATGACCGTTTCCGTGGCACCAACGACCATTTTGGTGACACAAACGACCACTTTTATGGCACAAAGGACCATCATTGTGCAGAATTCATTTAAATATAAAAATACAAGCACATCCTTGTCTTCATTCCGTCAGTCTAGGGCCCAGTGAATCGACATTCGATGTCGATGAACGTTACTTGTCTTTCATATCTACAAGATATTTATGGCTTTGCCCTCGTGCTCCTTTTTCTAATCCTTCTTGGACGTAAACTTCTTTGAAGTATCGATTGGATATATGGTCGGCTGATGCAACAACAGCTACGGTTGAAAATTGTCTACCTGAACCCGGTACTCCATGACTGAGATCAACACCAACATAGATATATCGATATCCACCTAAGAAGAAATCTCTGACAACATCACTAAACATATTTTTGTAGAATAGAACAATAATGAGTAAAAATAAGATGACTCACGGAACATCAAGAATCGAATTGATTCTATCTAGTTTAGTATTGACTTTCATTAAAAGATTATTCAATCTTCAATAATTCCATGGATATGTGCCTTCGTTTTCTTTTAATTTAATCATCTGTGTAACAATTTCGAAACCATATTGTAATTCACATTAAAACAAAAATAAAAAACATTCGAATTCTCTTTGATTAATAAATGATCTAACCAATTTTTTAAAATCACCATATATTTGATCTCTAATACTGTTTTGTTCTGGTAAGATGACGATACAAAATTTACAATCATCATTCTCTTCCATCATCTTCTTCAGTGCAACAATGATCTGACTACTGGAACTATGTTGAACATTGTATTCTTCATAGAGAACAGGTACCGAGCATTTTATACCTCGATCAATCGCAACTTTGCTCAATTATTTACAGAATGCTTCACATAATTCTGTATTCAATGATGATGATAAATTGGTTAAAGCCCATACAGATGGAAATTTTGTTGGCCGATGAAATTGAGTTTTCGTATTACTCTAAACACCGCTTGATCGAGCTGATTTATCATTTATATGACATTGCTCCGTGTATATGATTTCAGGCATAGGTAAAATACGTGCCGGTATTGTAAGCATATTGACATCGATATTTCAATTCCATGCATTGATAAATGGATCCTGTTCAAAACATTGATGTTGTGGATTCTAACGAATTTTCATGATCGATTGATGATATTCTACCGGCATCATGGATGATTTCAAACAAAGAAGTGCTCTTTGTTCATCGGTTATTTTTTTCCTTTTACTAGGTTGAATATGAATAAATTCCATTGGGGGTGTGGGTGTTCGTCTTTTCTCTACTTGCATCCACACCCACACCCTAACATATTCTGTTCTTATACAGAGTATTTGCATATGTGCCTATTACATGAAAAAGTGTATCTTTATTCTTCATTTTAACTTTATTTTTACAAACAAAGATTATCTTTATTTATAAATTAAAGGTAAACTAACACTCATATTTGTTAGATCAAATAGAACTTATCAAAAAATCACTACTGATATTTATTGACGATGCTAATTCGAAGGATATCGTAAAATATCAAAATAAAAATTCGTATCATAATTCGTAATGATTCCAATAGAGAATAAATATATAGTGTAAACTTTTTTAATTTTTTATCTTACGCGTGTGAGGTGCGGTTTTGGATGAAGGGAAGATCCACCCTCAAACCTATCACGACACCCACGCTCACTTCACACTCATCCACCTCTACATACACCCTGTTGTCAATAACTGTGGCATTCTCAAAAGAATTTCAGCTAAAATTTGAAACCATACAAAAGCGACTTCCTCTGAAGTTAGACTAGGTATTGATTGATTTGATTGAGGATCCAGCAAATAAATTGATTGAAAAGATACAATACGACCTGCAATATTTATTGACGAAACCTCCTAGAATAAAATTATATCAAACAATCAAGTTTTTCTCTTCATTTTGGCATTGTCTCGCCAGAAATATTTTTGTTTCATGTATTGAAACGCAATTAGAGTATCGCAGTGTTTTCCTTTGTAGAATCTCTTTCGTAAATCGATACTTACGAAGCGATACTGTTCTAAATGCATCGAAAGAAAACAATGAAGCATCGATTGAATTTAATAATTCTATTCCTTTGTGCAGTTAAGAAGTGTTGCTGAACGGATTTGGAATCTCAAGGATTTATTTGAAAGTTTTTTCTATTTGGTCAATATCAAAACATGAATATTCATTGATTATTAAAGAAGCGATTATTCATATCAAAATAAAAACGAACTTACCTTTTTATCAATCATGAAAGAAACATTTAGAGTTCTCCATTAGGCTTAGATTGCCCATTTCTTCTCGAATCAAATGAGTTCCTTATGAAAACTTGGAAAATGCAAAAGTTCCTCTATCGAACTTTTTAACAGGACGTCTCTTAGCAAGCCTGATTCCAATAAATTGATCATAGCAGCACATCAGCAGATATTTTGATAAAAGAAATTCATCGGACTGTGTTGTATAGTAATCTTTATTTTCACTTTCAAAAATGGAGTTCACACATCTTGTTTTAAGTTTTTTTTTCTCACAGTTCTATTTTCTCTATGCTGACTAAAACTTGTACACTCGCGATAACAATATAATGCATCGAGAGGGCTTACATCAATTAAAAGCAAACGCTTTCTTTTTCTATTAGTAACTTCTAAAATTAATAAAATTTCGATAGTTTATTATCTGTGGATGTTGTGGTAATTATCTTTCGCGAAAAAATGACCTGATTGGTCGAAAACCACAAATCTCTACGATGTTTCTCTCAAAAATTTATTCAAAAAGATGGCAAACTATATTTTATCTTGAAGCAGATTTGCATGAAAATTTCATTACAATTCTGAATGACTATTGAAAATACAAGCAATATTTAACTGATTGCGAATAGAAAAAGGTTTTCTGAATTAAAATTATACTTATAAAAGTATCATTTTGATGACCCAATTTTCTGGTTTTTACAAAAACATAAATTATTTTACCACTAGTTGTTTTGTTGAAAAATCTGCTGTTAATTGTTGTACAATATCATCTTTTTGGTTGAATAATCGATGAAAACCAACTCTTTTTTACAATGTTTAGCCCAATCGGCATGTGTTTTTTGTGTCCATGCAATAAATGTAGACAGCATACAATTGCAGTGAATTATCGATCACTGACATTAAATTTTTCCTAAAAGAACCAAAAACAATTAATCGAACAAAATTAATTTTTTTTGCGTACTAGATATTATGTGAACAATACAAGAGTCTAAATCTGAGAAAATGATTAATGCCGAATAGGTTGTACTCAAGCATGTTTCTATCACCGAATTTGTATTTGCATCAGTCTATAGCATTGTTTTGAAACTTGCCATTGAACTTCATATATTTATCTGTCGAAGTAGAACAATAAAAATAAAACGCGTTTATATGCTATATTTTATTAGTTTTTTTGGATACTACTAATTGAAATTCTTTATTATTAAAATAAATCATAAGATAACATTACATGAGATTTGGGGTGGGTGTGGGTGTGGGCGTGGGTGTGGGCGTGGGTGTGGTTGTGGGTGTGGGCGTGGGTGTGGGCGTGGGCGTGGGTGTGGGTGTGAGTGTGGGTGTGGGTGTGGGTGTGGGGTGTGGGTATTAACTTCAGTCACGCCCACACTCACACCCGACATGTACTGTATTTGTATACTCTTGGATCAATTACTGCATCTAAATATCGTTCATATGCTTAATCTTTTACTTGCCACACCTAGTATATTTGGTATAAATATTAGAGCTAACCGACAATCTATAAGATAGAAATCGAAAAAACGTCCATTTTTCCTTATTGTTGGGACACCCGCTATTTAGCTATATGTAGCTATATGCAGAATGTTATGCAGTGCAGTGCTTCTCACAATAGAAGGTTACACACTGTAAGCTAAGGAGATTAACCATATTCAGATTGGATGAACGCTCATATTGTTAAACTAATACATTTAGAATATTATGTACTCATCGAGTACCTAACGCGAGATACCTGAAATCCACGGTATTTTAAATTTAATTTTAAAAATAAGAAGTTCTAAAATATATTGATGACTAAGTTTTGTTTACAATTCGTTTTTGTTTTTACACCATAAGTAGCTGGAATCTTTCTGACAGATGTTAGATACATTCAATCCCGACTGATTCTAAAGTTATCTTAAAGTATAGTAATATAGAACTGGAAAAAGTCACAAAAACACATCAAGTGTGCGAATTGAGCAACACATGAGACAAATAAAAAGTAACCTTATTCGTGTATCGATTACTATTGTCTGTTAAAAGAAAGTGACCGTGGCCATTTTTCGAATAATTTGAGAACGGAAGCGGCTAGCGATCTCCGGTTTTCACCATTTTGTAGAGGCTTGGCTACTCTATCGATTTGTATATGAGGCATTAAAAAATTAATATTTCTTCGTTGGATGCCAAATGAATCTTTAAAATGTTCGAATTCCATTATCTTAATTTCTATAGTAAACCCTATATGGAAAAGTACTAAAAATAGCCTAGGACAGCCTCTACAAGTTTACGCAAGGCCAACCTAGACTGTGGGTGTGCGTGTGTTTGGAGGGGCGTCGGATGTTGACGTTCTTTTTATCCACATCTACATCCACACCCAGCTCTGTGTCTTTCTCTGTATCTTGTTCTCTATCTGCTTCCACTAGTCCACAATCTTGGGCATATTTTTTTCAGATTCTTGTTTTCTTGACCTATTAGCCGAAATCCTTTTTTAATCTGCATAGATTATCTTAATTCCGAATTTAAGTTTTCCTTGGATGTATTTGCCATGTGACTGAATCTAAATTCACTTTCAGCCAACAATTTGATCAAAATCTTTCAAACATTCTATTGTCCAATGTTACTCAACCGATTTATGAATGTTGGAGCGAGTGCCAAAATCACACAAATGACAGATAGTCGAGAGACATTTTTGGTTTTTCATATCACTGTTCGTTGATTTTCTATTCTGTGAATCAAAATATGATCAATGTCTTGAGAGAAAAACAATTTCGGTAAGATAAAGTTTTAAAATTCTTGATTTTTTTAATATTCAAATACAAAAACTGTACGTTATTAGCTAACAATATTGTGCAATATAAAATTCAACCATTTGATGACGTAATCTTTGTTCAAAGGTGGAAAATCGAATTGAGAAACAGCCCTATAAAATTGTTCTGAAGATAGCATGTAACTTTCCATGGAGAGATTTTCTAATAAGAACTCTCTTATGGACTCGAAACGACTACCTTGCATAGTTTTCGCCTTCATTTTAGCTTGCCATTCGTCATGGGAAACACTTTTCAATTGAATACCGCATTTGTGCATGCCCTCAATTATGTGTTTAAATAATACTCCACCGTTCGGATTGACAACGTGATAAATGGTTCCATAAGCATCAGGTTGAATACGGCTTAGATAGACGATACTTTGGGCAGCGAAATTGACTGGCAAGCCATTCAGACTGATGTTGACTGCCAACGCGGGATAACAACCTATCTTTATGATTGCGGCAATTAACAATGTGTGAAGATCATTTCGATTGCAGGCACCAGTTTCGGTACTGCCGCAAATTGATCCTAAACGATAGATGACCACTGGTAGACCTAAACGGCTCGCTTTCGTCATGAGTTTCTCTGCCACCCATTTACTTTGTGCATAGCCGCTCTTTAAATGATCCGGAGAGGTCTTGTCAATATCTGTCTCTTTGACAAAGTCAGGAGGTAGAACACTTATTGTCGAGATATATTGTACAGGTATACACGTAGAAGCGTGAGCGGCAAGACGAATTACCTCTCTAGCACCGCAGACGTTCGAACCGAAGAGTTTGCTGTAAGGAAGTACAAAATTGACGGTAGCACCACAATGAAAGATGACGTCTGTCTGAGCAGCAAGTGACTCATACGTTTCATTGTCCAATCCAAAGTGGCTCTTGGACAGGTCGCCTGACAGCGCAATGATTCGTTCTCGAAAATCATCCTTCCATAAATGAAGAAATAGCATGTTGGCTCGAATTCGATCCAATGGATCTGTTAACGAATTGCATCTCACAAGGCATGTAAATTTGCAATTCGAAGGATAAATTGTTAACATTTCAGCCAACAAGAAGGCACCCACATATCCTGTAGCTCCTGTTATAAAGACCATAGAAGGAGAAATGTTTGCAGTTCTGCATTTGCCAATTGTTATATTCAGTTCGAGTTCAGAGTCAGTTAGCAGTTGTGGAACGATCGATTCTAAAAATGAAGAAATCTGTGATGGGTCTTCAATTAGCGTTGCTAGACATTGTAAGTTCATCTTGGGTTGAAAAAGTACGTTGAGTGGCACTTGTACACCCAGATCATCACGTATCATGCAAGATAGACGTAGAGCTGTTAATGAATCACCGCTAGTGACCAGAAAATTGCTGTCTTTGGTCATCGTGAGCGATTGTCCTGTTACATTTTCAATGATGTTTTTCAGCCGTTGTTCAATGATATTGGGCATTTTCAGTCGATCAGCATAATGTGCCGCCAGTTTGTGACGGCAGAGCTTCATCGACGATGTGAGGAGACCATTTTCAGGTGTGAAAGGTTCAAAATCGATGACCAGTTTCGACGGAATTTCATGCTTTCGAAGCGACTCTTTTACGGCTATCGAGTGGAAATCTTGCATGATTGCATCACAAAACTGTGGATCTAGACTGTTCATGTCGAATTGTTTCAAATTGTTTTTGATGGCAAACGCTTGTGCCCATTCGCGATTGGGTACTACAACTGCTACGACATTATCCGCTAAAAGATCACCGTGAATATAGATTTGTTCAACGAAAGGACTCTGAATGTAGATTCCTTGAAGAAATTCAGGCGATACGAACTGCCCTTGAGAGAGCTTGAAGAAACTCTTCTTGCGATCAATGACGTGCACGCGAAGGTCTCCTTCGTGCTCGGCACATAGTTCGACAATATCACCGGTCCGAAAGAATCCGTCTTCAGTAAATGCTGCTCGTGTTTCTTCTGGATTATTGACATATCCAGAAAACATATGTGCGGTTTTTGTCAACAATTCTCCTCGTGGAAACGGTTTGTCATCGAGCGTGTAGCCCATTTCTGGAACTGATTCAAGGCGATATTCAAGGGTTTTTTCGAGAATATTGTTGCATGCTATATTTCCGCACTCAGTTGTTCCATACGATTCGTAGATCCAGCAAGTTCGGAAGCATCGTTGTAGAAAATTCAATACCACTGGACTGATCATGGCACCACCTATGATGATGGATTTACATCTTATTGGAATGAGCTTTGAAAACTGTTTCAAGAGACGCTCTTCCTCTGCTGCTAGAGCATCTGGTAGGCGACGAGCAGCCTCCAACGAGAGAGTTGTCTTAAATTCGGAATAGATTTTGTTCCAAATGATCGGTGGAGCAGCGAAATGCGTGGGTCTAATTAGAGTCAGCTCTTCCATGAGACGAGATACGTCTCCCGTGGAGAATCCAGTGCGTCCTCCACTGACAAATGTTCCAATAATTGAATATCGATCGGCTATCCATGCCAGTGGTCGGTAGGAGAGCATTATGTGTTCGCCAGAAAATGGCAAGCACCATCGTGGCAATGCAGCTCGACAGGAACTTTCCGAGATTATGACGCCCTTGGGGAACCCTGAGCTTCCACTTGTGTATATAATGGTGAGGCAATCATCAGGTTTTGGAATGATGCAATCGTACCGTTCGATGGAGCCAAACATTTCGATGTCCCCCATATAGTGAATTGAGAGACCATCTCCTTCTGAAATTGGCAAAATAATTTAGAAAGTGTCATACCAAAGCGATTTCAAAACTGCACACAACTTTTGCCAGTTGATAGAACGTTCGATTATGAGATCAAGTATGGAGAAATTCTTGAAACTAGGATCTTTCGTAAATCATCATGTCTCTCTACATTTTACCTTGCATATGTAATTTACAAAAATATAGCACTGTAGTCTAATGGGCTGAATTGCAGGTCATTAGATCTGCTATGGGTGTATACACTGTAAGAAAAAATCCGGAGAATAGTAAACCTAAGGACTTATGAGCTGACGGGTTTATGACGGCGACAAGGGTTAATTATTCTACAGTTGTTGCAAAATGGTTTATTTCCTTTTCTGAAAGAAAGAGTTTAGGCGTCAGAATTATACGCGACAAAATTGAATTTAGTTTGTGTCTACCCAAGTCAATCAGAAAACAGTAATTCTCTATCAGCAGATAAACGCAATGTTTTTTCTCGAGTAAGCTTCGGCGGAGATTATTTCAATGCGGACAGTTCGAATCTGAGCTCCATTTTCCTCAAACCTCCGTTGATAGACCAGGAACCAATAGAAACCGAGTTTTCAGAAAAATGGCTCGCGAGAGATAATCCGATGCGGGGGGTTTGGATTTAGTGCTGACGTCCCACCAGCACTCCATGAAAAAGATAGATAGAATTTTCATCCAATAAAATGCTAAAAACTACTGGCACATAGGTATTTATGGTTAAACATTTTCTTTTACGAAAAAAGGGCATAGCGAAAAGTAATAAAAGATAATCTTCTGCTCGAACCAATCTGGGAAGTCTAAATTGGCGACTCATTAGAGATAAAAAATTTGTTGTAAAAACGAGCATCAGAGGGTGGTGAAAGTTAACAATAAAGTTATTGATCAGCATTCAATCAACATTGATGTTTCCAAGAAAGAACGTTAGAACCTAGGCTCGACGTCACTGAGCGTTTTTGACGAATCAAAATTCCTTCACTATGAAAACAAATGCTACATAGGGAGAAATGTTTGGGTAGCATAGATGATGGTACACCGAAACAACAAACGAAGTGCATACAAATTGCGTCTTTACAGTGTCTTTTTCTATTTGAGAGCTTTCTGTGACAAAATAAAACTGGTTTTCTGGGCTCCAAATCCTGTTTGCGAACTGCAGTTTAAGCATGGATCCAAAGCTATTTTGTAGACTACCGCAACGATAGCGCTGGGTCACAAAATAATTCGTAACTTAGGTTTGAGTCATAAACAAGCAATGACGTTGTGTGTTAAATTGGCAGCTTCATTCTCCAGTTACGACTTTTCGACTGCAATTAATGGTCATGAAAGCCTGATTTTCATTCAATTTGTTGCCTTTGTCGAGGAAGTAGAAATCGTTTTTTACCACGCCAAAATAGATCTGCGATAAAAGTCATAGTTCTTGCTGTAGGTTATGTATAAGGTTACAAAAGAATTTGCGACTACTTATAGATGAATGTTTAAAAACCGCAACACANGATTTCTAACTAATTGTATAATATATGGCCTGCATCTTAATTCTATTTTTCGTCTAAAACAAGAATGCCCTTATAACTAGAAATTCGATCAATGAACTTGATTTTGAACAAATCACTTGGTGTCAAAATTATACATTGATTTGGCTTGATAAATATGTCAACAATTCGAATGACAATGATGTTCAATTAACAAAGTTTCTGTTTGACAAGTTAACAGATAAAGTTTTATTTTTCGATAATGTTAACGATTGTAATAATTATGTGAAAAAAACTTCTAACAAGAAAATTATTTTAGTTGTTTCTGGTGCTTTTGCCAATATTTGCATTCCAAAACTTCATAATTTCCAACATATACATTCTATTCTTATATTTTGTATGCAATCATATCTATATCAATCATTAAAAGATCAATATTCAAAAATAATTGATATTTTTACAGATCAAAAAATTTTAATTAAAAATGTTCAAGAAATAATTGATATGCTAGAAAAAGAAAACGATATTTTTCTTATCTTTAATAAATCACAAAAATCCTTACGTGACTTAACTAAAGAATCGCCATCTTTCTTACGTTTTCAATTGTTAAAAGATGTCTTATTAAATCTTGAAGATACACAATTAGATGAATCAAAAAAAGAAATGGTGAATACATGTAAAATATTTTATCAAAATGATAAAACAAAAAACTATTTAAACGATATCGAAAAATTTTCATGTTCATATGAAAGTAAAGATGTATTTCGTTGGTATACAAAAGATAGTTTTGTCTACAAGTTATTAAATAAAGCATTAAGAACAGAAGATCCCGAAGCATTATACGCATTTCGCTATTATATTAATGATCTATGTGCTAAACTTAAAAGTGAATATCAAATATTGAAGGAAATGTCCGATGAATGGGGAGTTGAAAGCCTTACACTCTATCGTGGCTTACATTTATCAAAAGTAGAAATTAAACGATTAAAACAAAACAAAAGAAATTTAATATCAACAAGTCTTAGTAAAGATACTGCTAAAGCATTTGCTGGTGAAGGAACAAAAGCATCAATCAGAGGCGATGTTGAGGCCGTTATTTACGAAATTACAGTGAACTTTACTATAAACGCAGGTTACTTCGCTGATATTCATGCACACAGTAACATACCAGGAGAACAAGAATATCTATTTGATCTGGATGTATCATTTGAAATCGGCGATGTTTCTTTTAATAAAGATGAACAAATTACATATGTTCAATTAACAGCTACTAATTAAGGTACAGTGATTGCTGATACGTATAAAAATTATTATAGAATAATAGTTGACAAAGGTACGAGTCATACTCTATTATTCGGCTTTCTATTAATTGATTAAGAAGATTATCAAGCAGCTATTAAGTATTATAATAAATTAATGAAAACTCTAAAGAATAAAATGACTAATCAGACTATTGCACGAATTTATCAATATATTGGAATGGCTTACTTTCATGAAAAAGAATATGATAAAACCTCAATCAATTTAAAACAAGCTTATGATATAGTAATTAATATTAATGATAAAATCTCGACTGGTATATTAATAGAACAAATTTCTAATAGTGTAAATGGACTTGGAGCTGTGTATTACGAAACAGATGATTATGATTTATCATTATATTATTATTCTCAAGCAATGGAATTATATGAATCAATATTACCACCAATTCACCAAGCAATAGGTATGACTCTAAATAATATCGGTCTTGTTTACTGCAATACTGATTATCATCAAAGAGCATTAGAATATCTTTTTCTAGTCGCTCAAATTCGAGAAAAATCTTTGTCTAGGGCTCATCCTGGTATTGCTGATACATACTGTAATATGGCTATGACTTATACTCAAATGCGTATGTATGAATCAGTATTAGAAGATTATAAGAAAGCTATTCAACTTCATGAATAAACATTACCAGCTGAATATTTCTTTGTTCTTATGGATTATTATGATATTGGTATTGTTTATCAAAATCTCAAACAATATGATATTGCCCTTGAATATTTTTTAAAATCATTTACAATTTTTGAAAAACAACGTCCTAATGATCATATGAATATTGGTAGACTCTTGCATAGTATTGGGAAATCATACCGTTTAAAAGGTGATTTTTTTCGAGCCGAATTGTACTTAATTACTGCTCGAAATGTAAGAGAAAAAGATATGCCAAAAAATCATACAACAACATCGTCAACATATTTTGAACTTGCTTCACTCTATTATGATCAACATTGCTATTTAATGACATTAAATTACGCAAAAAAAAGCACTTGAAATTTTACAAATTAGATATCCATCCGATCATCCAGATATTAAACAAGATTTAGAATTGATCGAAAAGATACAGACAGCTATCAGTATAAAATATGATAAATGGTCTTGATTGTTTTTTCATTAATTTATATTCGCAAAACTAATTAAGATATTTTATTGCTATATTGAGTTAAAAAAAAAAGAATAATACATAATGTCTTCTTTCTTGTTGTATTTGAGATATTCTTCCAACCATCACATACTTGAAAAACAGAAATTGAAGAAAATCGACACATATAATCATTCTTGATTTCATTATACATATCAACTGTCTCGAGAAAGTATATATTAACTGGAGCAGTAAAATGTATGATATCATATAGTAAGTATGCTGGCTGGATGTGGGTTGAAAAAGCTGGAAACTTCAAGACATATCCACACCTTCACACACCCAGCTCATCTTGGTTTACTTATAAAAAAATTGCAAGGACCATAATTGTTTAAAATTTTCGATTGCTAATCAAAAAAATTAACTTTTTCAATTCTAGTTGTATTTTACAATTCTCTCTTCCGTCATTTAATGGTTTCAGACGCGACAAATCTTAAATGATTGACATTTTTTTCTCTACAAAATTGGTTATTTCGACAATTTGTTTTTGAAGTCAATTTATTATGAGAAAGGAATTAAAGCAGAGAAAAATAAGTATACAGTTTCGGTTATGAATTTTAGTATCATAAAAGAATGTTTTGGCAAAGTAAGAGTTATCAGTCTAAGTTTTATTTGTGTTGGAGTTCTAATCATGATGCATCTTTTGGTGTACTTTCCTTTGAGAAATTTTACTCGAATGGTATAAAACTTCTCTTCACAAAAGATCAAAGAAAATATTGTATCACTTTCTTGACCGTATAAGCTTGTTTTCTCAGTCAATCAATTTTATAAGAAGAAAAAAATTCGAATATCGAAAAAAACTTGTCTATGGTTTATTATATTGACCTGATATGTATTCATGAGTATCTGTATATAACAATCGATTGGAGCAAACGTTCATAATTCAAAGTTGTATGAAAATGTTTGTTTGAAATAAAAACAAATTTGCATGATTTCTTTGTTTATCATATTAATATTGATCTATTATCGATTCGATTGAGAGAAAACCTAACTGAAATAAATTCCGTACTTTACTATAAATGAAATTATACAAACAATAATAATGAAAATCACAATATGTTGACTAGCGTAATAACTGTTGCAATAAATTAGATCTCAAAATATATTCTTTATCTTAACAAAATAAGATTAGATTTTAGATGAGACATTTATTTTTCTCATGGCATCTCCTATTATATTGGAATATTGAATTTAATCAGTAAATTAGTTTATCCTATACCATTCGTTTAAAACTGTGGATACTGGAGTCACAGCGGCATATACCTAAAAATCAGGAAAACTGGAATTCATTTTGATACTACTTTTCAAGATCAAATTTGCATAAACGTGTAGGGAGCAACTATGATTAATTAGAATTAAAGCGTAGAAATGCTGTAATTATAGATACACACTGTCCATGTAGATGGCGGAGAAGATCTTGACGTTTGCGCGGATCGTCCATGTCGTAATATCAAAATGTGACTCATTTTCTGACAACCATATTTTAATTACAGCAGCTGTTAAACCCTGTTGCTATGAGTTTTCTAAAAAAAAGAATTTGCGTCAAACTTTGAAAAGCGAAGAGAAGGGATTTAATCGTTGATATGTTCAATCTTTATAATATAGTTTTAGTTTCATTACCTCATATTTGTACTCATTTGTTAAATTTATGAATACAATCTTAACCAAAGTTGATTAAAAAGTATCTTGGTAATAAATGGTCCTAACTCAAAATTTAGTGAATTTAACTGTAACGAACATAGTGCTTATGTTTACCTTTAACTTAGGCCTGTGCAAATTTAAGTGAAAAATAAGTTTAAATGGAAATGAGCACTGTATATGTATATAAAACGGGTGGTTCATAAAGAATGAACCATTTTTCACTGTCTTTTTTAAGAATCTTACAAATTTTAGCAATATCATTTAAAAAAAGAGTTTTTTAGTCTACACAATTATAACTCTGTTCACCAAAAAATATTTTCTGTTCATATGCAAAGAAAAATGAAAGCAGAAGTGATACAAAAATCAGTAGTACATCCTGTAACATTTTTCAAGCTTTTTTCTATTGGTCAAACTCGTTTAATTAAAATATTTCTCTAGTCGGATACGTCTGCGAACACAATTTGCGCTTTATACGTAGATAAAGTGAATTGAGAAGTTTGTTTATTTAAAATTTTATCAGTATGAAAACGAATTTAGCAGAAAATAAGATTTCGCTTGACATCCGTTTTTTAACATATTCGGGACTGATATATATATATATATTGATTGTCTTTTTATTTCGTGTTCAATATAGGCTTCGATGCAGTTCTTCGAATGAATGTTCCTATCTAATATTATATTCAACACGTACTGCATCTTTTTCTATCGTCAGTCGATCATGTAATTTCTCTTTCCTTCGTTATCACAGTTATTATTTAACTATTTTAACGAAATTTTTTCTATGAATTTAACTTTTTCAAACTGGAAATTCACTTTGAGCAACACAGGCAGTCTTATAAAACATTTTCATTCAAAGATAAAGGTTTGATGTTGACATATCAATCAATAAAAGTGTTCAAATTTAACTGATTTTCATACTTTTTTCTGTTTAGTCTGTTTGCATATGAAGACTACTTTGTCTACGGACTTAATATTTTTGTAAACCAGAAAATTTTCTATTTTTTTTTTCTTTAAGAATCATGTTCTTACAAACTTTTTAAGATTCTCGAAAATACAGAAATGGTTCATTCATTATGTGACATCCATTATATGTCTGTCTCCATATTTTCTAATTAAATACTCATTCATGGTGTTTTCAGCTCTAAGTTGTTGCCCCTACGCAAGTGTTCGGAAATGAAACACTATTTTCAAGAAATATAATAGCGCAACAGATAAGAAAAAGAATTAGAGAAAAAATTTCTACTTGCCATTAGACGCGACTGCTGAGCGAACAGATTTTAGGACGATAGTCGACTTCACTGATGTTTCGCGACCATTACCGACCTTCACATCGCACTCACCTGGTTTTTAGAGCGACACGATACACATCTCTGATTGCTGATGCTAAGCTAACTATTTTGAAAACTCAATTATTTAAAAATGTTGAAAACTTACATCGATTATAAAAAAACAAAAAAAAACGAACGGCTGAAATAATTATTATTTAAACATCATCTTTATTCTTGGTTTAAGATATCCTATAGTGAAAAATAAATTGATTATTATAAAAGAATGGATTATAACCGTTTAGGTATAGTCCTATAGGAATCGATTGTGAAAAATCAGGAAAGTAGTGCCACTGCAAGGTCTGTAAATTCATCTCTTTGAGTCGGTATGTAAAATTTTAGATGTGATAACTACCACGAAATATTAATAAGAATGTTTTCGGAAACTTTACGTAATGGTAACTTTTTAAGACCAATAGTAAAGATCATAATCAACTAGACTACTAAGCGATGCGTCAATGCATTTATCTTTTTGTGGTCTGATGTGTGCTTCAATCAATTTTGATACACGATTTGTGTGATTTTTTTCTAGTTCTATATAAGTAAACTTTTAGATAGCATCAGAATCAGTGCAAATCAAATGTATCTAATATTTATACGAAAGATTCGAGAAACGTATTGTATGAAAAAACAAATAAATTGTAAGAAAAAGATCGATATCAATATTTTTTATGATCATCTATTTTTATACGTAAATTTTACATGCCTTGAAATTTAAGTAACTTGCTCTAGATACGCTATGGGGATGTAATATTTTAAATTAGTTAGTTTGGCGGTGAGAGCTTTCATTTGACCAGAATATGATCAATCTTCTTAATTACCAGTACGCGATCTTGTATTGTTAGAGCATCTGGAAAAATGAAGCAAGAGCTTGACAAGGAATATTTTTAATTTTTACGTATCTAGATGGTTCGTCTCGTGCACATTCGCTGAAAATTGTTATTTACTTCCAGATTATTAGTAGTACTTTATGAGTTTAAATGCATGTACAGTGATCATTTGAAATTTTCACTAACAATTATAATGCAAGGTTAAATTTGAGAAAAAAAAATATTGGTTTTATTATAGTACATCCGATATGAATGTCAATGTCAGTAACTATAAGGATTATAATTATGAAAAGGGGCGGGTCCACCGCCAATTCTTCCGTCATGATTCAAATCGATATTTGTTGCTTTTTCAAGTTCATTGATCAAGCTCGGATTACCAGATTGATTGAAATTTGGAGGATAAGGAGGACCGCCATGTGGATTATAAGGTGGAGGGTAATTTGAAAAAGATGGAGGCCCTCCGCCAATTCTTCCGTCATGATTCAAATCGATATTTGTGGCCCTTTCAAGTTCATTGATCAAACCCGGATTACCAGATTGATTGAAATTTGGAGGAAAAGGAGGACCGCCATATGGATTATAAGGCTGAGGGTAATTTGAAAAAGATGGAGGTCCTCCGCCAATTCTTCCGTCATGATTCAAATCGACATTTGTCGCTTTTTCAAGTTCATTGATCAAGCTCGGATTACCAGATTGATTGAAATTTGGAGGATGAGGAGGACCGCCATATGGATTATAAGGCGGAGGGTAATTTGAAAAAGATGGAGGCCCTCCGCCAATTCTTCCGTCATGATTCAAATCGACATTTGTCGCTTTTTCAAGTTCATTGATCAAACTCGGATTACCAGATTGATTGAAATTTGGAGGATGAGGAGGACCGCCATATGGATTATAAGGCGGATGGTAATTTGAAAAAGATGGAAATCCTCTGCCAATACGCCCGTCTTTATTTAGATCGATATGTGTAGCTTCTTCGAGTTTACCAACCAAGCTCCCACCACGACCATAACCTTTTCAAAATGAAACAAAATTATGACATACAACATTTCAAATGGTGATACTAATTCATACCAGAACCAATCATGCCATCTCCATTTAAGTCCACACCCAATTTTTTTTCAAGTTGTTTGGTAATGAAATCTAGGTATATGAAAATACATGTTCAAAGTATTCAACAATCGTACAAAATTAGGAGAATCACTGAAGCCCTGTCTTATTGTTTCCACTTTTTTTAGCAAAAAATCTTCTCATTAAACTTTTCAATTTTAGTTTTTTTCTTCTCAAATATAAGCGGTAAGTCTCATGCCACACCATCAATTAGGTTTATCAATGTTTTATTAGTACTGTTTTATATGTTATTTTAAAATATGATCATGATGAATGTCGAGTTGTGATAGATTTCTTTAAAAAATGATTATGCTAATTCGGAGAAAATATTCTAGACATGCATAGAATTAGTAAAATGTGATAAACACGTACTCATCTCGTTTATTGTTGGAATTGATGAAGTAATAACTGAAAAAGAAACTTAAAATTATGATAGTAACTTGTAATACGGTATTCGTACAAGTATGTATTGTTGCAACGACGAAATAAATATTTTATGCATTACCCCTTTTTTCACATTATCGTTCTTTTTCTTTCTCTTTCCCTTTTTCGTTTTTTCTTTTTTTTGCAAATAAACAACATCGAACAGGATAAATATGATGATAACGCTTGTGTTACGCATTTAAATATCAGTCTATTTTTTCTCTAAACGTCAATCAACCAAGGCCTTTTTTCTCACTTTCTTCTCTTTCATGTATACGTCAATATATTTTGTTATTAAGGTGAGGCGTCAAATATAACTAAACATATATGATATAGATATTGACTGTATCATATGAAAAGATATTTGAAAAAAAACGTTTTTTTCTTTTTCTGATCAATTAGAAATTGGCGTTTGCTAATAACAGAAGAAGAAACCATCTTCGATAGACAGAAGATATATTTTGTATATAAGATAATGCTGAACTCTCAGTACTATATATGAGTATCTCATATCTTCAATGAAATGAAACATGAAGTTTCAATCTATTCAACAATGCGACGGATAACGCGGGAAAACAATAACATTTCTTTATGGTTGACAGAAATGATAATTCGAAATGTTGCAAGATGCCTCACAATACTATAGTTACACTACGCATATACTAATGTTGGACAGTTGTCACCCAAATATAGAAGAAAAACAAAAATAGAAGAGAAATAAGTGTTTGACGTCTACCAAAATGCAAGAGAAAAGACTTTGCCCAGCAGATTCTGTCAAGATAGTTATATGGGATAATGAATGATACAATCAAGTCAAACAATTTCGAATATATTCTGTTTTAGTCATAAAAAAATCCGAAATGTGCACGATTGACGATTTTTCATGTCCAAAAAAAATCTTTTTATTGTTTTATATTTTCTTGAACTATTCATATGGACGCAATCACTAAGGTATGAACCAATATCAAATAAATAAAATGGAGTAGTTGAAGAGCTTCTCTCTTTATGGCATATATATGACTTGTTTTTTATATTAAATCATTGAAGAGAAGAAATCTGCTCTCTTTATGAGAAAGATCACTGTCCAATTAATGTTCAGAATCGATTCATGCACATTCGATTCAGACGATAATCTTTGGCATATGAAAGTTTATGTGACTGATGTAGATGCCACTTTTACTCTTGAATATGTTGAATCTTACAAAAAGAGGGTGTGGGATGTCGGTTTCAGTATAAGTGCACGTGATTGCCTCACTTACACGCTCACACATCCACACCCGTACCCGTAATTTCATTCACATACCTAGAGTTAGTGAAAACTATTAAAGTAGATGAAAAATATATACATGTTCAAATGAAAATGTATCCATTAATTCTATTTTTATATTTAACTAGAGTTTTTATTGATTTAATACAATAAAGATAGAAGATTGTTGCGAAATTTTCTAATTACTTACTTAAATCAAAACTTTAAAAATCTTTTGACATCAAAAATATAGTTTCTGCTTTCTGACACTAAAACTTCTGTCATTTTCTGTTTTTCGAACGTCAACATGAAAGAACATTTTGTTTAAAATGTTTCTATGCATCCGTAATACCATCAGTGGAACGTCAACTTTTGACTTGAAAAATACTTTTGATTAATTTTACTCCATTTCTAATCATGTTACATTGTCCTTCTTGTGGACATTCATGTTCTGTTTGTATATTCATAACGTGCAATTCTCCTTTTCTAAATATTGAAAAATCTTCTTTCATGTTTTTCATATTTTATTTGAAATAAAATCAGTTACACTAATTCGAACTCTTCTATATTTTATGTATTCTTTTAATGGATATTGCATTCAACGAAGAGATTGTCGACAAATGAATTGAATGAAATCACTTCGAAATTTGATCGAGAAAATCATGTAAACTAAAATAAATAAAGCATCGTGACAAATAAAATATAGATTGAATCTCAAAACTTATATCATACCATAGAATTGAGCAACACAGTAAATATAATTCAATATTGGACTGATAATGTATCCAACAAGTGCTTCAATAGCTAATCGTATTTCACTCTTTTGTTCTGCTATGAATGTTGTGATAAAACTATAGAGTACATTAACAAGATAAAGAACTATTATAACCACATAGATCAATACTTCTCCTGCTACCATTCTCATCAAATCTCGATCAACTTTGTGCAAGCGAACTGCAACAGGATTGTGTCTTGTTCCAACTTATGATCGGATTCGCTTTAAATTATGCAAGGCAAGTACACCAAAGACAATCATCAAAAATGGTGGTAGAAAGTCAATAAAAATAAATAAATAGATAGTTAATGCAAAACCATAATAAGAAGATGCGCCACAATAACCAGAATAATTATTAACCCTCATATCACCACCTATCCAACACTAAGGCTTTTCTCGGTTGGAGTCCCCGCACGAACTCCAGATGGGGAAAACATGTTGATGGATACTTCCACCTATTATATTGTATTAACAATGTTTAAATCGAAGACACTAATATCATCAATACATTCAGCTAACCCTCTTCAATGCATATCAAGAAGCGGAATTATTGATCTACTACTGTATGCGAGCTGAGTAAAAATACAGATGATCTGGGCTCCGTTCGGACCTCATGTGGTGATATAAGGGTTAAAAATATTCTATCAAAGCAAAGACATTCCACACCTGAATCTTTAGGATGTGGATGAGATTATGGAATCGATAGGAGGGTGTGGGTGTAGCTCTGCGTGTGAGTGAAGATGCGGACATGAGTATGACTCTTCTGTGTATAGTACTCACAACCAGACCGTAGTTTAACATTAAAAAAAAATAAGTCTAAGTATCCATGCTTTTGGAAAGCCTGTGGGACTTTTGAACTCAATGTTTCAATAGATGATTCAATCGAAACACTACGGCAATTGCAAGAGATTAGAATCCTCTCTAATACTTAGAGTTTGTCTGTACGACTGTTAACCATCAATTTTATAGGTAATCAATCGCAGAAATATAAATTCGGGTACTTGCTGCAGTGCATATTAGCTTTAATGACAAAATCGTAATACACAACTTATTCTTAACAGATATGAGTTGCTTATCGATTGTCATGTTTCTCTATGAGTCGAAAGTGAAAACAGGCGAGATTTTGCATTCGGACAAACAATCGCGACCAAAAGGACTTATAGATTTTCTTTCATTATGACATTCTCGTCATCTTTGATGTTCTTCTAATAGTTGCTTTCTTTGATGAATAAAACATGCATTTCATTAAATACATTGAAGTTTTGAGAGTGTTTACCTATGGGTTTGAGTTGGTGAATTTGCAGGCTACTTCTTTGGTAGTAGCTATAGAAAAAAAAAGATAGTCAGTAATACCACTCTGCCGTTCCCTCTCCCTCCCACACGCACACATGCATATACGCTATTTTGCAGGGAGCTAACTATTCAAAAAGCTTATTATTCTCGCTGAATAGCTTTTGAACATTGAATTAACTATTTCTTGTAGTAATATCGATTGAAATTAGGTGATAGATCTGTTTTTTGTTAGTCTACACGTATACATGTTTTGTAGTATTTATAATGTTTACAGAGAGTGCTGCAATTTCTTAGAGAAGAAGAAAAAATTCATAGATGTTATTTGTTTTTAGAAATAGCTGTCTAAGCTCATAAAATTGTTCTGCCTATAACTCCAATATGGAATCAATTCCGAGCAAGAGTAAATAGCAATGAGATTCGTCTTCATACTCTATTTCCTTTTTATTGCATGCGTACAAGTCGCATTTTCTGTTGCGGCAGACCATAATAGCAGTCGCACCATTGATCAGATGGAATAAAACACTCAGTTTGTCAAACCAAATGTTATACCTCCATTAATTGGCACTTTTCGTTTCAATACGTTACATACCGTTGCCTTTGACATCCGAACATTCCTTCTAAACACAGTTACAAAAATTAATATATTAGCTTTTCTATTAAGTAGATATCAAAGCACGAACTCAGCATTCAATACTTAGATATGGATTAATTGCAACGGACACAAAGACCCTAAATTCATACCAACACGTCGACATCCACAAATGGCATATTCAATTGAGTCAAACACATACTCATTCTCATGCTGCAACAACAATCCTACCCTTTATTTGCAGTCGGATTTGAATGAAGGACGGTTCGTTCAATTAGACCTTTATGCTGTTGGATATGTGAATTAAAATGTTTTCGATAAACATAATATCAACGAAACTTTGAAATTATTTGCATCTCGGTGTCCTTGTGAATGATATTGCATATTTATTATTCTCACGAGAGTGTATTGATGAAAATAAATACAAGATGAAGTGTAATATGTAGATTTATTTAATTAGTTGAAAAATTTATATTAAAAAATAAAAAATAAAAAAAAAAGATATCTTCACAAAAAGAACAGACAATCTGGTGCCAATTTCAAACTTAATACAATACGTTTACTTCTTATCATATTGTCAACATTCACTGTTTGATTTACTGGAATATCTGATTCTCTAAAATAAAACATTAAATGATTGAGAAATATCAACAAATATAAGAATACTATTTACGTGTCTAATTGATCGAAACTTTTGATATATAAATTTGCATGAAAGGCTAATAAGTCAGCATATTTGACAGGTGCTGGAATAGATATTGAACGAGTACAACGAGCACATGTGTAACATAGAGCATAAGTTAACATTTCAACTTGATCTGGTTTTAGTTTATTATCATCGTATAAAACATGATAATGTGTTGGACGACTTGTTCCCTACACATAAAAGAAATATAATAAAAAAATAAAATATTCTCGAATAAATTTAAATGATTTGGTTTACTTTTTCTGTATGATGACTATTCAAAAAGAAATCATAAGTTGTAGGATTAGTAACTTCATGTGAATCAACAACTGTACCAGCCTTAACATTACCATTTGAATCGGTTGGAAAAAGCCTTGTATGATGTTTCTTGTTCACTACAATATAAGTAAGATATGGCTGATAGATTGGTGATAACTCAACACAAGCTTCTCGGATTGCCATGAGTTCTTTTTCGAATACACTATCAAATTCACTATTTGAAATTCCATCACGATAGATAACAATAGCCAATGGTGGATAACCATGACATTTTTCATATTGACTAATAAGAGATGTCATAATCTGTTTCATATCTACAACGTATTCACGACTTTGTCTGCGTGCTTCCGCTAAGCGTTCTTGCACGTAGATCTCTTTGAAATATCGATTGGGTATATCATCGGCTGATGCCACAACAGCTACGGTTGAAAATTTTCTACCTGAACTAGGTGCTCCATGACTAAGATCAACACCAACATACATATATCGATGACCACGTAAGAAAAATTCTTTGATGACATCACTGAAAATATTCTTGCAGAATAAGTTAGTAATGAACAAAAAAACACGATAGCTCACGGAACATGAAGAATAGAATTGACTCCATCTAGTTTAGTATTTATCTTCATCAAAATACTATTCAGTCTTGAATAATTCCATTGATTATTGCTTTCGTTTTCCTTCAATTTTATCATTTGACTAACAATTCCGAAACCAGATTCTAATTCACACTAGAAAAAAAAAAACATAAATATTCTCATTCTATTTATTAATTAATTATCTGACCAGTTTTTTTATATCCCCATATATTTGATCTCTAATATTGTTATTCTCTGGTAAGATGACGATAAAAAATTTACAATCATTATTCTTTTCCATCATTTCTTTCAGTGCAACAATCATCTGACTAATGGAATCAGGTTGAACATTGTATTCTTCATAGAGAACGGGTTCTGGACAGTTAATACCTCGATCAACAGCAACCATACGCAATTGCTCATAGAATGCTTCACATGACTTTCTATTCAATGATACTGATAAATTGATCAAAGCCCATACAGATGGAAAATTTGTTGGACGATGAAATTGAGTTTTCGTATTACTCCAAACACCTGAGAGTCTGATTGATTCATCATTTACATGAAAGTTATCCGTATAAATGATTTCAGGCATAGGTAAAATACGCGCTGTTACTTGGAGCATATTGACATCAACATTCAAATTCCATGCTTTGACAAATGAATCCTTTTCAAAACATTGTTGTTTTGAATTCTGACGAATTTCCATGATCGATTGATGATAATCCGAGGGTATCATGGATGATTTTAAACAAAGAAGTGCTCTTTGTTCATCAGTTATTTTTTTCACTTTAATAGGTTGAACATCAACAAGTTCCATTGGTACAAATGCTTTGTTATGCATTATCAACGTAGGCAATGTTGGATATCTTCTTAACGAAAAAAAAGTAACAACATATCAGTTGGAACAATATTAAAACACTAACTTTAATGGAATTCCATAGTTTTCTTTAAAGTAATATTCGACTGTAGCAACATCAGAACGACCGTGTCTCTTCCATAGAAATGTCTGCTGGGATGATGACTCACCTATACCATTGATCTTATAGGCAATTATTTTGTCAGCCACGTGTGAACGGACAGAAAGATCTTATTTTATACAACATAGTTCACTTTTAAATAGAATGTAGAAAAACTTACGTTTACAATGATTGAGTAAAAATTCAATTTCACCATGATAATCATTACCATTGATATTTTGATCAAGAAATTTTAGAACATCTTTCATTTCGGCTTTGTGCACGTTTTGTTTATACTTGTAATGGTTTTTGCCGCATGTACTGTGAAGCATAACTTCACAGAGAAAATCAATGAATGATTGTTCTTTCATAAAAATTGTATGACTCACTACAATAAACAAATGAAATACAAATGTTATTCTCAGATCAATTAATTTCATTAACACTTACTATCAAGATTCATAAGTAGTCGATGAGTACCATTGGCGAAGACAAGACATGAATAGAAACCACGCCATAAAGCTTTGCCTAAACCAAGATCCCAGTAACCGTGTTTATCTTTTAATATGGGCTGTGCAAAAAATGATCGATTGTAAATATAAGCAGCATTTGATGAACAATTTTCATGTAATACAATCGATAACACTTGTTGAATAATTCGGATATCATTAACATTGACATTAGAATTATTTTCCGTATCGTAAAATTCGTTAAGAAAATGTAACAAACTTAAATCAATCGCATTACCCACTCGTTTAATAGAAATTTGATATTCTTCTTGACGATTAAATCTATTCGGTGCCATTATTTTCTCAGTGATTTCCTGGATGAAATATTTGCGAATATAAAAATCAAATATGAAGTTGAGAAAAAAAAAAAAACTTAAAAAATATTACAGATATAATTTCACTTACAGTTTCGTCAATATTGGGAAATGGTTGATCAATCGTAAAGATAATATGATGATTATCAAAAACAATTTTATATTTATTTAGTTGTCGATATGTTTTACAGTATTCATTCAACCAACATTGATACAGTACACTATAATAGTATAAAATGATTATTGTAAAAATGAAACACATAAACATAAGTGTCTACCGTCGATGTTCACGTAGAACTTTAAAAGAATTTTTACTTTTAATTTGAATGTCATATTGATAAACAAGACCACTATGTGGAAATTCAACAATTGGAAAATAGTTTACCATAACTTTTATATGGTTGCCAATTTTTCCCAATTCATTTGGCTTTGTTGGTCGATCATTTGACTTGAATTGACCAATGGTTAAATCTGATATTGTTGCGCCAGGATCAGGCACTACAGTTTTTTGTTTCAGATGAGCACCACGACCTCGACCACTGTTCATAGGAGTCTTTCGAGATGCAGTGAGCATTTGCACATTGTCTGTAATCGAGGAAATAGAAACATCTGATGTTTTTGGTATAACTGATGACGAGTCATCACTTGATACAGAAGAAACTGCTTGAGTTCCTGGTTGACCATGTCCTCGACCTGTTGACTGCTGTGATAACGACATGAATACAACAACAAAAATTAGAGATGATTGCAATATCAATGCATACAGTTTGTCTTAAAAATTGTGTTACTGGGTTTTTTCCCAAAGTTCTTTTTTTTTTTGTGTTCTGTTTTCATGCGTCATCCAAGTTACAACATAAAACAATAGAAAAATCATTTTTGAATTTTTCAATGATCATTATAATAAGAGCAAGCATTGAAAGAATTATCGAGTTTACAAAATGACATAATCTACATGTGAAAAGTCTTTGTATAACATATCGAGTCGATTTTCGTTTACTTTTAGGTTACTGGAGAGAATAAAAACTAATTAACTATAATCAGGATTTCATGTTCTCTCTGATATGTTTTAAATTTTTTCTTCTGGCTTTAACTTATTTCGTTGAGAAAAAAATAATTCATGGTAACCATAAATGAGATTTGTACAAAGTACTAATTTAAACAGTGTTGATGAACATGTTCAGTTATTTTTCGGATGTCTCGATGCAATGAAAGAGGATCATCAAATGCAGTCAATTAGAACAAGAATTTGATGCTCTTTTTGAATGAATATTTATATTTGTTGTTCTAACATATGATTGGTTAGCTTTGATTAAAAATATAGCTTACACCAACTAAAGTTGAGTTTTAGCTTCCTAGTATTGTAATAAATCATTGATTAGACTGAATAACAAATCAAAACATATAAATATTTTTCGTACAATATTTGCACTACAAAGTTGCTGTATGAGAAGTCATCTTTAGTTTCTGTGAATGACTTCCTTAGAATGAATTAACTTTAAGTCAGATCATTGAACAGACATATTATGCAAAGACTTTTTATACACAGATAATTAATTCTGAATAGATAAAATAATTGTTAGTGTGAAAAACATTTGAAATCATTCCAATATGTAATGGAAATATTTATAAATCTTATGCTTTTTTTTATTTAATTGTTTTATGAATATTTTTTCATTAGGTTGTTCTGCAACTAATTCGATTTTTATTTAGATCTTTATTTAGCACATCTATCGAAATATAACAGTAGGAAAATGCTTAAGCTTGCACAAAAAACTTAAAAACAATAATATCTTATGTAAATATAACACTACAACATAACATAAGCTAATTTTTTATAAATAGTTTTCATAGATCAATTGATTAAAGAAACTAATGAACCGGTATTTGAAGTTAAAATATCTACTCGACAATCACCAAAATAATTAGCTTGATTATGTGATAAAACACAAATGCCATAATAATGAACACAAGCTGCAGCTACAACAAATACATGAAAAAGTTGATGACTTTGAAACTAAACGAAACAAGAAAAATCTTTAGTAAAAAAAAAAATGAAGAAAATATTGATCATACCCAAATGTCAAAAAGACCCGGAGCTAATCGTTCAGGTATTCGAGCTATTATAATCAACGCAAAGAGTCACATAAAAGTAGAATCAATGAACAATATGAATACTTACCAGCATAGAGAGCTGCACCAATAACATAAAGTACAGCTACTAAGAGTAAATATTGAGTAGCACCAGCTAAAAGAAACAAAACGATTCTATAAGTCCAAATATCTAAGAGAGACTTGCTTGATTCGATCGAAGTATTTCAATTCTCAATAACAAGCTGTTAGCGAAATCTTCGTAAGATTAAAATATGAAACGCAATGTAACCTCTTTCGTTAACAACGAGAACATGATTTTATTCTATCTAATTTGGAGTATTTTAGAAAAAAATGCATCATTAAATTTCAAATTTAAAAAAATCAATGAATCTTAACCATAAAACTTGAATATTACGATAATGTAATCCTTGAGATCTCCCGATCTAACTATAAGATCACTCTTACATTTAAAATTTATTAAAATGGTTTCCAATTCTAAAAGGTTTGTTCAGAATTCATGATAAATGGCTAGAGAAAATTCTAATATCAAAAATAAGAAGTACAATTACAGTTTTCGCTTCTCAGTATTGCACAATATTTAGTTAGAAGATCACTTGATGAAACTCAAGATAAGTTTTTTTGTGAGAACACAATCTTGTCAGAAAATTTCCATTAAATCACATATATTGTATCTCAGTTGATAAACTTTTAGATTCGAGTACGCACTCTCAATCACTTATTTGTCAAAGAATAAAAATTGTAATTATTAAACAATTTATCACACCTGTAAAAGCATGTTCGAAACCATGACGATATATATAATGACACGTCGGAATAAAACCAAAAATTCCAAATGTAATGAATATTACTATAAAAGAAAAACAATTATGTGAAAAATCTTTTTTGTTTTTGTTTAAAGAAACACTTACAAACGCGATAAACTCGATAATCAGATGAAGCAAATCTATCCCACATAGAAATAACTATACATGTAATACCTAATAAACCAATTAATGATAGATAAGCAATTTTTGTTCCAAATTCACAATAAAATTGATAATAAAGTAATGGAACGACTGAACCAATAATTAATATTGCTATTCCACAATAATCAAGTCTAAAATATCAACAAAAAAAAAAGATTATAAAAATGAAAACGAGAAAATTATTTTCTATTTCTTACTTGCTAAAAAACTTTGAGATTTTAGGTGAATGACAATATAATATATGATATAATGTTGAACAAAGTAAACATACAATAGCTCCAAGAAAAAATGCACCAAAAATTAATTTTTTTTCAATATGTACTTCACTAGCCGGTCGTGTAAGAAAATATATTGCAATTCCAATAAAAACAAATGTGCCTAATAGATGTGTCCATATATTAACTGTTTCTGTATGTAAACGAAATATTGATGCAAAACATTGTTTAACACTTGGCATTGGTGGACGATGTCCAGATATTAAAAATTCATTATCAATAAGCCAATGTGGAAGATGACTATGATCGACAACATAATCAACAACAAATTTACCAACTTCTTTTGCTTGTTCAACACATCTTGTTGGAACATCAAAAACTGAATCAATTAAATTATGTGTTTGATGATCATGAAAATCATTTGAAGAGTTTTCAGAGGAATTTTCTAGTAATGCACTCTAAATAAAATATTGTTTGAAATAAGTAATACTGATTTTTTTCTTTTCTATGAACTATAATTAAAACAAATTTCGAAGTATTTTCTCTTATGCATTACGTCATGTTTAGACATGAGCGAAACCAATCGTTTTCAGTCTCAAAACCGACATCATCTTACTTATATCTATTTAAAACATGTAAATCGTAACAAGTGATATGCAGGACACGTTCCTTTTTGATTTACTTAGTCGACGATTAGCACTTTTTTTAAATCTCTCTTGAATTATGTTCTAATTGATGGTTTATCAGATACTGCGCTTAAAATCATAGAGTATTTAACATTGTTAAGTGAAAAATGGTGGTCTTGGTCACTGTTTCATCGGAACTGGGATCATCTTGTCCATATTATCTACTGATATGAGATGAAATAAATCATTATTTAATTATTAACAAATAAAAAGAATCATTTAAGACTACAAAAAGGAAAGCTTTCAATTTACGATAGACTATTTTCAAATGATCTAACGAACATTTGTGAGGTTAGAGCGACGTACTTTTTCGGCTTTACAGGATTTTTTAAAATTCACAGATATACTTTTTTTCTCTATATCGTACGTTATGAAAATATGATATCTTTCCTATGATTAATCTAAATACATCTTAATATAAATTGATTTATTGTTGATTTAATTTTTTAAGTAAATTTACTTTCAAAACATTATTGGATCACATGATTTGTCCTACAAACATCTCAACATCAAATAATTCCTTAGCGAATCGATTTATATTAATAAGCACTGTTCTTAAATTTTTTACAACTAACAACAGCAGATGGATCAGTAACTAGAGCGATGTAAAGCCCATCAGGTGCAAAATTTTCGAACTCAGAGTTTCTTTTTATCAAAGTGTCATAAAAAAAATCTCTATGAAAAATTGTCACATAACCCCGAGTATATTATTTTTTCAGAAATTTTATGACACAAATCATTTACCTCTACACCCTCAAATTCTAATGAGTCCAGGAACAGGTATTAGAATCTATTTAAAAATCTCAATGATCCCTGGAAACTACTGTTATAGTCCTATTGAAAATTTGTGCAAAATTTAATAAACTTGTCAACACTTACTTGTGAACTAGTTAATAGTCTTTGTCGAACTTCGTGTTGATTTAAGTCTTGATCATTCATAGATGTTGTATCTGATAATGAATTATTTGTCATTCTCCTCTACGGCTAAATAATTTTCATATATAAACAAAATCTGAAATGATTCTACCCAACACATATATTTATATATACCCAAATATTTAATGACTTTTAAAATGTGAACCATGAAAAAAAAAACAACATTAAACAAAAAAAAAACAATCAAAGCTCAAGTTTTATATTAATAATTATAATTACTGTTGAGATTGTAATGGATATCCATTCATAATTGATCCATTTTTTGATGACATTAACATCTGATGATGAGAATAAACATTTGCTTGTTGTTGATTTGGATCGACTATTGGTTGAGGTAAAAATGATAATGGATTCAAATAATCTAAATATTTATTGAAAACAAAAATTTCCTTTTTTCTTAAGTTTTTATTTTTTTTTTTCATACTTGGCATTTGTGATGGACCACGTACACGTGGCATTTGATTGGCATATGAAGCTGATGCTGCCGCCGCTGCAGCAGCAGCAGCTGATGATGGTGTCATATAATTGAGATAAGCTGAAAATGCTGATTGAGTTTGTGGTGAAGGATAACCAACAGCTGGTCCTGGAGCTCCATTACGAATGACTTGTGATGATGATGGTGGATATCTTGATCCAGGACTTGTTGGTCCTATCAAAAATTTAAAAAAACAAAAAAAAAAAAAGAATCGTTTTTTTATTTCTATTAAAGAGAATGTCTTTACTTGAATGCATTTGTGACATATGTGATGATCGTGATGATTTACTTGATGGTGATGAATAAATATGTGATGATGATGGACTACGTGATCGTTTTGTAGCAACATTTGTTGCACTTGTTGTTGGAATGAATGATTGTGGTTGAGAAGGTTGTGGTGGTGGTGGTTTATAAGCTAATAAACGATGAGATGGTTGAGCTGATAAATAATGTTGGGGATGATGAGCATATTGTGCCATTTGAAGATCTAAAATAATTAATTATTTATAATTTTAAAAATAATATTTCATTTTCAATTTTGACTTGGTGAGTAAAGACTTGTCCATGATGGTTCTTTTGTTACTGTTTGTTGAGAATGTTTTCGACGATCTTCTTCTGTTAATGCACGTTTTAATAAATTATACTGTTCACATTTTTGTTGTTGTAAATCAGCTATAGTTCGTTCTAATTTAAGAATATCTTTTGCATTATCTTCTAATTGAACTTTTGATGATGATAATGCTTTTGCCTAAAAATAAATTAATATTGATATTTTAAAATCTAGGGAATTCGCCTAAATTATTAATTGCTTTTAGAGCGAGACTATGTGCATCATATGGGTTTTAATGAGTGTATATGAATGATGTAAAAGACACGCTTTTAACATGGTTGTATCTTAGGATGAGAACGACAAAAAAAAGTGTGAAAGTTTCTCAATAAACTATTTTCATTAAGATCTCACTCCATACAAAGTTTCATGTGGAGATTAAAAAAAAAAGCTTTTCTGATGTCATTGAGGTAGATCATATTATTGAGTTAAAAAATACCGTATTACTGCAACCATAACTCTGACTCAAAAGTGATTAATTAGTTTGGAGATTTCCTACGCAAGTATGAACAGAAAGATCATAGTCATTTAAAGTCGATTATACTAATAATTCAATTCATTCTCTACCATGTTATATTGAATTATTCATAAAAGATTTTTGGATCCAATTACACAAAAATAAGCAAATATTTTGTACGAAGACATCACATCATAAGCTATGTCAAATGTTATACAAATATTTCATTGAATGATATAATGAGTTTACCATCCTGAACTTCAGATAATCAAATATCAAAAAAAATTATATTTGGATGTTGTTTATTGTTGAAAAACGAGTATACCCTCGTTGCAATTCACATATAAGCCAACAAACATGATTGCATGGCGTACGAGTTTCATCGATTGCTGTCAACAACGAGCATTTTTGTGATCTTCCTAAGTTTTCATCGAATTTTTCATGTAATAGTTTCCGCTTGCTCTAATATTGAAAGCTGCAGATTGCTAGGAAATATCATACTTGATTTATTCAATATTTAACCCAATCTCTCCAAGTCTACGATCAATATGAGTAAGTCGCAATGCAGATCCGTATGAGTTTCGTAACCAACTCAAATTGAGGAGACACATTAAGACTAATCCCTTGTTCGCACTAAAAGACCCCGGAGCGTTCTATTACACCCAGAAGATTGTTTCTCCATAGAACTCTTCTATTATGGAGAGGAGTTTAGTCTATTTCATTTCAGTCTTCATCAAAAATGTTTTTCCCTAATGTACTTCATTTTTTTTCATAGCATTCTCTTTGAATTGATAATCAAATACATTCTAATCTGTCGTCCATCTATATTTGAACAAGTCTATTTAGACTTGAAAAAAAGATTAAAGAACACTATGAAAAAAAACCTTTTCTTCACGTCTTCTTTGTTTATCGGCTTCATTTGCATCAGCTTCTTCTTTTTTTCTTTGTCTTTCACGTAAAACATGTTTTTTCAATGCATCACGCATTTCTGTAGGTAAACTTGAACGTTCAATAAGGACGGTTGGCATCTGAAAAATAGTAAATTAAATAGATGATGAACAAATAAACATTTCATTAGTATCTGGCATAATTTTAATGAAAATCACACAGAAAGAAATAAAAACAAATACAATTGTTCATTTTCGGCATGTTTACAAGAAGAAAAAAAACCGAGACGAAAATTTCATCATCGAAAAGCAAGTGACCAGTTATGTAAATAATCATAAAATTGTGGTACAATTGCAGCTATACTTGAATCAATTAAATCTTTTAAATAACTTATTGCTTTTTCATCATCCAAATCAAGACGGAATTTATCGAGTAACTAAAAAGGAAAAGTTTAGTTTTTATTTTTTTTTTTTAATTAAAAAAAAATATTTTATTAAATACCTTTTTAACTGTTTTATCTCGTTCTAATGCAATATCAGGTATATTTGCATCCAACATAAGTGAAAATAAATTTGCAAAAACATTTGCATGTCTAAAATAGAACACAAGCTGTTAGACTAATCCTTCCAGAATTAAAACGTGAAACACGATATGGCTGCTGTTGCTAATCATACGAAGATTATTCTATTCTATCTAATCTAGGACGCATCTCTTCATCATTCGTTACCACTTAGCATGGTTCATGTCAACTGATATTTTCATGAATGAATGGCTCTCGTGATCTATAAATAAATTCAATCTAATACGATAAACTAGAGCGAACTTCTAGCTTACTTATAACTTTTAGGATAATTATTGTGACTTCATTTTGAAACTCATTTCTATTTATTTTTTTTAAGACCATTTTAGTATGGGAAAGCGAAAATTGATCGACGAGAAAAATAGTCGAAAAAGTCGTAATAAAAAAAATAAAATAAAAACTTCGAATGCGACGAGTCAGCCAAAGCATTACAAGAAGAATATGAAAGACGCCATTGGTGAAATGTTCATCACTATAACGGAGTTTTTCTCTAGTGTATGTAGCATATGAAATAGAACTCCTTTTTAAAACTAAATTTACTAGATTCATGTACTTTCATGAAATTGTATCGAAATTAATTCTGATAGAGCTGTGGAACTGCGAGAAAAGCTTTTTGACTGTGTGGTGTAATTGTTAGCGATGGTATGACTGCAGGTATGAGTGCCATAACTGGTGTAAATTGTAGTGTGCAATGGGGTTTAAGAAGATCCATACCGACATTCGCACCCGTTTTTTATTTTGATTTTTTCTTCCGCTGAAAACCAACTGTTCTGAAAAGAGGTTGGACTCCACTTTACTTGCACACAGTACTGCAACAACTATATTAAAAGTACCAGTGACAGATTATATACTGATATTAATTTATTTTTTACACTGCTGTCGTTCTTATTGAAAGATTCATTTTTCTTAATTAAGAATTTTTCGACTATTTTTCTCGTTGATCAATTTTCGTATCGACTATTTTTCGTTCGACCAATTTTCGTGGACCCTTTTAGTATATATTGCATTAAAATAAGCAAGAAAATGTCACCTGATGGCATTAAATGTCACAATATGAAATTAGTTTTGAATGTTTCTCCATCGACAAAATGAGGGTTTTCTAGAAAATATTCAACTCCACTCTGAGTTGCTTGAGCTAATAAAATAAAGGTGTTATGGACCAATGAGTATTCTGTAAAAGAGTTGTGGAAAATTGTGCAAACTCATTATACAAAACATATGTTTCCGTTAAAGACACTCGGTGTTAAATAAGAATGACTTTTTTGAATCCAGAGCAAAACAAAAACGAAAGTTGCTTTTGTTACAAATCGATAGAGTGAAGGTCGTAGTTCCAGATTATATAGAATTTTCCCAGGCATTTGTTCTCCTTATTGCTTTTTCTTTTGTCTACAGTAAAACAAGTTTAGAATCTTTACTAGCAACACTTTTCCATGAGCTTTTCTCCGTTTTCCACTTTATGCGATCCTTAAAAGGTATACTTTCAATTTTTTACCTAACATCCGTCTGGATACTCTTACAGAATAATAGTCTCTAACTAACAATTCTCACGGTCTGTAGATAGTTGAAATCTTTACCCTTGTACTTCACTACTCGTATCATATCGTGTTTAACAAAATTATATATGAAAAGAAAAATTATTTTTACTTTCGTAGAATGATAAAAGCCGTGAAACAATGTCGTAGAAAGTCTAATAAACGTTTTTCATCTAACATTTCCATCATATCTTTTGATACACGCATTGCTTGTGGTAATGGTTTAGGATCTCGACCCATAATAAAACCAAAATCAATATGAAATAATTGACCTGTATCACGTAATAATAAATTATCAAGATGTCGATCACCTACACCTAATAAATATGTTACTACACAATATCCAGCTAAAAATAAAAATTCCATTTTTCTTTTATTTGAAAAAAAAAAAACAAATGAAAGAAGAATTTTTCATACCACAACTTTTTACATAAGCATCCATTATTTCTCGAGGAATGCCAGTTTCAGTTAAAACGGTATCATCACTACTTGTTATAGTTACTTTATTTTGTAAATATTGACGAATAGTACGATTACGTTCAAGAATTTTTTGTAATGGTTGAGATTCAATAAATTGAACAAAACCTTCGATATAAATAGATTAATTAAGAAGAATATTCAAAAGATGCAAAACAAAATATATTTACCATATTTTAAACTTGTTGCTAAGACTTTATATGGTGTTATTTTTAAATCGATATTTTCTTTTCGAAGAATCTATATAAAAGAAAATATAAAATATATCGGAAGAAAAACGAACTTAGCATTCATTTCTGAATTAAATGAAAAAAAACTTTCAGCATAATTCCTCTGGAATTGAAATATGAAATAAAATGGATCTGTTCTATTTTTAAGAGACCTAGCTACAAATCTTTGTGGTTTCTACATGTCTGTAATGATGCCAATTAATCTGCTGATATCAAAATATGTTATTTCTATTTGCTTGTAAGTGTATGGAAAGTAACAAAAAGACATAAAATAAACGAAAATAACTTGATGTTTGGATGAGTGTAAAATCTTTATGAGAATATTTTACCTATAGATATTTTCCTCTTAACTTTTCATTATGCAATTTTTTATCTGATTATGATGGATATTAACCAAAAAATATATTTGTCTCTCTCTATATGTTTCAATGAATCTCACTGAATCGTACACTAGTTAACTCTCATACATTGCGTAAATAATCTAAAGTCATTATAGAGTATCTGATGTTATTTTTAAGTGAAAATAATATTCCTACAATTGTTTTATGAATTTATTTTTGGAAAAGGTCCTCAAACTTCACAAGTGATGCTTGATGGTAAAATCATTACATTTTTAAGAAACTAGGAAAACCTATTTCTTCGAAATTAATATCTTTGTAATATTAAATATAAGTCATAATTTAAAAGAATTGTTTATATTCTTCACATTCATTCGTATAATTTGATATTAAAACAAATATTGGAATTATGATTAAATTCGAAAGGGAAAATTCTAGAAGTCTATTGTTTGTTGAATTAATCAAAGCATATTAACAGGAAAAACAATTCCACTATAAAACTCTTCAAAAATTTGAGTGAACACTGAAAATATTCATTTCAATTGAGATTTTCAACATTGTTATTTTGCATGATATTCATTTTATTTGTCCTCACGATAAAACATGTCTACATAGAAGTAATAGAAAACGGCACTTAAAAGTATGACAATCATTTGAAAAGTAACTTTTACTGTTTTAATGAATTATTTAGTTTATTTTCTAGATGAATAGAATGTTAAATTATTAAAATTTAAAAAATAATGGCTTTTTCTCGATTAAAAATGATCTAATAATAACTACAGATATGTTTTAACCATTTTGATCTGAAAAAATACTATTTGCTAAATGTGAAACTAATGAGAATAGGACCTGTTTCATTAGATAGACTATGAAAATTAGGTAAAGAATACGATGATTTTGTGCTTTTGATACTTACGAGGAAACCTTTTCAGATGATACCCTCCGTTTTGATTCGTTCGTATCTCATTTAATCGAGTATATTGAGGTGGTAAAAAGCCTAAAGGAATTTTTCCCCAATGTTCTTCCTTCAAAAGTTATGGCCGTTTTATTGAATTTTCGATCCATTCTCAGGTATTTACGAAAAAATCAAAATAGGGAATTTCGACTTGATATTTCGCCCATAGATAGGTCTAATGGTCCTTAGAATATCCTGAAAGTTTCAGCTAAAAAGAATGTTCCTTTCTTGAGATATTGAATTTTCAAGTGAACTCGGTTTTTGTGACCAATCTGTGGCAGACGACTATTTTTTGAAAATTNATGACAGCTGAAAACTTCGATGAAAATGTAATGAAACGTAAGAAAGTCTATTATGTTTTGAACTATATATCTGAAGTTCCTCTATCTAAATCAAAGGTCATAATCGAAACTTCACGTGTATTGTATGTCATTTTCATGCATTCTTTTCTATATTTTTCAAAAATGATCAGTTTTAAAAGAATTTCGTCTGATACATTATCAGAGAAAAAGACGCCCTAACTTCTCCTCTTTCGATTGGTGAAAGCTACAGGTCTCTAGCTGTTTGCGTTCTCGAGTTATTCAAAAAACAGTCACACGCACGGACTTTTTGGACGAGCTATAGTTCATATATATGACAACTGAGATCTTATTGGTATACAGTCATTGATCGTATATCTACAACTTTCTGTGAGGGGAATGCAAATTTCTATCCTATTTACTTTAATACTCTGTTTCGATCATGTTTCATTAGAAAAGAAAAGAGAGCAAAATTAATTAATTTTTTCAAATATTTCTATAAAATACTAACTGGAGATTTTTGCTTAGTAATAGATGGTAATGAAGTTGATTGAGATGAATCGAAATCATTAGTCAATAATGTTGATGGTTTTGATGATGACCATTGAGAAGGATTAAGTTGATGATGTGATGATAAAGAATGATCATTATTATTATTATTATCATTTATTAATTGATTAAATGAAAGTAATGGTAATGAAGATGAAAGAATATCTGTATTTGTTGTTGTTGTCAATGAATTATTATTATTTGTATTTATACATTTTGTTGGAACAATTAATGAAACATTAGCAGCAGCAGCTGCTGCTGCTTCAATATCACGAGCTACTTTTCTTTCACTTAAACGTCGAAATAGAGATGTATTATGTTGATGTTTTTTATTTGAATTAGTTAATGTATTATTTCCTAATGAATTCATTCGATGTTTTGAACAATATGGTTGATGATAATGATTTTCATTATGTATTGTCGAAAGTTTTTTTTCTGTTTGTTGTTGATAACGATTTTTTTGTTTTGATGGTGAACGACGTCTTCCACCAATACGTATTTGAGTTTCAGAACATGGTACAGCATGTATAGATAATTTTTCTGAACCACTAAGAATTAATTTAACAACTTCAGAATGACATAGACCAGAAACTGGATGTTCATTAACATGTGTTATAACATCATTGGGTTTTAAACCAGCTTCTTCAGCTGGTCCTTGTACAGCAACAACAACATGTTGTGTTGTATAATAATCTGTATTACCATGAAAAACTTTAACAGCACGTAATGTAAAACCAAAACTACGTGGACCACGACGTATAATAATTGGTGGTCGAAGACTATTTGTCATTGGATGAATTGATGAGATTTTTGAAGATTGTTTTTCAACTTTAAGAGTTGTATCACGTTCAAGTGGAGAGACAGTCATTTTATGACGATGATTGTGACGGTATGAACGATCGTCCTATAGAAAAATAAAAATAAGGAAAAGTTTTTCTAATTTGATGATCATTTTTTTTTCCAAAAAAACAAACCTGATTATAATATAAAACTGGCGGTGGTGATGATGAGGAGGAAGAAGATGAAAATGATTTTGAAAGTGATCGTGAAAAAGTACATTGTTGTTGATTATTATATTTAATTGGTTTATAAGATGAAGTTAAATTTTGAAAATTTTCATCTGATATTGATACAATTGGTGTTATTAAATTTGTTTGTTTAGATTTAATTGGTGATAATGCTCGAGGTATTCGACTTTTTTTATGATGACGATATGATATTTTTTCTTGTTGATTATCATCACCACTATCAATTGAATTTTGTTTTTCAAATACTTTTAATGAACTTTTTCGTTGTTTATGATGTTTTGTTAATGTCGATGTTGTTTTCTTATCATCTATAGTTGTTAATTTTTGAGATGATGAAAGAGAAGATGATGATGAATTGAGTTTCATTGATGAAGATTCAGATTCATCTGATGATACATGTAATGGTTCAAATGTATCTGAACCAAATGTTGCTTGAATTGTAGGTGATTCAACTAAAATTATACAATATTAGATATAAGACTCTTTTAAATAGAATATTATTTGATTATAATCATATAGATTTCATTTGACTGAAGTATTCCTTCATTTGTTGACAATTGAGTTTATTTCAAAAATGATTGCTCAAATCTTTATAATAAAATGCTAAATTATATGTTTAGTAAAATTGAATTTAAATAACCTCGGACGGAAAACAAAAATTTCTTTTTCTTTGTTTAAGGGCCTCCCCATACCTCAAAAAAGAAAAAGCAATTTTCGACAAAAATATCGATTTCGAGATTTATACATAGTTAGATAGCCCATAATCTCTACTTTCGAATGCACTATAATTTATTGGTTTTATGATGGTTTTTGAGAGTTTTACAGCAGTTTTTCTGAAGAACCCTGCATCAATAAAGTTTTTTTTTCGAAACTTCAGTTATTAAAGTTATTAGAACTTTTCTATATGTTTGGAAAAAAGTACGTCGTACATGTCTCTCTATGTGCTCATTCGATTCACCATAGTCGATAACCTATAATAAACTGCCCTCGGTTTTTTTCACTACCACTTTTAAGCAAAAAAATCGCGATAATCAAAAAAAAAATTATTTTGCGTTTTTCTCGAAACTGTTTTTTTTCTGTTTTATCTGACTGTGTGTCAAAGATTTCTCCGCCATTTTAAATGTTAGAAAGCTCGGGAAGGTTTTAAAATGTAGATAAACCTCAGCGCTACACCCGAACAAAGCCGGAATTTTTGTTTTCAATCTAATTTTTCACAAAAAACTCGAGTTTTCTAAAAAAATTAATCTAGTTTTTTAATTTTTTTCAAAAAACTGGCTTCGTTAGGTTGTAGGGGTAGGTCTTCTTTACATTTTGACATCATCCCAAGGTCCGTGTCTTTAATATTGAAAAAAAAAATCTTTGACACACGGACACCTATTTTTTGACCCTTGATGTTACGATAACTCGAGAAAAACTTAATATTATGAGCTCAAATTTTTACTGAGAACTATTAAAGGTCAAGTACATATTCAGTAAAAATTCCAGTAAGATTGAATGTTCTGGGGAAAAAATAGATTTTCGAGGTATGGGGGGGGGGGCCCTTAAGACGTTAATTTAAGAATTAAAAATGCGACATGACATTTTCTATAAATAGATTATTAAAGCAACTTTACTTAAGATTGATGAATAAAACGCGAGACAAGTAATTTTATGCATCATCAACTTGACTAACATAAAAAAATAATGAAGTGTATTCTTCTTTGACATAATGTAATGTGTGTTGGCTGCTTTGAGATAATTATTATTGATATACACATACTCTTAACCTCAAGTAGATGAATAACGTAATAAGTTTAGTAAATTTTACTAATAACACTCGATTAAAAAATATTATTTAATATCTAAGATATCTGTGAAAACCATCAATTATGTTTCATGTCATATAAACATTTACTTTTCTCTAAGACACTAAGACAAACTTAACAGGATAAGGATTCAGTCATATTCTTTATGTTTTCTCGCGTGACTTTGTCTATAGAAAAGAAAAAGAAAAAAAAATCTGATTACCTTTCTCATTTGTCATTGATTGACTCATAAGAAGTGGTTGAAAATCATTTGTTGAATCAATTTGAATAATATTATTTGAACTAAATGAATCTGTACATGAATTAGCTCTCAGTACATTTTTCTGTAACTTTGAATCATTTTCTTGTTTAATTGAATGACGTGATTTAGAATTTCCAGATAATTCTGAAACATATTTTAATGAAACAGATGAAAATGATGCAAATAATGAATCAGAATCATTTGTTGTTGTTGTTGATAAATTATCATCATCATCATCTGTATGTTTATAACGATCTTGTCTTGTATCAAAATATGATGTATCATCAGGTGATTCTAAAACAGGTACAAAATCAGCTTTTTCACGTAATAATGTATTCCAATTAATTGAAGAACAAAATGAATGTGAACGAATTTCATATGCACCACCTAATGTACCTAAACGTTTTGATGGATCATGTTCAAGTAATTGTTCAATTAAATTTTTTGCATCACGACATATTATTTCATCTGTTGAATTTTCATCAATATCACATGTTAATTGATCCCAATCAATTTGTCCATTAATAACATTTGCAAATAATTCATCTGGTGTATTACCTGTAAATGGTGTTATACCAACTAAAAATTCATATAATATTATTCCCATACTCCACCAATCAACAGGTTTACCATAACCTTGTCGTAATATAACTTCAGGAGCTATATATGATGGTGTACCACATATTTGTTTATCATTAAAGATTTTTTTTTCTTTATCAAGAAGTTTTTCATAGACATTTGTTGTTAATGACATTAAACCAATTTTTGATAAACCAAAATCAGTTAGTTTTATATGACCAACAGATGTTATTAAAAGATTATCTGGTTTAAGATCTCGATGAATAATTCCATAAGAATGTAAATATTCAACAGCTAATGTTGTTTCAGCAAAATACATTCGTGCAATATCAATATTTAATGGTCCACCAATATTTTTTAATAATGTTGCAACATCACCACCTTCAACATATTCCATAACAAGACATAAATAATTTTTTGTTTCAAATGTACAAATAAGTGCAACAACAAATGGATTATCTGTAAATGTCATTATATCACGTTCAACAAATACTTGTTCAACTTGATTACGTAAAATTAAATTTGTTTTAGAAACTTTTTTCATAGCATAACGTTCTTGAGTTTGACGATTTTTGACTAAATGAACAGCACCATATGCACCATTAGATATTAATTTAATTATTTCAAAATCTTCTTCACATGGACCTTTTATTGATGATGAACGTTCAATAGGTGGAAATGTTGTATTAGGTGTTATTGTTAAATAATTTGAATCTGTTATTGATTCATTTTCACTTTCAGATAATGAAAGAGCTTTGAAACTTTCAACTTCACTATTTGTTAATTCAGTAACCTAAATAAAATTATTATCGTTTTTTTTTGTTTTGTTTTCAAAAAACTCATAAAAGAAATATAAAGAAAGGAACGATTGTTAAGCGATAAAAATCGGTCGCCTTTCGAAATTGAATTTCTCATCTCTAAAATAGTCAATACGGATGTCAGAAATCAATTGCCATTCAAATTAGACAGTTAGACTCCATTCTGATTGCGTGCAACTCACTCAAGACTCGCTATTAACATACGCTTTATTGGTTCACAACATGAAATGTTTTTATAAAAATAGTTTCTGTCTGATCAGCATAAAAAAACAAAACCGATTTATATATATGTCACACAGTGATTCTACAACTTTTATTTTCATCTAGATATTCAGTCCTAGTCCCATTCAAGATTAGTTGAGACGATTATTCTGACTCAAATATCAGTTGAAAATAGTAACTTTTGGTAGTCATTAACGTTATGCATCTTGCCGACAAATTTAACTCAACGTAATGGTATTAGTTTGTAGACTTTTGAAAAGTCTGAACAGCATCATATAACAAAAAAAAGAAGGAAAAAGAATAGTATTTTTTCATACTCATATAGGCTATTCAATAGAAGAAAGAAAAAGCTTTTATTTGATATATATAACTAACACAAAAGGAATTGAAGATAAAAGGAAAGCTTTTTATAGAAACGTTTCATGTCATGAACCCATAAAGCATATTATAATAGCGAGTTTTGAGTGAGTTGCATGCAATCAGAATGAGATCTAAATCGACTCTTGACATTTGAATTGAACTTTCAGAAAAAAAAAAGCAATTCAACTTCGACTGAGATCTATATCATTACAAAACGTTACCCCTCCCCCTCTCTTCCGCTATCTTTTATACGAGAAGTTCACGAGTTCATCAAATCAATAACACGGAATATTATTAATAACCTTTCCTTAAGAAAATTTTCGTCTTTACTGAAAAAAAAAAAAAGACTTATTTTAGAATCTTAATTACCTGTAATCCATCAATAGCATCAAGTGGATTTCTTTCAAGATTAAGTTTCGAAAAAATATATTTTGGTATATCTTGTTTAATATCAGCAATAGTTTTTGCTTGACATTCAACTTCTTCTAATGTACGTAAAAAATCTTCAGGATCAAAATGTAAACATTCAAGAAGACGTGCTGATCTTGCAATAATTAATAAAAGTTTTCGAACAATTGTTTGTAAAATTTCTATTGTTTGTGGACATTTTTCTTTAGCATTTAATAATAAACGTTCAAGATTAGCAGTCATTTCATTAAAATATAATGTTGTTATTAAATCATAAATTGATTTATCTAAACAATCTTTAGCTAATTCAACAATTTGATTATGTATAAATCTTGCTGAACCATCTGAACAATGATCAAATTTATCAATTAATTTATATGTATCAATAAAATTTTGTAATCGTTCTTCCATTTGTATTTTAGCTTTTGGATAACGTTCTTTATAAATCAATGCCATTGTATTCATATCTTGATCAGGTATAATCATCATTTTATTAGGTAATGTTGATATATTTGCATCAAGTAATGACATTGATATGGAACGTGATTCTAAACGTTGTAGATCATCATGTAGATTAGCATCTATTTGTTGTTGTTGTTGTTGTTTACATGTACATATATGTTGTTGATGTTGAAGACGTTCAAATGATGAATACTGAGAGCTTGGTGGTGATGTTGTACCATAACCACTTGATGATGGTGCAGATGTTAATGACCATCGACGATCAATATTACTATCGAGTGTATTTAAATCTTGATTTGTATCAGATGTTATTGCACAAAGTGTTTGTTGTGGTGATAATTGTTTTCTTAATGCATTTTTTAAATTAATTATATTTAAAGAAGATATATTTGGACGACGTATACTTGAACAACGTGATAAGAATTGAAGAGTATTCGTTGTTGTTACTGATGATGTTCGTGGAGAAGTTTTATTAGACGGAGATATTGGATATGATAAATCGATTTGTGAAGAAGTTAAATTTGGTTCTGATTGACCTAATCGATAACGGCGTGAACGTAATAAGTTCATAGTTTGTTGATTGTGGAAAATAATATCAGATGTTTGATTATTACTATTATTATTATTCGTTTGAGATACCATCCAACTACGACGACGAAGACGTTCTTCAATAGTTTTTCTAGTATATGGTTCACGATAACGAATAAAATGTTGTCCAGAACAAGTTGATGAACGTTGACGTAATGGTAATGTTTTTATTGTTTCATTTATTTCACATTCATCAACACTTAATAGATTAGAATTAGTTGTTTCATTTGTCATTGATGGAATACATGCTGAATCGACATCTGATAAAAAACAACAAGAAATTCAAGAAATTTATTCATGCTTCAGTTTATGACCTTTTACTTCTTTTTTTTTATTATTATTATAGGTCAAAAGATATTTTGTTTTTAACGAAAAATATAATAAAACAAAAATATTTACCTGAAACAACGACAAATAACTTTTGCGATTTCTCTCCATTATTATCTTGTTTTATTGGATTATTTATTGATGTTTTTGTTAGTATTGAATCGTCTTCAGTTGTTTTTGTTTCATTTTCAGATGTTATTGTAGTCTGTACATAACTTGATGCTGAATGTGGTTTTTGTTTTGTTATCTGCTTATTATCATCTTTATTCAATGGTAATAATGACATGAGTAAAGATGAATCTGTTAATGCTTTCGGTTTTGATTTTTGACTAAAGAATTTTCTCATAGTTATCAGAAAAAAAAACAAACATATAATATAATAATACTCGTTAGATAAGCTATTGTTAATGTAATAACAACAGTGATAATATATCGTGTTTTTTTGTCATCTTTTCTTTTATGTCAGGTATATTTTTATGATTCAAGCTACAGAAACGACAAATAAAAACTGATTATGTATTCTCTGGTGTTTTGCTTGACTAGAGCAATTGCTTGTGTTTCTTCCATTCTACAATAAAAAAAAACCGAAACAATAAAAGTAAAAAGCATATATATATATATATGTGTTTATGATAATGGTAATAGTAAAGATAGAATAAAAGTTAGATTAATCGAAAGCAGTAAAAAACCGTCAGATTGTTGATGGCAAACTTATATATATATATCTATACATTTATTGTAACAATAGAGGAAAAAACTGAGAAACAACAATCTCTATATTGAAACCAATGAGGATGATGAACGCAGTCAGAATGTAACGATGTGTGTACGGTAAAAGAAATTCTTTTTTTTTTCTGCTCGCTTGTTTATTCGCTTGCCCACATTTGTTTTTCAAGAGTGGGGTTGTTTTTTTTTCTCTTTTTCTTTTTCTTTTTCTTTTTCTTTTTCTTTTTCTTACTCGACATCCTCTGAGAAAAAAATCAGCTGTCGCAATTAGGATGTCTATAAGAATAAATCTACAGCAAGATAAGTATTAATACATGGGACTAATATTTTATCCGCTGAAATAAGGTTATAAAACAAGCAAATAGATGGTGTCAAAGATAGATAGAAAAAGAACCAAAATATATACGTATATTTTCTTTTAAGTTTTCTATGAGTATTATGATGACCCTTCTTATCAAAAGAAAACATCTTTACTTGGGCTATCACATGAAAAACAAGGTCGCAAAAAAAATGATAGGATGATTTTTGTATACTACCTAGATGGCTTGAAGAGAAAGAAAGAAAAAAAACTAATAATCAAACTATATCGGCTTAACAGAAGTGATGATGATGATGATGATGTTGTGTAGGCTTTTAGGAATATCCTTGAACAAAAGAATGAAAAAGAACGGAAGTCATCGTTACTTGGTAGATAAAAATATAAACAATCAAGTAGTTAAAATGTCACGTAAATAGGCCACACGAGACATATTTACGAGTGAAAAATGTCGTTTATATGGCTTAGAAGTTATACATTAGAATAAATATCAAAAGAATATTCTATTAACATTAGGAAAAAAAAAAAAGAAAATATTTTATGATTCTTTTCCGTAAATAATCGAGATTTATCTAGCTTGTTGTGTTTATTTCTTTCGTGATTATCGTAAGACAAGGACGTTATAGTCTCTTCTTAAAGAAAAGAAAAACTAGGGCAAAAATGTTGTTTTTTCTTTTTTTTTATTTAGCTTTAAGTGAGTATCCGTTTAACCTAGATAAAATAATTGCTTGAGAAAAATTCTGCAAGATAAAAAATCTAATTAAAATATCAACAATACCATATGTTGTTTAAACTCATGCTTATTCTAAAACATAACATGGATAATTCATTAAAAAAAAAAAAAAAACTATTCGAATTGCATCGTCTACAGTTCATAGTAATTGAATATACTGATGCATTCACAAGAAAAATAATAGATTATCCACTAATATATTTTTCTAATAACTTTCATTTATTATTGAAGCGCATGATTAATCGATTATTATTTTTTATTCATTTCTTCATGCATTCAAGCATATAACTATTGTTGATTCGTCTTACGAGTAGAAGAATTCTAAATTAGTTGTAATTTGATATTTCGAAATTGCTTGATTAAAATTAATTTTGTATTTTTTTTCCGTTCTTATTCTCAATTTTATGTCAACAATTGTTTACGGATTATGTCTTCTTTTGTTTCATTCGTGCATAGTAAAAGCATAACCTCACAAATAAGCAAACTAATTATGTGAATGCATCCAATACATCATTAGAAAGAACCGGGCAAAAAAAAGAGTCTAGCATCTGTCTAAACCAAGGACATATATGTTTAGTCTTTGTTTTTTTTTGCTTTCAAAGTCACATCAATAACATAAATTAATTTCTTCTCTCTAGCAAGATGCCTATCAACTATAAACATCTTTGATAATCTAATTCAATCTATTTGACATTAAATGAATACATTTGTTATATCTTTTGCCGAAGATCAAATGAACGGCTATTGACGTCATTCATATTAATGATCCTAGTAAATATGCGAATAACGAAGACGTTGATAACTTTTTTCTTATTTTTTTAACGTAGCAAAAGAAAAAAAAAAAGAAAACATACTTGATCAAATATCATTCATTGGCTTTTACACCCACGGACATAAAATGATGTTGACAGTTTTTTTTCTAGTTTACTATGCATTTCATCACATCATCTCTTCCTTTATATGAAACTCTCGTATGAGTCCTCTCGTTTTTTTTTTTTATTATTTTCATAATTGATGTAAATGTTATTTCTTATGTTGTTGATGACTTTGACTAATGATGTATCTTTCTACTTTTACTTACATTTGCTTGCTTACAGAGACAATATTAACTATGCATCATAAAGAAAAAAAAGAGCAATGAAAAAGAAAAAATTCTTCCTTTTTTTTTTTTCTTTCTATTTCATCTTAAAAGTATACTTACCTTTCATCTAACCAGACCAAACTAAAGTACATATATGTCATTTAAAACTTGTAGTTTCTTTTTGTTTTTTTTTTGTTTTTTTTATTGACGTAAAAGAAAAAGATCATAATACTTACTTTGATCAACTTAAATCGAAAACAAATTAATCGAGTTTTTTGCATGCATTTCATGTATGCAAAAAAAACACAATCTTCATCGTATGTATCATAAAGAAAAAATGATGAAATATGTCAAACGAAGGACATTTCTGCAGATTATTTTAAAAAAAGAAAGAAAATTATTATAACTGTTGAATGAAACACCTGATGACATTGATGGCTCATTAGATTTTTCTTTAGTTTTAATACAAACGACATAACAAACGGCATTATACGTGTCAAAATCGTTTTCGACTAACTAATAAACATATACGTGTTAAAATTATATTAAAAGAAAAATATTTTTAGTAGCGTAGCAATTAAAAACAAAAATAAAATTAAAAACGATTGGTGACGCTATTTTTCTATTATATTTAAAGATGTCGAAATTAAATAGAGTTTATAAAAATGTTATTTTTAATTTATTTAATAAATGAGTTGAATGAATCGCTTAATAAATAAGAAAATACTGAAGCATACAAAATAGAATATTAATTATATTCCACTAAAATTAGTATAGTGCTCACTAATGTTATAAAAATAATTATTATTATTAAACGAAATAGAATATCTAATACTCTAGTGATCTATCTAAACAGTCGACTGTTTATGAAAGTCAATTAATTCCAAAATGATAGATGCGCATTAATAAAAGAAGAAATTTTTTTTTTCCGAAGAACACATTCACAATATGATGAACGGCAATTTTTATCTCGTTATTTTTTTTTTTTCTTTAGCAAAAATATTCTTCGCTGTTTTTTCTGGCACTTTCAATTAGAGGCCATTAGAAGAGTTAGATACATCTTAGAATTTTTTTGTAATCTTTATAAACAGGATATTACGAATATGGATGTTCTAAAAGAAATCAAAATGTTTACACAGTAAACTCTCCATTTGTTTTATAAGACTTGTCTACCTTAATGAAAATATTCATTTCAGAGTTGTAATCAATCAAGAATTTTCCAACTGTTCCGATTTGATGAGTCATTTTCAATCATTATATTATAATCGTTTATATGAGTTAGGTTTCTCAAAGACGAATATGCCATAGTTGTTTGTACAACACGAAATCATTTATTCGATAGTTGATTGCTAAACTTCAAGTCCTAAAATTTTCTTCTCAATCAAATGTACTTTAATTAAAGACATAGCGGTACGACTTGTCAACGTTAGTACTCCAGCTATCTTATAAGAATTTACCTACAAGACTAGATTAAGAAATGCAGACAATTTCTAGTCAAATAACTCCAGAAAATCATAGGAATTTGGAATCAGGATCGGATCCGGTAACTAACTGTGCTCAGTGATAATCGGAACTACCATTCTGCTGAGTTTTCCATTGAGAACTTATCGGAAATTCATGGATCTGGATGCCGGAATCATTGGCATGGGAGCAAAAGGATGAGCACTCAGTTTAATGCTCATTCTTGATTTTTTACAGGTCATCGAACAAAACACTTACGCTTTATAACATGCAAAAAGAGAGACTGAATTACTATAATAAAGAAAAACATCTTGAGTAAGATTGAATATTTTCTTAAATGTATAAATGATAACTCATTCAATTCAATGAACGTCATTTATCCATTAAAAAATAATAATAATTTGTTTTGTTTTTGTAATAATTAAGACTAAGTGTTTTTTTTTCTCTTATAGAGTTTCTCAATTTCCTTGAATGGTTTAATCATTCATTCCGTTTTAATCATGTTGTTTTGTTTTCAATACTTGATTGTCTACTATTACTTTATGTTCTAAAAATAGAAATTTTATCTCGATGCTGTATACAAAAACTACAAGGGTAATTTAATACCTGTGATTCTCAAAGTAATTGCATCTCTTAACTTTTCATTATATGTATCTCTGATACATATACAAATGAGCCTCTGACATTGGAGCCTCGTATCATCTGAGCCTAATAAAGTAAGGCGTGGGAGAATTCTCACAAATAGAATTCAAGAACTCTGTTTTTTTGAATACAATTATCATTATCTACATCCATATCCTGTTCATATTAACATAATACTTATATCATTGTAGTAAAATATAGTGGCGGAGCTAGAAAAAAAATTTGAGGGCTCAGGTCTCGTTTGAAACCGAGAAGCATGCATTTTCTTATAGAATCGTCTCATTTCTTGAGTAAACTCAAAGGTTTCTGGAGGGGACTGAAAAATGTTTGGAGGAAGCGGAACTCTTATCAATAGCTCTCTGTCTTCATCACTAAAACATAAGTCTAGATACTATGAATTAGTTAAAAATAATCATTTTCATTAATATTCAGCTGAATTATTTCATCTTTCATCATTAGTAAAACAATAACTATTCTACTAAGAATTCTTTTCATATCAACAGAATTGTTGTTTATTGCATAGACTTATTTGCAGAACTAAATTTTGAATAGTATTCTAATGTTGACGAGTGTGATGGAGATTTTAATTAATATATTTAAGATATTGAATTTCTTCAATTTCACTTAGATCTCATATATATTCATGAAGTTGTTGTAATTCACAATTAAATATTTAGTTTCATTTTCTTTTAAATTGACAATGTGAAGTCAATGTTCGTAATTCATTATCAATTTATTCTATATTGATTTACTCTTTTCCTAGCATTTGCAGTTAATTTTCTTACCAAATTTATATCTTTTATATCAATTGCAATAATATCCTGTTCATTATCACGCATTGAAACATAACCATTAGGAATCTTTGTATATTCATAAAATTTTACATTATGAATATGGTAATGTTCTTCATGAAGAACAAAATAATGTTAATGTTTCTGATTCAAAAGAAAATATTACTTCAAATAATATCAATATTTATGTGCCTGAGAAACATCAACATTTATTAAATGATAATTTTGTTCTACATGGCAGATATTATCATATTCATAATGTAAAATTTTATGCGTATACAAATATTCCATTTGATTTTGTCAAATTAAATTTCTTCCGAAAATTTGGTTCGAATGTTAAAAGAAGAAGAGTTTTGTGTAAAGCTTATTCCTATGTTTTCTTTCAAATCAGCATTTGCTGTTTCTTTGTAGCATCAAAATTACTGAATAGCGTAGGAACATTAACTGTTCAAGTAAAAAACCAGCAATAGAAAAAGAACAATTTTTGCCAAGTTAGATTGAATTCAAAAATTCTTTTCTTATACCAAAATATGTAGATTTTTTGGTGCATCTCGTAATGTGTTTTTGTTTGAAACATTTCGTTGTTTCTCCTTCGAAAAAAAAAATCATCGATCCACATAGAATCGGACTTTTTTCACCAATGTCTTCAAAAGTTGGTATTGAAAAAATAATACTTTTTGTATAAACAAACGCAGAATTTCAAACTCTACATAATATATCTCTTTTTCTAATCGCTAGCGAACTTGAAGTATTTTTCTTGGTATAAAAAGGTGACAACAATTGATAATTAGGCATATTTTTGTATGCGACTTTTTATATAGTAAAGTTTTTTCAAAAACTTCCTCTGTGTGTCTAAAGGAATAAATGAATTTTTCTCCTTTTCGTAGTACCTTCGAATAGTTTATTGAAAATTATTTAACAAATACAAATGATAATTTTATTATAACGAAATAACTTGAATTACGAACATTTTTCTCAATAGAACATCTTGTACAAAGATTTGTCATTAGATCTTAGTTGAAATATACAAGGCCGAAAAAGAATCACTAGAATCCATTTATGGATGGCTTTAAATACTTCTGAAACAGCCCATCTGATCTAGAATTTGACGTTAAATATGAATGTAAGTTAGCATTCTGGCGTGAACATAAGGAACTAAGTTAGAGGCAAGTGTTCAATTCAACAAGTGTTCTCAATGATCGTCCTCATGAATCTCTTGAATAAAGATCATGTTTTCATCAATATTTTTGTACAATTTAGTTCTAAATAGTATTAAATTCATCTTTAGCAAATATTAAGAAGTTAAGGTCTTGGACAAGAGATATTACATTTTTTTTTATGTCAATCGCATCAGATTCATCGCTACTCAAGATCTAATTAAAGATCTTGATACAAGATAATCATATTATCTTATATCTAGATTTTCAAGATCTGCTCACTTTCTGTGCTTTATATCTCGGCTAAGATCTTGCTTACAAGATATTCCATTAAGAATTATTTTTCATATGATAAATGAATTCATAAAATTGATCTGATTATAGATATTCAAAATAAAGTAATAAAATTGTTTCGAAAATCGTTAGTGTAAAAGAAAATGAAACTGAATATTTAATTGTGAATTAGAACAACTTCATGAAATATCAGATTAAATCAACATTGAAAAAACTCAATACATTAAATATATTAATTTAAATCTTCATCACACTCGTCAACATTAGAATACTATTCAAAATTTAACTGTGTAGGAATAAGTGTGTATAATGAACAGCTATTCTGCTAGAAAAACAAAAGGATATTGCCATTTTTCAGAGAGTTGTTTAAATTCAATGAAATTTAGACTACTTGTGGAACTAAGTGCGAACTGTTTACCATAAAATTTTCAGCTCGATATGTTTTGTTCAATATTACTAGTTATAGTGAAAATATGTCTGCCTGAAATTAATGTAGCAATTAGAGAAACCTTGTTTATTATAACTCTCAAAATGATCATCACTTTTTAGAGTTCATAGTATGAAAAGAGTTGCCTTATATGCAGTTGGATAGAGCTCTAAATACTGTACATTTCTATTCTTCTTTGAATATTTTTTAATACTCGTTGAAATACTTTAGAAATACGAAATAATTACAGTCGACGATCTTTTTTTTTGTCACCATTTTGATATTTTCACAAGTAGTGAATTTTAGTAATATTATAAGTGTATTTCCATAACAGAACATTGTCGCGACGTCAAGCTTTCACAAAAGCTATGTCTTTATTTGGGCTGCGATTGCTATAAATTAAAAAAAGAAATAATTTTGTCCAACGAAAGACATGCTCATGCCGAGTTCAATAGGCTACTGGCAAATTATTTACCTTTTGCTGGAAAAAAAGATCAAATACAATGTTTTAAATTGTAATCAATAGTGGACTTTACGGAACTACACTCATAGTTTTGATGTGTTTCTATTTAGTATATTTGTGATATGGTCCAACATCTATGTTTATTGTATAATAGAAAAAAAAACAATACATTACATTGTGAACAATAATACATTATCGATCAAGTTCCTGTCTTGAAACTTTGGATTTGCTCCAGTAATGGTAGTTATAGTACGCACAAGAAGTTACGACAAGCAGTAATAGTGAGATCCTGTTGACGCGCAAATGATAGACACGATATTACACAGGAAGTGTGTGTACAAAATTTCATAGTTTTATGCCCTGTTTTATATTGCCAATAGGCCGCTTGAATAATATTAAACGAATCAATATCAGCAGTGTAATTCTATTGATTATATTTTATCGAGCAATAATATATTTTAGACGAGCGAAGCTGACTAAATTAGGCAAAGAAGAACAATTCGGATGTATCTACAAAAGAAAGGTGTATGTGGCTGGCTGTATGGAGTGTGCGAGTGAATTACGTGAAACAGCACATCTAGCTGCACTCATATCTACATCTTCGGAATATAGTGAAAAGTTTTTCTCAAATATCTGAGGTGTATCCCAGGTTCCAAAAAACGATATGTCACTTATCACAATTTTGACTAATAAGCTATGATCAGGGAAGGATTCCTGCATCGATATAATAGAAAAAATCTCAAAAATCCATCGAGGACCGAAAAACAGCCTTATGCGCCCTCATAAGAATGGCTGTGGGTGTACGTACGGATGTTGTTGAAGAGATGAATAGCAATCACACATCAATCCCACGATATGGCTTAACTAGAGACAATGGGTGATGGAATTTAGCTTCATTTATGTGTTGACTCTGTTCTATTGTTCTTTGAAGTTGAAAAAAATCCATTGATGTCAGTCAATAAGGCGCGTCATTCTTTGATTACTTATCACACTTCTTCAGAAATGAAAGCAAGCACCTAATTATTGCTTGTGCAAGCAAATCATCTCGTCTACAAAAAGAAAGCTTGTTAGCGTAGCCCCTTTGGGACTAAAATGTGGAACTCACGTATGTTCTTTAGCCAAAAGTAAAGATTTGTCTTATTTATTTCTGTATTTTGAACACAAATTTTTTCTTTTTTACCGACGCCCTATATTTTTGTTTGTATCGTTGCTATTCTCTCGTTATATTTCATTTTCGTAGTTTGTTTTTTTAGTTTAGCATTATTATCATTATAACTATTGAATTAAATGGCAAATAAGCTTGTTGTAAATATCCATTATATCTACAACAGGAGATCTAAACACACTATTATATATCTCGATCAACTCACAAAAACTTATATTAATTAAGGTGTAGATATGTGTTAGAGAAGAAAATGTTCAGAACCACCCCGATCTCCACACCCCAATATATAAAAAATTTCTGTTCGAAATGCAGAAATTAGAGAAATTCTTACTTTGATGATTAATTATCTTGCAGGACAGCTACAGTCTACGAGATATTTTTCACTTTATTTATTTGTATTAGTTTAATGCAGCTAAAGAACATATGTGGGTTCTACATTTCAGCCCCAAATGGACTACGTTAACAAGCTTTTCATGTTGATCAAATGACAACAGTGACATGAAGGATATCCTGGCTACTAGTGTTTGTAATTGGTGGGAGAAGTGGGAAGATATCCTGGTTCTTAAGTTCTGTCATGAAGAGAGAGTGAGAGGAGTCACAAAACTTCGACTAAAAAAACTTCTACTCACTATTTTTCTCGAAAATATTTGTGAGTTTCACAAAATTAATCAAGAGAGAGTATGTACGCAAAACAATTTGTGTTTGATCTCTATCATGATTTATTCAATGCAAAGAGCATGATTCAACCATTACTACAAGATAATACGCAGATCAATCGTGTTCATTGTAATCTAGACTGAACAAATGTGCAGGTATCAGTGTCAAACTGAAAGAAAAGATAAATCACTATTTAATTCTGATGTGCATGATAATCAGATTGATTGGTACTAATGCAATTCCTTATTTTCTGATATATATTCTATACATAGAGAGTATATGAGCAAGCCTCCCAGAAAAAAACCCTAGACACACTAGTGTTCCTGGTCAGATTATTTCATCCTTAACAGTAGTTCATTCAGCCTATAAGCTACTCAAATGTGATGATCATTCATTCGAAGCCAAGTACTTGATATAGTGCTGCCATTTTTTAATTTTTATGAGTGGCTCCGAGTAATCGAATGAGGTTTTTCCTCTTTAGTATATTCTTCATTTAATAATCAAACCATCTGATAAAATTTACGATCAAGTCGAAATGACGATCATAGAAGTTATTCTTGCACTTTCTAACCATATTCCTTTGTAAAGCTAACTGAATTACATATTTTCCTTTAAAGTTGTGTCATATATAACTGACTTTTACATTGAACGTGGCCAAATTTTTGTTATTTCTAAAGCCACCGACACATTAGAAGACCCCCCCCCCCCCCCCCCCAGTGCAGTAAGCCCACCCGAACTGTTTGATGCGAATAGCACATACGAAAAAGCCCCGACCCAACTGTCGCGCTGCCTCTGTTNTGGATCTGAGATTTGAAAAGTTTACCTACTGAGGCTACTTCAGAAAAAAACTATAGACAAAATATTTTTTGTATAGTTATCATGTATACACAACTGTGTGCTAGCTTATAAGAAACTATTATCTTCTTCACATATAATAATTAAAATAAGACCATAATCTACTTTGTGAAAAGAGTGTAGTTATATAAACTGACAGGTTCTTTACTTTTCTATGAATGTCTATCATTTTCCACAAATCAGGTTCCCTGAATTCATCCCGAAATAAAATCCACATTTGTGGAAAAAAAAATCAATTAACGCTCATACTGGTGACCAATTAGGGATTTTAATTTAGGGATTTTTTGATTTAGGGATTTTCTTTTGAATTTAATGCATGCAGTATATACAATATATATTGTGACCAAGTGCTATCCTTGTTCTACCATACCAAGCATCTTCTACCATGAAAAGCAAGGATTTTAGCAAAAATTATTTTGCCAATCAGTCTATGCTGGTCACCAGAAATAGAATAAATAGCAAGATGAAAATCATTAGAAAATATTTGAAGATATTTGGTTGGCCAAGAAAAGAGGTATAACTATATTTTCTGGTCACCAGAAATAGAATAAATATGAAAATGATGACTGATAGAAGAGACTCCGACTAGCTAATCTCATGGGTAGGTTATCATTTACTAGAAATTGTGGTTCCCTAAATCAGTTTCTAAACCGAATTCTACATTTGTGGACTATAAACAAATAAGTAGATACTGGTGACCAAGAGGGACTTTGATTTAGTAGCTTTTGAACAGCATATCAATATACATAATTAGAGGTGTGGTGCTTCTCGATTGAGAAAGAAACTAACTTGATCACTCATTTATGCTAAAAAAAACCGTTGAAACTGTCGTCTTGTTTTCAAAAGAACAGAGTCTGTTGACCAGTTGTTCTAAAATGGATAGAAACTCAGAACAAACTCTTTTCAAACTATAAGATCTGGTCACGAGTTCTTCTCAAAACTATTATGATCGAGGTCCAACATTTTTCATGGTAGATAATTCAGTCAACAGTTCATCTTGAAAGCATAATAGAAAATGAAGTCAAATTCTTTTCAAAAAATACGGCCTGGTAACCAGTTCTTCTCGAAATCATTGAAACTGGAGAAAAAGTTTTTCAAAAGATACAATCTGCTGACCAGATCTTCTCAGTGGTATAGGAGCTGAGCTCAAATCGTTTTTGATAGAAAAGTACAACGCTGAGGATTCAACCACTTTCCGGAAAAAGTTTTTTTATTCAATTTTGTTTGCCAATTAGGCGGAAAGCAGATGGAAAATAGATTTGGCCAAAAATAATTTGTCTTCAGTTTCTGTGCTTTTGAGGAGAACTGTTCACTAGATTCTATATTTCAAAGAAAATTCAATTCGAGCTTCCGTAATTCTGGGAAGACTTGGTGATCAGATCGTATCCTTTGAAAGAAATTTGTTGCCAGTTCTAATAGTTTCGAGAGGAACTCGTGACCAGATCTTATAGTTTGAAAAGAGTTTGTTCTGAGTTTCTATCCATTTTAGAACAACTGGTCAACAGACTCTGTTCTTTTGAAAACAATACGACAGTTTCAACGGTTTTTTTAGCATAAATGAGTGATCAAGTTAGTTTCTTTCTCAATCGAGAAGCACCACACCTCTAATTATGTATATTGATATGCTTTTCAAAAGCTACTAAATCAAAGTCCCCACTTGGTCACCAGTATCTACTTATTTGTTTATAGTCCACAAATGTAGAATTCGGTTTAGAAACTGATTTAGGGAACCACAATTTCTAGTAAATGATAACCTACCTATTCATACCAGCTTACGCAGGCACTCAGTAGTGTCTCTAACGAGATGCCTCTTTACTGCCAGTTGTAAAAGATAGACCTTACTCAGATTGTCACATATTCTTACGCCATGATCTAGTCACCAATTCGAAAAGACGATATAGACGCTCAGTATCGGTGTTATATGTCTTCTTATCTTGTTAATATTATCTAGTTAGTGCAATTTATGTAAAAACTAAATGTAACATTTTCTTTTAAAACAAAGCAGCGCTCAAGCCTAATCAAGATAAAATAATTTCTCAGCAGTGAAGAAACAATTCGCAATGAAGATAGTTAATTTTGCAGATGCAATCTGTGATCATACTATAGTTTAGTTCTATTTCGATAATCAGACGTAAAGATTTTATTGTGAGATCGTGATAAGTGTTTATCTTCTCTGATAAGTTCATTGTGTCTTTTATTTACAATATTCAAAGATTTAACTTTCTGAATATAGTGAAGAAGACTGATTATATAGTTACCAAAATGTTATAGCACAAACAATAAAAAAACTAATAGTATTAAAACAACAATTTTTTAAACTCAGAAAAAGTAAAATGCTTAGTTTCATACAACACAAAGTATCAAAAGAAGTAAACGAAAACAATGCAAGAATATACGTGGATTATTTAAGTAATTTTTGCGCAACAAGAATATTTTCAAGATAAAGTAGAGTATTAGAATAGATAAGGTAGAAATCTTCAGTAAATGGATAATTTTACCAAAAGAAAGAGTTAGTTAACAACGTACAGCATTCATTCTGGTCACCAAATGAAAACTAATTCAGCAATGACAAGTAGAAAACAGCTATACAGAAAAATGTTATAGAATTAGAGCAGAATGTTCATCTTTTCCGATGTTGCTGTTTCTATGAGGCCTTTTTTGCAATCCATTTCGATGATTCCAATAACAATTCTGTTACATTGAGTGTTCCAGCATTATAACTATTCCATAATGATTGTAATGAATCATCTATAAGAGTTGTTATTGCCGCTCGCTTTCGTTTGCGCACCGGTTTATCCGAAATCACTTTCATTAGTAATTGTTGAACTAATAATTCTTCCTTTTCAAACCATAAAATGAGACGATAAAGATGTGGATGAGATGATAATTGAGCACTCATTTTGTTATTATATCCTATAATCGAGAAAAGAATAGGAATGACAATCAGTTGGAAACAATCACGATTACAATTTTTTCAGGCATTTGGTGACCACACACACATTTCATCTCTGAGCACAGTCGCTGTCGGAAACTAGCTAATCGACTTATCAACAAAAGTTCCTTTTTCTACCTTTGCAAAAAAGGCTATTATCTGGTGACCACATTCCTTTTTCATAATCAAAGCTTTTTTGCTAAGCAACTATATCAGAAGAATCAGAGTATAAGTAGATCAAATATTACATACCTTCAAGTCCGTTGTTTGTACGTATTGGTTCACCAAATACACAGAATTTATAAGTCTTTGTTAACCATTGTGATTCGTAATAAGTGAAGAAATTGCCCAAATTATGTCGAAGAGATGTTGGTTTTCTTGGAACATTATTGAATTGTGGTTTAATAACGTCATAGTACACTGTTTTTATTTGATCATTAGGTATAAAAGCCAAGGCCATTGTTTGGCGAAGAATTTGTCGTACTACTTCTGTATTTTGATATGCATCTTGTAGTCCTTTAAATTGAATATTTCGATATATTGCTTGGTTATAGTGAAACGCACATCCAAGTAATTTTGTATTCGGTAGCTGCAAATAGAAGATAAATGAAAAGATACTAGTTCACCGTGAAATTGTGAATCTGTTCACCAGAGATAATTAATTACTGTATGCTTCTGATACTTATAAGTATACTTGTACTTGTGCTTTTAACTGTAAAGATAATTTAGAACGTATTTAATGACCGAAATAGTACTACAAGAGCTCAAACTGTTGATTAGGATTTAAGAAATAACTTATAAAAATAATGTATGAAAAGAAAATTTACCTCTTGTTTAATTGCTTTAATTAATCCACTTTCATAATCACTCATCCAAAACATTGGTTCAAAATTTAGTTGTAAGTCATGAACAGCTGTTCTAAGTATTTGTATAATTAATTTATACGTTTCATAGTTTTTCTTTTCACATAAACAATATACCAATGGTACTAGAAATAGAAATGGACGAGTAAAGAGAAACTAATGATAGCTTTTTCTGGTGACCAGATCACGACTAATTCTTACCACTATGGATTTCTTCAATTTCACCCATTATTATATAATTCTGTTGGCTAATTTGTGCTGCTGTCTCAAAAGTACCATCACTACCAACACGTTTTGATTTTGATAAAAGGTTGAGTTGTAAATTGCTGCTATAAATTAACAATCGACCAACTTTAGGCGGTGCTGAACTGTACGGTACTTGAACAGAATTCGAATCATACAACAAGAATCTTTCTCCTTGATTTGTACACGTAAATCCAGGATGTAAAATAAAATTCGAATCGTTTGGTGATGCTGGTAAATGTTCTTGACGAATACGATACAGTTGTGCTTCTGAAACAATATGCAACATCATAATATAGCTAGTAATTTTCATACACAATGGAATNCATCACGTCAAATTTTGTTCGTCTATCCAATGAGCGATGAAAATAAAATGTTGTATTATCTTATTATAACGTTATCAGACATAGCACAGTGAAGATTAGAAAATTCAACATACTACGATAACAATTAATATTGATTCAAGGACTGACTATAGAGAAGGACGAGAAATCATTTTAACCGTGGTTAATAAGTACAAATAGTTTATTTAAGTTGCTATAGAAGGAAAAATGTAAATTCGTCAAACAATTACTAGTATCATCATTATGACTGATTCATCAAATCGGTAAAAATCATCTCGTTACCTCAGGTTGATAAGTCTTATGCTTTCTCTTTTATTCTATTCGCATGGAAATGGTTCGCGTTCTTGATACACATACGTACACTGGAAAAGTTTTTAAAAACCGATTATCTTTATTTCAGATCTCAATATATATATATCAGTGACGATTGCTGCATCTTCTACTGGTGTATTTCATTTCTCATCACTAAGCAGTACATTCTTGAAATACGTACGAATCGGTTTGTCAATGGAAAGTTCAGATCTGTCTTTTAACAAACTTCTGAACTTATATTGTTGGAAAGAAATTCCTAATTGTCCTGGACGATATCTATTAGTTAAGCAAGATAATCAACATCTTAGACTGGTTCTACCGAATGCATTTTTAAATAATCAAGTACCTATAGAAATATTTACTAGTGAAATGTGTCGAGATCAAATACATATTGGAAAATTGTCGGATGGTGGACTATTATCCTATGAGAAATCTGATGGAACATTTGTTCATACTTTAAACAATCTTTCCGGGCTGAAAAGAAAGATGAATCATTTAAATATCTATTTTCATGACGACAATACAGACAAATGATATTTATTAATTAATATTTTATATACTTTGCATAGTTTTTCCGTTCTGAATAAGCAAATACAGATACATTGATCTGGCTTTTTCTCGTTATTGCTTAAGTCTTTATTTAAACATTGCAAAATTCATTTGAATAGAAAGAGCTTGAATATGTTAAGAATTACTATGTATGCTTATACACGTTCTTCCTTGTAAAAATCACAAAGAAAAAGAGACGGAATTAATTATTATACCGCTTGCTACACTTGTGGTAGACAGAAGTATGGAATCGGTTCATCTTACTATCTAATATTTTACAAAAAAGTTGTGTTGTCATATGATAGAGCTGTTTAGCTTTAGATGCATGGAACATGAGCTAAACTGGGCTCGGCCTTTAGGCGAATTTTTCAGTAGAATACTTGAATCCTGATCAAAGACGTTCTAAATATTCATTTCTTTTCTTCCGTCCCTATGCACTGCGCCGTTCTTTTCATCTTGCTTCTTGATCTAAAATGCATACAAGCACTCATAAAAAATGAACTTTGCTGCCTGAAACAACATATGTATACAAATGACAACTCCAATCCAAATGAAGTGATTTTCTTCTGGCATCCACAAGAGAAAAAGCAAAAGACCCAAATCATAACGCCCATCCTAAAAAACAGTGTTTATTCTTCCTACCTATGTAGTTACTCAAATTCACAAAAAAAAAAGGGACAATGAAAAATTATCCGAGTACTTCAAGTCCTTTTTTGTATCAATCACTCAATGCAGTATGAATAGTAAAGTAATTCTTTACAGAAAATCGCAATCATAAAATTTTCGTTCCACATTGGTTAGAAGTTGATTCTTATTTTGTGAAAACAATTACCAAGCGTTTTTATTTTGTCTCACTTATTATCCATATCTGATTGAACATCACTTGTGTCAAAATCCGCATACGAATATTATCAACAACATACACATTCTCACTTCTAATGTAACTATCAACGATCAATTTTCCATTTTAGGGTGTGGGTGTGAGCTTTGCCCTTCCCTATACCCACCACCCAACTCTTAGCGGTCTTCGTTAAGTTACAATATTCTAATATGTTGGGATCCAAGGAAATTTGTCTGTCATAGCCTACTGTAGAGTCTATAAAGCCTCCTGATGAGACTCTTAGCAGAGTCGAAATGCCTCGTGATAATTACAATTGTTTTTTTTTAAGTGAAGATTCGATAGTCATTATAACTTTTAGTTAGTTATCATTAGTGAAACTATATCAATGAAATGTGGATAAAATTATGATAAATTGCATTCCCTGACCTTTATCTGTTATATGTTTCGTGCAAACATGGTCATTATTCAATTTTAGTATTTCTTTTATTTTTAGATTGATTGAAACTTTTAATTGAACTTATCATTTAAATTGTGTGTTACATTTTCATTCGTTAATTCTGATGACCTTGATTTAAGCCTTTCTTCTTCATCAAGTTTGGATAAGAGTTTTTGTTGAAATACACATTAAAGGAGAGAAAAACGTATTAATGGACTCTTTTTATACAGCTATAATTAGCTTTTTACTTTTATAATTGTATAGCAGTTCATTTACATTAACTTCAAACATGAAGTTTCATTAAGAAAAGCGAAATTTACTTGAAGCATAAGAATAAAACAAGTACATAAGTATATGAATTTGAAAATTTTGTTTAAATAATTAAGCGATATAAAAAACATACTTTGGCATGGGCACAGCGATACAGAAGCGACAAGTGAGTTGAATATTAAAACAGTAGAGACAAAGAACGAATGCTGAAATTCGAATGAATGATTGAAAGTGTCACGCAATATTTTTTGATAAAAAAGACATTAAGAATACGACGATTGATATTATAACTGTTGTTGAACGTGGCGCACTTGCCGTCAACGAGGCTAGTGATGTTGTTGTTGAAGTTGAAGCTGAAGTAATTTGAGTAGAGAAGCAATGAACTATAATTATTCGAATATTTACTACTCACGAAAACTGCCAAGTATCTGAAATTTCTGTACTTGATTATTTTGCGTGTCGCTAATGAAGATAGATCCATAGGTATCGAATGCGATTGCATTAGGGCTATTTAGTATATCAACTTCATTTTCACTAGTCCCATTACAAGCCACAATACATTCACCAGAAGTTGAATTTGGCGGCCATCGTAGGATTCAGTTGTTTCCAAAATCCGCTATATAGATGTATCCATTCGAGTCAACAACAACTCCCTTCGGCAACGATAATTAAGATTAACTACTACCAAACATGCCAATGCCTGCCACTATTATACCAGAGGAAGCTCTATTATCCCATGGTTGAATTCAATGATTTTGAGAATCTGCAATGCACAGTGTTCCAGCATCATTGAAAAATATTCCATTTGGCATATTTAGCTGTAAAGTGCTGCTTCCTTGGGTGCCGTTGCCAGCGACTATCACACCAGGCATACCACCCGATGACCTCGATGGATAACAAATCATTATGTTGTTTTGCATGTCACTCACATATAAGTTCTCATTATTCTCGACAAATAAATAGCTGGGAAGATCGATTGTTGATGTATTTAGACTGGTTTCAAATACACCTTTAATTCCGACTACGGTAACTGGATCTGTTCCATTTATAAATATTTTACTACTTGATAATTGAATACGTCTGGGACGTAGATATAATTTTTGAGTAAAAAAAACATCAATCGAATGATACATAAATAGATTTCTGGAGTTAGATCCTGTTTTAATGATAGCTACAGCCGTAATTGAGTTAGGTTCCATTATAACAATTCGATTATTCAGCAAATCGACGATGTAGAGAGCATTGTCATTTGCAATCCTTATTCCTTGATTGATACAGAGAGTAGCTTGAGATGATCCAAATGTACCATTTGTCAAGCCTGCAACCATGGGGGCATCTTGAGTCCAATATGTAAAAGCCGATTGATTTTGTTGTGCTGTATACATATGCAAGTGTCGACATTAACTTTTTTTTCTTTCTAAATTACATCAACATTTTGTTTTATGCTAGTCAATGCCTATGAATTTTGAAGTGTGAATAAAGAATAGCAAAAACATCCCAATGTGTTCTTTGCAATGGCGCTCTCTATATTTATGTCCAAAAATATTTTGAAAGTTATTTTCATTTAAATTACTTAAGAAAATTATGATTATTTATTTGGTTTCGACGAAAATAAATTTATTAGATCAGTAATAATTCTTAGATGATCAAGAAATATTTTTAACTGACTTATCTCAGTCTATTTTTCCTGCTTTTACAAGGCAGCTAATGCTCTCATAAGACATGTTACGCCAGATCTTGAACTACTCAGCAAATCTTGCTTTTGATTATAAGATTGATCTTCAAAAAACTAAATACTTCACATCTTAGTTCTTTTGGTTTAGATAGTATTAATTATTATCGTCATAGTTCCGAAAAAAAGAACCCATACTTTTATTCTTCCCAGCGAGAAGCACCATACAGAAAAAAAAATAAACAAAGAGGACATCCATAATATTATTTACGTGACAGATTCACTCTTATGGAATCATGGCCTACGATAGCAACATAGATATTCTCGTTAGAGGATTATTTCACTACTTAATTAAAAAGTGATCTCTATTGGTTGAACTGTTTCTATTTAAGTGTTAACGACTCTAAGGATTTTGTGCATACATAGAAATGCTGATGTAATCAAGTTGACAAGTAACAAAATGTGTTTCTTACCGGCAACACAATGCAATAATATGAATGTCAGCATTCAAAAGCAAATAGTTGTCGTCGACAAGATGGGCACGAATATTTTATGTTCACACTGCATTTACCGTGAAAAAAAATCGATTAGCTAATACTTTTGTTCTTAGTAAAGAACAATTTCACAAGGAAAGTTCCGTAAGAAGATAGCTTTACAAAGTGAGTCAAAAGTTATTATTCCAAAAGAAATCGAATATTAAGCCATCTTCTTTTGTGAGATTGCGTTGATTTCTATACTGATAATGAAGAAAACGTTCACAGCTCATATTCATGAAAAAGTCATTACGAAAAACGTCTCTAGATATTTTCGTCCGACTCAATAGCAAGCAAGAAACTGCTGTCATCATCTCTACAAACAATCTTAACTATTTTCATGGCCAAAAAAATGAACGATACAGATTAATTGCTTGGCTCATTCTACTAGGTATATCCTCTTCTGATCTCACATGTATATCAACGTTTCATATTATATTACTCGAGTTTAGTATTGAACTTTCGACGATAAACAGAGAAAATATGTTGATGAAGCTGTTCTTTACTCGTTGTGCTTTTTGTGATGAGAAACTAATTATATAATTTCTGATCTACAAGCTGTTTAAATGAATAATAGATTAAAAATGCTGGTGATATCATCATCACAACAATCTTGGTTAAGAGAGTAAACTGAAGTAAAAACGTATGCAATATTCAGACATATATATGACTCTAGATCAGAATACTTGAAAGAATGGATTGAGTAGCTCAACTGTGTCGTTCGTTTGGGTGATGAAGATAATCTAGGTTATTTGTAGAAGTGATGAAAGACATTGTTTCTTCTTATTGAGTCTGACAGTGATATTTGGAAATTATTTCGGTAAAGATTTCTTTCATGAGAATAAGCTATGAATATTGTCTTCATGAATAGTGAAAAAATGACTTTTGAGTTGCCCTGTCGTATCATACTTTGCTACTTTGTCGGAAAACTTTGATCTAACTAATAAAAACCGTGAGAGAGAATAAAACTGAAAAATAATGTATATAATATAGAAACTGTTGTTCTATTTTATATACGAGAACGTTCATATGATGCAGATGACTTGATACTAATTAATTATTTAGTTCGAAAAGAATTTTTTTAGTGGCAATTTTTTTCATTCAATGACTAGTAAAAGTCAGCATATGGTAATTGAGTTTCGAGAGAGAAAAGAAGTAAAAAACTGAAAACACCATGCATTTCGAGCATGAATAAATTAGTTGATTGTTTCTCCTTTCAAGATATTTTACATGAGCTTGTTATTCATATTGCTAACAACAACTGCGTAACAAACTCAGAAACTACTGTAAATTTTGAATATTTTTTTCTCTTATCATCACTGAAATAGTTTAATAGAAAATGAAAACATCGAGTCGATACAAATACAGAAGAATACATTTCAACAAATGTTGTTTTTCCATTGTTTTGTGTTTGTATTTTGATTAAAAATCTAACAATTATGAATTTTCTAACATTTTATTTCAATGACATTGCTACTGTTCATGACCTAAGGCGTATTATATAATTGCCAAGAGAAAAAAGCCAACGTTAGTGCATTTATACTGATGAAGAAATTGAAATACGAAAGTAGCAGCTGTTGCGTTCAAGATTTGGAAGAAAGAATATTTGAATAATTAGTTATAAGTTATTCTTTTATGCTTCAAGAAAATCACTTGTCAAATTATGACAATGCATTTTTTTGTTGCTACTTTTATTTTTGGATATTTCACAAAGAATTCTCAATAAATTGTTCATAACAGACAGCATCGCCATCAGATGCCATTCTCGATCATTTTAGAGTAGTGCACAGAAGTTCCTCTTTTCATGGATATCTCAATATTCTGAAGCTACGTCTGATCGAATCAGAAAAACAAATGTATGAATCATTTTAGGTGGCTAGTGGATATTGTTAAATCGAAGACACAATTTACTAGTCAGAGAACGTCGCAGTACATCCCCTGTACGATCACGTAATGAGCTCATCTAAGAGAGCGCTAATTTTTGAATGATTTCATTCATTCAATCTGTTTTGACTCTTAACCATCGTCAATGGACGAATACAATATTTGAAGAGAAGTGATTTCAATATGTGCATTTATGTTCCTTCTTACTGTCTTCATTGTCATTATTTCTCGTCTATATGTCTCAAGTGAATCTTACTCAATCGGCCATTATCAAAAACCTAGAGTTCGACCTTTTCCATATGCTCGTTCGTTGTTATCTTCAACCGCTCGATTGTCCGTGCGAGAACAATGTGATTATGAAAAAAATATTCATTTCACTTTATCCTGAATTTCATGAAGTCAGCTACACAGGAGGTCCGTTCTTTCGAACTTTCACAACTTTTGGTCCTCTACCTAAGGCGAGCAAGTATTCACAGCATAATATGAGATAATTTAATTCACATCAATGAAGTATTTTATATTGATGCTTAAAATTCTTCATTAAAATATATTGCTTATAGAAAATACATCGGCTCAGATATGTTTGATGAAACAAACTAAAATTTATATAATGTGTTTTTTGCTCTCTTAACCAATTTTGAGTACATCCAATGTCTCTGCTTTTATAACAGCTACATGTAGAGACGATCCTGAGTCGCAGCTGTACGTAACTATGAAATTTTGATCGTCATGGAAAGCATTGCAAAGACTACGATTACTGCGCCGCATTACTTGTTTCGAACGATCCAATGTATTTTATGTAAATCAATCATAGATAATTCCATTTTATTTATAAGTGAACACACTCTAGAGGCATGACTTAGCCGCAGAGGGACCGTACAAAAGGAATTCTTCGTGAGAGGATGGTTCATAGTTCATTCTTCTACAACCGATAGAGCATTCAGTCAGAGCGCTATGCTTTTGAAACCAAAAATGAATCTCGAGATTTTTTAGGTTCGCAAATTCAAATCCGGGGGCAGATTTTGATTATTGTTAATATTTTTTAAATTTTCCATTGTTTTTTCGATTTCTAAATTTTTTAATATTTTTTATTGTTGTTGTTTTCGTTGGTTTGAATTTCTGGAATTTTTTGTTTACGTTTTTTTATGATTACTGTTGGTCAAATTTTTTTGGAAATTTCTTACTTATCTTGTCTCTTTTAGCAACTATGGAGTAGTTACGCCGTAGCTACCCCGTAAGTTGATCGTAATCGAACACATGGAATGACCAGAGTGACCGGTTTTCTTGTCACCGATCCGTTCTGGTTGAACTTGTCAAATTGACCGAATTTCAACCCGCTTTTTTTCAGCTTCTTTTTATTGATTTTAAGTGTATTAAAGCTTGAATGTTTTTGTCAATTTTCATCATTTGAATCTTCGAGAAAAATGAATGTAAAACTTCAAGTGAATAAATTCTGTAGTCAATATCAAAATTTCAGCGCTCAATTTTGACCTAACACTTTCCAATATACAATGAGTGGTATCGAAGCATACCGAACGCATTGATGAACGTTAAGAAAAATTATTCACCGATTCCCAATCTAAACTCGAACGTAACTAGAAATTTCCTCTCTCAAAGTTTCAGATTCACTTTTGGACTGCTTGTCGCTATCTGTCAGAAACATTTAAGAGGAGTAGGTGTGGGTTTCTATGAGGGTCTGGATTTTCTAATAAATCAATCACACTCACACCCACCCACACCCACCCACACCCACACCCACACCCTATTTGATATTTTTCTGCCTAAGGAAGCAAATGTCTTCATTGGTCGAGTCTTGGCCGACAAAATCCTTTTGGATGGCTTTAGAGATTTATGGAATAACAAATATCATCCTATTACGGGTATTCTCCAATTACTTTTTTTTAACAAACTTTTCCTGAAAACATGTGAAACCGACCCAAAAGTACCTAGAGATATCTACTAACACGCAAAAGATCTTTATTAATAAGTCGTTAGTATCCAACTTGTCTTTACCAACACCAACAGATTCCTATGCTGTTAGAAAATTAAATGTCGGTCTATTGAATTGTTTATTTAACTCAATTCAATATTGTCAATTATTCTTATTATTATTTTCCTTGTTTTCATACATTTGTGCTTATTTTTAGACTTTTTTTTTTGTACTGTATATAGGCGTATTTCCAAGATAAATAAGCTTCTGTAGCTATTTCAATCATATATCAATGAGTAGATTGAATATTTCAGTGGATGCTAGTATAAGTGGTAGTCATTTTATGTTTTTTATTGACAGTATTTTTTTTCTAGGATTCATATAAAGTGAATCTTAATGAGCATAATTCGTTCAGTTGTAACTGTTAGCGAAGGCAACTTATACAGGATTTTGTAAAGTTGCGTGTCAGTGATGCTGGAACTTTATAGCGAATTACGGTATATAAGGACACGGTTTCCATAATATTATGGAAATATTACCTTCTTAAGCTTGTAGAAGTCAAGTACTATAAACACTTCAGACTTTAAATTATCTGAGGTGATTTCAATTTAATTCTCAGCAGTTTCAGTCTCAATACTGTATGGTTCAACGAAAACAGCTAGATTTTACCCTGTGCTAAGAACTTCAAACCATTCGAATTAGTTTTTCCAGTGAAATCTTGGCAAATGAAGAGAGTTGCTTCCTTTCGTAGAAAAATAGCAAAAGATTGATCTACTGATTCATTTTTTACTTTTAGTAATGAAATACTGCAGAATGAGAGATTAGGTGATCTAAAAAGCTTATCTATGCTCAAGTTTCGAGATTTGCAGTGATCACGAATGCCACCTATTATAAGTTCGTTTTAACTTGAGCAATTGTTACGTTAATATTGTCACTAATCTACATTATTTATGGACTATCTCTGTGGCAAAGTTTTCAGATGTTTAACTCTCATAGGACTAAGATTTGAGAGATGTGGGATACTTTCGACCAGTAGTGTAAATAATAAAAAGTCATAGTCGACACACTGGGAGATTCGTAATTTTTGGATGATCGTATAAAAAATTCTATGAAGATTCACTGTTTTAAAGTGTAGTAGAAATTATTGAGTTTTCGTTTTGTTTCACTTATTATATTTTATACAGATTATTATCAAGATACATTATTTGTTTTCTTTTTGTAACAAATGTATCGTAAAGATTGTTTTTGATCAATGTGTCACAATTTTATTTTTCTCTTTGTATTTTTTTAGATTCTTTTTCTGTATGTTTAATGTAGAATTTTTCTTTGATTGATATCATCATTTTAGTTAGACAAGAGTTCAATAGACAGAATTTCGATTGATCAGAGAATAAATCTTAAATCTGAAAAGAATTTTACTATTGTTGCAATACAACTCTGAGTCTTTTAATTGTAGTCAATGATGTATGTCTTAAATAATCTAGCAAGATTTTTGTGTTTTTTCTCATAATTAGTATGAACATAATATATTTTTATTTTCAGTGCTATGCCCAAGTGATTACAAGGATTAATGATGTTAAGAAAACAAAAACATAGTAGTAATACAAAAAAAAAAAGAAGAACAAGTTGATAGTGACTTTGACATAGAACAGGTCGTGTAGTATATTATAAAAAAAAAGTCAAGCAAAAAACAAAACCATCTGTTTTAACGTTAAATTACTTTGTTCATTGATTTCTTTCACCAAAAATTAGTTTCTATATTTTTACATTTTGTCTTTATTTATTATTCAATATTTCATCAGAATTATTATAAAAATGAAAAATAAAAATTAATGTTAATGAATAGAATATTACATAAACAATGTAGTAAATGAAGACAGACTTATACATTAACAATAGATGATAAATTTTGTTGTTTATATTGAAGTATTCCAAATGTTGCAGAAAGTGAAGGTTTATATAACATATTATTTGATTGATAATTAATTAAAAATGATGAAGATGAAACTGAAGATATATTAGTTTGTCTATTTGTCAAAAAATTAGATTGATATCGTTTGTATCTTGTTTGTTGTTGTTTAGCTGAAAATAATCGATTAGAAATATTTATTTTTTTTTTTTCGTTATGCTTCGATAAGTATACTTTTTGTTGTTGAAATCGTTTCATCATGAAATATTTTCATACATTTATTAATCAATGAAAATATTAGAAGAAGAAAAAATAGAATAATTGTAATGAGACCAATAAACACAAGGATCGTATGAATTTCAATATTGTAATCGATAGAAGCTGTAAATAGATACAAAATATAATTATGACAACATAGAAAAATGAGATAGTTCATCATAATTAATTAAAAAGAAAAATGTCACCATGATCTTGCTCAAACTAAATTATAAAGTAGTCTGCTGTTAGTCTCAAACGTTGACAAGTGAAAATCTTAATTATTGACAGTAACGGAAATTGTTAAGCACTACTTTCTTAATATAGAACCGAAAACCTTTTTTTTTTATAAAACATCATATTAAAGATTGAACCTTTCTTTAACTTTCGAATGCGTTAAAAAAAAAGGAATTCTAACAAATAACAAACCATGATCTTCTTCATAAGAAGATAAAAATTGATCGAATGAATTTGTTGGAAATGTTGCTTTAATCATTGTATTAAACGTATGATCAATGACACATATGTCTAGTTTGGAGTGTCTGTTAAAACACAATCATAAATGTATAATCTATACTGCTGTTCTGGCATAAGTAGTTTGACAAGGTATATAAATGCAGTAACAAGGAACAAAAAGAAAATGAAGAGTACAAAGACAAACAATGATTTCAATGTTAAATGTTGTAATGGTACACTTCTAAAACAAAACAATCTAAAAGTCTTGACCTTCATCTAATAGTCAGACATATGACTACTATTTCATTTTCTTACAATAAATGTCAATAAATTGATAACGATGTAATGTCTCTTTTTTTATTTTACATCAAATTAAGATCATATTACATATAGATCAAAACAACAACAACAACAACAACAAAATATTTAATGTATTGGTGAATAAAATATAGATTCAATAATCTGGTTGAATAAATTCATCATTAGTATTTTTTAATTCATTATGATTTTCATCATCGAAAGTTAATTTATTTTTTAAAGTATTATTTATTTTCTTACATTTTAATGAAGTATTTGCATATAATATTCGTCTTTGACTAGAATTAAAACCTGCTGGATAACTTAATTCAGGATTAAAAACACTACCATTGTCAGTAAAACGTTTTCGTTTTTGTTTAATTAAATGTGTTTCAATAAAACAAAGACGAACTTGATTTAGAAAAATACTTCGAAATTTTTTTCCAGCTAAACAATAAAGAAAAAAATTTACAATATGTGGTAAATCTGATAATATATCTTGTATAACACTTGAATAAAATCTTATTTTATATAATCTAATATCACTATCACTAACTTCGAAACATGAACGTCCATGTAATGACAGTTGAGGATCATAAATTCTTGTAAAAAGAAATATGATTGTATTTGGAATATTAAATATAATTAATGATAATGTAACAGCTAAAAGCATTCGTGTTACTTGTGCACTTGTACGTCGTTTTATTGCTTGACTCGTATCTATTGTTAATGATGAATTTTGTGACGATTGATGACGATATCTAGTNGACTAATGACAAACAAAGTTTAAGTATGACATCCAGTCGTGCGTTGTTCTTCAAGAGCTTACCAAAATCATCTTCTACCAATCGAAGACAAAAAAAAGAAAACCAACTGCACAAGCATTTCGAAAATGTTTAAATATAGATATTTATCTGCATTGTATTATTTCAGAACACGATATGATAGATTCTCTTTTGTTTAAAGTTACGTGCAACATTTGTCAACATGTGACAAGTCATAAAATATTTCCATGAATTTTGAAAAGTACACTCATAGGTATAATACAAGTTATTTGATGTACAATACTTTTATGAGGCTATAACTAGTAAAACAAAGAGCTTCATAGTGAAAATTGTTTTCATCTTAACAGTAGCAATTATTGCCTGCTGTATTCAGAACTTTTGCATAATAGTATTACTAGAGAATGGCAAATTTGCTTATTTTTGGGTCCCTGTCGCACTCTCATGGTCTTGAAACAAAAACCAGTTTTTAAAAAGTCTATTTTATTTGGATATGTATTTTGCTTCGAATGATGATTGATTTTTCTTGCGTTGAAGTAACATAATCAAGAGATGCAAGAGCTGAATGGTATGGGCGTATGTCTACTCTTGATCTTGACCACTTCCACATCCACACCATTTTCTTGGCATTCGCCCATTCTTTCGAGTGTAGGATGTCTCAAAGTATGCAGAAATGTTTTCTTCATAAAACTGGCTATTTCACTAGACTCTAGACTACTTTTTAATTATTGATAATATTAATACAGAAGCATAAAAAACAGTTGGCTATTAGACCAAATCTCTGCTAATTTGTCTCGAACCGTACGGAATGATGTTGTTTCAATAGGTATGCGTGTAGCTGTGGCTGTGGGTGGTGGGGGATGGCGTGGATGCAGTTAAAGAGAAATACCCAGCCTACACCGACGCCCATACCCATCCCGCACCCTCGAAAGTATCAAAAAACGATCTGTTTGAAACGGCGAGAAGAGAACAAATAGAATGAAGACGGAAGTAATTAATGTTTTCTCATGTCACTTAATGTTTATTTTATTGATGTGAATCTAACACAAAAAAAAAGCATAAAATACTCCACTTCTATTTATTATATATTACTTACCATATGAATCACAGTGATATGAACCTAAACATAAAAAGAAAATACTGAATTTCTATTTGTCATGTGTTGCTTATCGTTCCTATCGTATTGATATGAATCTTAACATAACAAAAAGAAAATATTAGTTTTATATTCATTACATGTAACTTATCATTTCTATCATATCTATTGAAACCTAAAAATAAAAACAAGTAATGTAGTCACTTTCTATTCGTTGTGTGTAATTCACCGTTTCTATCATATTCAATGAATCGTAACATAAAAAAAAGAAAATATTAGTTTGTTATTTATTATATGTAACTTATCATTTCAATCATATTGACTTCAACCTGAAAGTAAGTAAAACAAAATATTCATTTGTAAATTGTAAGATGTAACTTACCATTTCTTTCATATTGATATCAACCTAAAAATAAAGAATAAAATAGTCTTTTTTTTCTTTGTTATATGTAACTTACTATCTTTGCATCTTATCGATATGAGCCTAATAAAAAAGATCAGTGAGTTTCCATTTAGTAACATATAACTATATAACTTACTGTTAGTACTTGATCAATATGAAACTTAACTCATGTGTAGCTTACAATCAGAAACGATAGTTTCCCATCGTGCGTTTTCTATCTGAGAAGATCAATCCTTCACCAGAAAAAAAACGCAAAATATTTTAAAAAACGTTTAAAAAATAAAATGTTTGTCAGTATAGAAATAGTGTAACTTTTTATGTCTGGTTATTTTCAAAACAGTAGTAAAAAATGCACTTTCTCTAAGAATCTTAATGTTGATACAACAAGATTCACTTCAGTGGAAGTGAGTAATAATTGAGCATTGAACTATCGTCTTGAATCTGCAGATTGAAGACTTAATCTTTTCTTTTTATTCGATTACAAAATAAAAGTAAAGAAACTTCGAAAAAAAAAGAACAACTCTAGCGCTATAATTCATTGTTCTTTTGAAAACAATATACGCACATGCTGTTTAGATGTCATATAAATGACAATAATCTGTCCACATGTTTACTCAAGTTGAAGTTTTTCATATGATTTGAAATTCTTCCAACTTGTGTTTATTAGGAATAAATCAGTCATAATAATTATCTAAAGCTAGAAACTTCTGGTGTTCTCACTCTTTGCAACTTTTAAAAGCCATAATGGCTATATTTAATCATTATTGTATGAAAATTTAATGAAAAAAGTCAAGAAAAAAAATATAATTTTTACGCTAATGATATTATTTACTTGTTTGCGAATTGTTAACATCATATTTTCCCTCATATATTCAAAATTGAGACTAGCTCAAGAATGTAAAAATAACATTAGACTATTTTGGAAGAAAGTTGATGCAAACAAAGAATGATCCATAATTAAATACGTTATATTAAATATGAGTAGTTTTCCTGTCACTAAAACTCTTTAAAGTTGAGCAAAAATTATGATCGGAAAAGAAAATTCGAACACCAAAAATGTTGTTTTAAGAAGCTTTTGGATTCTAATCACGATCTTTTTGGTGAACATTCGAAAATTTTTCAAACTTCGTTTTAGGTCTAACTCTAACACTTATCGGTTACCTCTTTATTCTTTCCATTAAAACCAATTTTGTCCTATATATAGGACACAACAAAGTGAAAGATCCATGAGTTGAGAAGTCCCATAGGTGATGAATAACGAAAAAAAAAAGGAAAATCTTATATATGTGAAAGACAGAAAAGGAAAAGTCTAACAAAGAGAACGAACGAACTATTTGAAGGACACCCATGTCTGGCACCGTGAAGCATTGTATGACATATATTCATGCGACTCCACTGCGAAACAAAGACGATTTTATTCTCGTTTGATGTAATGAGCACCGAACACCAGATGAACTGATCAGCATGCTACAGCCACTTTGTAATGAAATTCATCACTATCAAGATTCGACCAGTTGTCTAGAGTACATTCAAGCGCTACATGTAAAAGAGCGTGTCTTTCTTATTGTTTCGTCATCTTTCATGCGAATGGATGATGCCCACAAACTGCGTCAGGTCGATACGATCTTCATATGGAATATGGCAATTGTACCGATCAATTGTACTCCTATCGAAATGAATATGAAGTATACAAAGATAGTCATAGTTTCGAGCAGCGTACAAGAGCTTGTCGATACAATAACAAAATTTAGCATTGATCTTAGTAAACAAAACAAATTGTTCAATCTCTATAATCACAAACAAAAAGCATTTTTTAATCTATCCAAGTCGTCGGCTTCCTTTCTTTGGTTTCAGTTGTATAAAGATATGCTCATCAATTCACCGAAGGAGGAAATCGGTCTCGACAAAATTATTGCCGCCAAGAAACTTATGATAGAGAAATGTTACGATTATTATCGTCACAATACAACTGAACTCCAGAATATTGTTCAGTTCGATGCTACTTACATAGCGTCAGATGCTATTCGCTGGTATACTAGTAATACATTTGTGTATAAGCTTATTAACAAAGCTCTGCGCACTGAAGACATTGAAGTATTGCATACATTTCGATTCTTTATTATCGATCTCTGTACGAATCTCGCTGAAAAACACAAAGAAATGCTTGAACTTGAACTTCCATTGCCGTCTATTGTTTATCGAGGGGCGCAAATGAGCAAAATTGACATCGAACTCTTGCAAGAGAGCAAGAATTGTCTTATCGCAACAAATGGCTTTCTCTCCACGACTCGTAATCGTGAGGTCGCTAAAATTTATGCAGGCTCTGGTAAGAAATTGTATCAACGCATTATTTGAAAGCATAAACTATGAAGTCATTCGTTCGATTTAGGTGTGATCATATCAAGACGTCGTGGCGAAATTCATGCTGTCATTTTCGAATTTGTTATACCGTCTGATTTACAATCGATTGTGTTCGCTGACATTTCCTATTTGAGTAAAATGATCGATGAGGAGGAAGTTCTATTCGATATTGGAACGACATTCATTGTCTCTGATGTTACTTATGATGATGTTGAACAAACGTGGATTATTCGTCTCATTGGCTCGGACAAAGGCCGTAATATTGTTAGTAAAGAATATATTGAATTTTATCGTGAACACACCAAGAATCTATCACCAACAATAAAACTGGGTGAATTTCTCACTATTGTTGGACGGTATGATCAAGCACGGGATTATTTTGATGATTTACTGAAAGTTGATTATGAAAATGAGGTTCATATTCTGTATAGTCTCGCTTGGATTGATCAATGCCAAGGCAAATATAAGGATGCACGAGTCAAACTAGATTGTGCTTATGAGCTGGAAAATCAAAACCATTCACCATCTCAACAGATATTACGACATATTATCATCGACAATGGTACTATTCATCTATTAATGGGTGAACCAAATCTAGCATTGAATTGTTATCTAAAAGCCGACAAAATGATGTCAAGCTCGGCTGTATTCAACAATATCGGACTTTCTTATCGGCAAAAGCGACAGTGGGATAAGGCCTTGGAGTTTTTCAACAAGGCACTAGCACGAGATCAACATGATTGGCCAAATGGACATTATCGAATCGGGATCACTTTGGACAATATTGGTCGAACCTACAATGGTCAGGGAAAGTATAGAAGAGCACTCAAATTTCATTTCCGAGGTCTAAAAATGAAACAGTTAACCTTACCGGAAGACCATAAAGATATTGGCATTAGTTTCAACAATATTGGCTTGACCTATAACGATCTGGAAATGTACGATGAGGCATTGGTTTACCTTATGCGTGCAGTTGATATCTATAAAATGTGCTTGCCAGAAATTCATCGTGAGCAGGGCATTCTATTCGATAACATCGCTATTGCATATCGGTTCAAAGAACAGTGGAATGAATGTTTCTACTATTATCAACTAGCACTTCACATCAAAGAACACCTCGATCCAATCGATCGGCTAATACTTGCTCAGACTCTCCACAATCTCGGTGTAGTGTATGCTGATTCATCTATAACGAATGATCAGCAGGATGATAAGAAAGCATTCGACTATTTTCAACGAGCACTTTCCATGCATGAAGCTAATGGGTCGATATGGTCGCTCGATGCTGCCACCACACTTTACGAACAGGCTCGATTACATGAACGGTGTCAAGAATATCGAGAAGCTTTTGAATTATTAATTCAAGCTCTGAATATTCAGCAGACTACTTTGCCTCGCAATCATCCGGAAACGATCAAAACTCGAACAGCGTTAATTGGACTCAAGATTGAACTTTGACAGAAAATCCAAAAAAACAAAGAGAAACAATTTTTTGGACGAATGACTAGCAAAGTTGACTATTAGTAAATCTTCATTCTCTAAACTGAAACGATAGGGCTTTGAATTCATGCAATCACAAGACCCTTACGAGGGCCTATAAACGCTGAAAATAGATTTGATTGTTCCCTTTTCAATAGAATAAGATTTACCACAGAGGGTGTGGCGTGTGGATGAGTGTAGTTAGATGTGGGTGTGGAATATGGGCGTTGATAAAGAATGTACCCACACTCCTCATCCTCGACTTAAAAACAATGATATTTTCTCAACTGAATTTATCACCATGATGAAATTGCATATGATTATTATTCAAAAAATGGTCTTGTACAATCAAAAGGTGGCAACCAATAAAAAAAAAACTTGGTCACTTGTTAATGAAATAGATTAATTTAAAGTAATACTTGAATTGGTAATGTCGAAACTTCTCTATTTGTTCATGCAACGCGTATAATAATCAATTCGTGTTTTGAATAAACACCATGCTAATCTCAGAAAAATGACTTTGTCAAAAATGAATAGGATGGAGAATGAAATGGGATTCAATAACATGAAATTGTAACTTATTTCATTAATATGATTATAGAAATGATTAAACTCGGAAAATAAACCTTCAGATTATTAGATGTATATCAATAAGGCATATCATTTTTATTTCCATTCAAATGTATCTTTTTGTTGTTATTCTGAAATAAAGCATTTTTATTTATCTTCTTTTAATTGAAATATTACCTTTGGTCAACAGAGGGAGAGAAAGAGAGAAATGCTATTATAGTTTTTTGTATGGTAGAAAAATTTTCTAGTTAAAAAAAGAAACTAATGAATTTTAGATTATACTTGGAGAATATGTCCTTATTCATCTATTTTGAAGACGAATTTCATTGTCTACATTGTTCGATATTTTATGAGATTTTATTTATTTATTTATTATTTTTGTGAAATCTAATCTAAAAGGAATGTTGAAATATAAGAATAGAACTTCGAACTTCCTATAGACGTGGCCAACATCCCCATTAATAATATCTTTCCATAATTTCATGAACTATTTTCTTATTGTATTCCAGAAGGACTAAGTAAAAGAATGATGAAGACATATGCTAAGAAAAAAGATAAAGTAAAACAATCTGCTTGTAATCAGCTAACAGCAACTTCATCATGTTTCATATTTTAATCCCAATGAGTTTTCCTTACCAAGTTTCTTTTGTTAGTTTTATTCTGCTTCACATTTGTCTACATCATATTTTATGTTTTATTATGAATTGTGTATTTTCGATAAAACAACAACAATGAGACTGTGCTCTACTAATAAATGTTCCATTCTTCAAAAAAAAATTTACTCGTTCGATATCATATCATTGAATTGTCAGTAAAACTGTCAAGTGTAACATGCAATCAAACGATCTATGTCTTTTGCTAAAACAAATGGAATTATATGAAAATTGAAAATTTCCAAAGAAACTTTTTCCTATGCAATGAAATAAATTTCACAGTTTGAAACAAGTAAAGCGAAAAATGAAAAGTTTACAGAATGAAAGATTTATTTGCTTACCAATAGTGATGAACATTAAAGACGAAAAATTGCAAAACCCTTTTTTTTTCAATTCATTTTCAAAATGATTAAATTGTCATGGATTCTTTAACATATAAGACTTAAATACAACGCTGATTGGTTTATAATATGATGAAGAAGAAAAATATACTATAACAGGTAAAATTGATATTTTCTCATGAATTGAAACAGTTACAGATAAGTATTGAAGCACCCACTACAATAGGAAAAAGAATATTGTCTCACTATTACCAATACATATATTAGTACATTAATTATATACTCTTTCCTTTACTTACTTCTCTGCTTGATGTTAAAATTGCACCTAATGTTGTTCTCAATGGAAATCTCTTATTTCTGCCTGCATAACTACCAGTAACAGCTGTATTAAAATGATTGATTTGCATATGTGGTTGCTATGGAAACGTATTACATGACATTTAATCTCGATTTCTAAAGTCTATAATGAGAGTACGGGAAAGTGAGGCCAAAAAACTTCGACTTGAAACTTTTACTCACTATGGTTTTCGAAAGACTTATATTTAATTGAGCAATAAAATAATTTAAATGAGCAGTAATGAAATTTAGCGATTATTATATTGAATGAGCAATAATTTATTTAAATTAAAGGTAAAGGTTTACTGGAAATTCGCCAATAAGAATTTCGACAACGTAATTTGGACAATACTCCCGAATTTCGAAAACTGTCTAGACTGTTTCCAAAGTACTACAATAAAAAATTTCATCAGGTATTTTATTGTTTTAGCCATGGACAATAATATACCGCATGAGATTTTTTATTGTCGTACTTTGGGGAAGACCTAGACAGTTTTCGAAATTCGGCAATATTGTCGAAATTCCGTTGTCGAAATTCTTATTGGCGAATTTCCGTCTTACCAAAGGTAAATATTATATAAGATATATTGTATATACAAAGGGTGTTATAGTGTGATTCACTTATACATCTTTTTTATTCTTTTTTTTTTATTCTACGAGGTCGTACAGATAACAAGTACGACACATATATGTCGAAGTTGCCTTTAAAGTGAACTAGTCGCCTTTAAAAAAAGAACCAAATTTTAAAATCAATTCCGATATCTCCATATATCTTTTATTTTCTTTCTCTTTTCTTTCCTTTTCCTCACTTGAATATTTCTCTTCTCTTGATGTTGCTCAGGTATATTCCCTTCGTCATGTTTTCTTTCTAGGGTATTTGGTTTTTTTCCTAGCTCATTCATATACATATATGTATATATAGTTACCATTTCTGCAATAAACTAGTAGTTCAGTATTGATCTGTTAGATGAATCACCCGTTAACAAAGGGCAATATGAATTCATTTGTATATACAAATATGTATTTTTTCAATTTTACAAAATAAAATATAAAAAGAAAAAGAGGTAGACTATTTAAAGAAAAAAAAAGCTTTATGCACATAATAATATACTGTTTTTTTTCATTTTTCTTTTTTTTTGTTCATTTGTAAATAACTTTTTTATTTCTCTAATTCATATAAAATAACGTAGTTTTTCTTTGTTTTATTCCTAAAATATGAAATTAATACTGCTACTTTTAATGAAATTAATTATTGTACATTTAATAATATAAAATTACTCAAATAAAATTTCTTATTGCTCAAAAATTATTGCTAAATCGTATTTTAATTATTGTCCATTCCAGTATTTTTATTGCTCAAATAAATACTAGCCGTTTCGAAATTAGATATGAGCTTTCACAAAATGCGAAATCTACTAAAAATCATTATTTTAATCCTGTTGAAGACGAAGTGTCATTAAAATCAGGATTTTATTTGGAAATTACGAATGTATCATGAGCAGCAGTTGATATACATATAATTAGTTTAAAAGAAATTGATTCACCAGAGTAAAGTTGATACTCTATGAGACTATTTGTGATGTAGTAATATTCTTCATTAGTATTTTTCTTTAGTTGTTTATGTGTTAAAACTTTACCTTCTGATTACATAATTCCCTTTGATTGACGTGATTTTTTCTTCTCTTTGGTGTGATATTTTTCTACGTCATATATATATAAGTACATATTTCGTCGGTTTGTTTCTTCAATACTCGTAACTGTTGTATTTCTTTTTCATCTCTTCTTCTTTTTCCTTAGCTCTTCTATAACTATTGTTTTTGTATTCACAAAATTCAATAAATTCGTTTTTTTTTCATATCTTCACTTCTTTCTGTGATGAAACCATAATACGCCACAATATAGTCACAAAAGTAAACAATGTATATTTTTATTCTCATCATACATCATACTTAAAAGCAAACTATGATATTCACGATCAAACACTCACTAATCAGTTCACTGTAGAACAAACAGTGTGAGTATGAGTATCGGTGAACGTATGTCTTCTCTTCAACGATTTCAACATCAGATACCTGCATACACAGCGTAAGATGTGTATTCTAACACTAAATATTTGCTAAATATTATGCACACTAAGATGAGAATTTCAAAAGTAATTGAAAAATTTCTTGCATGGTATGTGGACATTCTATTTTTTTCTTCTTTTGCTTTTCTGTTCAATAGGAAAGCAATGGAGGTTGCTTTTGATCAATCATATCAAGCAACCTGAGTGAAGTCGAAGTGAGTATTGCATGACGCTCAACACCGTTTTCTTTTCGATAAGCCATAGCTACAAGACTTTCTTTTTGACTTCGGTGTTGCGCGCATCAAAGTGTCAAATTTCGTCGGATCAGATAGTTTCGCTCCATACAAAATTGTGGAAACGCATTATGCCAGTCAATGGTTAATCAACAGATGAGATCTCACACTTTTCGACAACTTCTTACGTTAGTGATTTATCGAATTCACCTATGGAAGCTAACACTGACGCGACTGTGGAATTTCAAGGAGATTACTTTTTGATAGTTTCTTGATTTTCGGCTGGATTATATGAGATCCTATCAGCCACTTTTAATCTTCATAGGCTACCATTGGCTGTATCTCGTTAATGAATGACTTATATGCATTGCTATTATTGGTGTGAAGAATTGTTTTCATTGTAGTAATTATCTCATTGTCGTCATACTGGATAACGCATTTGCTCTGCACATTATGAACTGATCAGCTAGTACGACTATTGTTTCTCTGAAGTGATACTCAGAATCTATTTATCTGAAATACTATCGTAGTCATAGTGATGAATTCATATAGCAGGGATTTTCAACCTGTTCTATTATTCACATCACTCTCATTTTTCTAGTTGTACTGTCTTGAATTGTTGGCTTTTTAAATTATATCTATTGATTTGTCCCATGTCAATAACTTCAAATATGCCACTTTAGCATTGGCATCTGTGTGTTCATCTTTGTATCTGGGGTTCTTATGATCTTATTGTCATTTTTAGAAAATGATCAATTCTGAAAAATTTATTCGTGTATGAATCATTGTTATATTGGTAATTTTTATTTTGGTGAGTAGTGAAGCAAACGTGCAATAGAAAAATATTTAATTAAAGTGTCATTATATGTTGTTAGTATGAAAATAGTCGAGCATAGTCGAATCAAAGTAGGGCATATTTTACTACTTCATTACCATCAAGGGTCACATACAAGCTGAGATTTGAGTCGAAGGCAACGTCCATTGGCGCGTTTGGCACAGGTGTAGTACTACATCCCCCAACTACAGGAATACCCACTGTTGAATTGACAGAATACATAACCACTCGATCATTACCATTATCGGCAACATACATATTATTAGAAGAATCGTAAACAATACCTTGTGGTTTGCTTAAAGCATTGGTAGTACTATTGACTTGAGTTAGAGTTGTAGTCGGAGCTGAATCATTAAATTTCCACAAATATATACAATTTTTTTTACTATCACTCAAATAAACTTCATCTGTGGAGCCAGGAGCAAATAGTAATCCAACTACACCATCACTATTGAAATCGCTAATCATAACAATACCATTTGTTGCATTTGGAGGCCATTTCATCAATCGTTGATTTTTTGAATCAATGACATAGACATTGAAATTATCATCAACAACTATATCTGTTGGTGTATCGAGTTGACTAAGTGCACTTCCGCTCGTACCGGTTCCAGCAACTGATGTGCCAATGGGTGAATTGGGAGGAAAGCGTAAAACTTCATTGAGTGCATGTCCGGTAACATAAATGTATCCATTTTTATCTAAAGCGATATACTGAGGGTGTGAAAGAGAAGTTGCACCTGTGCCAGCACCGGTGCCAGCGATTGTGCTACCACTTGTCGCACCTGCAAGCCATTCTTGAGCACGATCATTATGATGGTCAGCAATGTAAAGTGTATTGTTTCCATCAATAACCAAACCAACAGGGTTCTTCAATTCCGTAGAACCTGAACCCCCTGAGCCGGTGCCAGCGGCTACTACACCCGTTTGATTCCAACGAAGAGCAGAACCTAAAACGATAATTAACACTGAATACATGCAATCGTTTTCATGTAAAATAACTGACATGGATCGAAAAGAGTTGTAGTCGTCGAGGCTGAAAAGAAAGGAAGGTCAAAGTCGTATAAAGATTTGTGATCGAGCTCTAAAAAATACTTGTTGAGGTGGTGGTTATCGTCGTTGTAGTACTCGTAGTTGATGTTGTTGCTAGTGATTTCATAGTAATATTTTTTATTATCATGTGTCATACATTTTTACTTACAAGTACTCGTAGTCGAAGTTGAACTGGTTGAAGTTGAAGTAGTCGTCTTTGCTTTTGATTGTATGGCTAATGAATAATGAGATGTCTCGTTAGTTTCTCTCTTTCCAAACTGTCTTACGAAAACATCAAAACAAATACTTCTATTTCAATAAGATCACAGTATAGGGAAACAATTAAGTATCGAAAATAGCCTTTTGACAAATGTGATCATCACAATTCTAATAGATGTATCAGCTTCTACAATGTTGTTGATTAAATGAAATGATACAACATCAGTTTTTTTTTATCGCGAATAAAATGACTTTCTGTTAGTTATCATGAGAAAATTTCTGATTTTTTGGTACTGAACAACGAATTAATTTGTATATGTCTTCTCTCACAGTTTTACTTCAGAAAGAAAAGCGAAAATCTCAAAATACTCGATTGATGTTAATATCATGTTTCAACTATATGCGATAGATTCAATGCGCAGTATTCGAGAATTAAGATAAGACGAAATATCATCTGGAACTATATGAAAAACATAAGTTGAAATCAAGATAACTGGCTTAAATCAAAGAACAAGACAATTAGCGAGTTTCCATCCGGATAAGTTTCATAATCGGAAACCTCACAAAAATCATGCAGCAGTTGTCTTCCTAGATACGAAATTTCAGAAGAATTGATTGATTGGCATATTTTTTTTTGAAACGTTTAAACAAAGTTTTCCACTACTGGACAAAAGTACCCCCCCCCCCCCCCTCGGATCTCAGTCCATACAAGAGCTGAGCGACTGAAAATTGGTGTGCAGACAGCCCATGAAGAATGTAGGTCAGCGGCACCATCTACACCACATTTGCTCGAGTAAGAATGGAGTTCTAATGAACGCCATTGATATGCATTATGAACTTGATAACTCGAGAAAGGTAAGATATTTTGAGTCGGTCACACCTCTCATTTTGAAGCCCTACCTAGTAGCTATTTGCACTAAAAATTTCATTAAAGTTCATCTATCTATTCATGAACTATGATCATTTTAGTGTAAATATTGATAAACCGAAAAACTATATCATACTATTGAGAGATTAATAACTTAGTGATAGTTCAATGAATTCATGTGAAATTTTCAGAAGATATTCCCCCATCATTGGGTATTGTGCCCTAAAAGTTTCAGAAGCAGATCTCTTACTAATGAGAAATGGCATATAAATGGCTATTGAGTTCTTGTCAAGCCTCTAGACTCTCTGTAACTAGAGCAAATGGCCTCATCTTTTGACTACAGAAAGAGCATAGCTTGAGCTTCAATTCGATGCTAAAATATCGATAATTACTCGTGTATTTACTAAACAACAATGCATACTTTAATAAGTCCCTTTTTTTACCCATTTTCTGTTAGTATCAGTGAACATTGTCCTATGCTCATCTATTATTGGTTAGGTATATTAAAGTGACTTGAAAGTTTTGCAAAGCATCCCCACCGTGTCTGGCTACATTAGAGAACAATATTTTCACCTTGAAATTGCTGATAATTATAATAAAATTAATCACAGATATATTGAAACGTACTATTTTCAAATAACTAATGGCTTGCACTCATGCTGACAAAAATGGGTAAAAAAAGGGACTTATTAAAGTATGCATTGTTGTTTAGAAAATACACGAGTAATTATCGATATTTTAGCATCGGATTGGAGCTCAACCTATGCTCTTTCTGTAATCAAAAGATGAGGCCATTTGCTCGAGTTATAGGGAGTCTAGAGGCTTGACAAGAACTCAACAGCCATTTATATGCCATTTCTCATTAGTAAGAGATCTGCTTCTGAAACTTTCAGGGCACAATACCCAATGATGGGGGAATATCTTCTGAAAATTTCACATGAATTCATTGAACTATCACTAAGTTATTAATCTCTCAATGGTATGATATAGTTTTTCGGTTTATCAATATTTACACTAAAATGATCATAGTTCATGAATAGATAATGAACTTTAATGGAATCTTTAGTGCAAATAGCTACTAGATAGAGCTGCAAAATGAGAGGTTGGCTGACTCAAAGTATCTTACCTTTCTCGAGTTATCAAGTTCATAATGCATACCAATGATATTCATTAGAACTCCATTCTTATTCGAGCAAATGTGGTGTAGATGGTGCCGCTGACCTACATTCTTCATGGGCTGCCTGCACACCAATTTTCAGTCGCTTAGCTCTTGTATGGACTGAGATCCGAGGGGGGGGGATACTTTTGTCAAGTAGTGTAGTTCAAATCCTACTTTATTTCTTTTCGTCCTCTCTCTGTCATTATAGACTCTTTTTGAATACTCTCTCCATTAGAGATGTGGCATCGAAAAGACGGATGAGGAGACGTTGCTCACTAAGCACTCTTAGAGAGCTTTGAGTTTTTGCAGTAGGAGTTTAATTTTTATCTAAAAACAGATCGAACAATGAAAACAGATAGTTCAGCACCCCGTGGCACTTTTAAAAGCTGTATTTGCACCGTTTCAGCCGTCAACAAGTTTTCTTGTACCATCTGTTGCCTCCCAATTTTTGTTCTTCGCCAAATTTTTGCTTTCCACACACATGAAATTACCAAGTTATAGACATTTGTCATTGTAAAATATGCTCTTTTAATTAGAGACTTTCATACTACTAAAAAATACACCTTTGAGAGTATAGTGTGTTAGTGGGTGTAGTTGTGTGCAGGTATGAATCTTCGTTTCAACCTCACTCACACCAGCACATACCCACCCACGAATGATAACGCTTATGTTGGCTTTACTGATATTTATCCTCAAGGATGATTTTCATATGATGAACTTCTCACAGTCATTATCTCCATTTATTCCTTGCAAATTTTTAAAATTATTTCCTCTGAAGATTTGATGTTTATTCGCTTCCATGTGTACGTATAACGCTACTATTGTTCGATACTAGGGGTGGCACTTTAACTTTACTTTAAAAGTTAATGTTAAAGTAATACTTTAAACTTTGACACTTTCTTAAAGTGTTTTTAAAGTTAAAGTGCCACCACTAGTCAAAAACCGTTAGTTCTACTTCTGTTTTCCCTATTGTCAGGTGCCGATTATGAATAGGATCGCCAACTGCAGCTGCGCAGGAGAATAAGGAACAAAGAAACTTTTTTCGTATGGCAATATTCATCGATAATATCTTCAAAACTCTCACAAAAATACAAAAAATCAATTAGAGTAAAAAGCTTCGCCTTAATTTTATCAATATAGTATGAAATTTTCGAAACAATCCAGTTCGAATCCTTAAAAAAAGTTCTTCAGGCCAACAAATAATCTTATTCAACATAGATGAACTGACGTTCAACATCCATAGGCTATAGACAAAATTTCCCAAAGTGACAAACACTATACCAACTTTAATGAATTTCCTTTCATGTCAAATCCGTTGGAAAATTGCAAAACCACCTTTTCCAAGCTGAACAATATTTCAGTATTAACCATTCCATTAGGAAAAAGTTTTTCACATGCATCTACATGGGGGTAAACCCAAATTTTCGTTAGATGCCATCTACTGGAAATAGTATTGTTGGTTATAGAACAGTATTCTGCACCTAACACAACAACTTAAAGATTCAACACAAGTCATGAAGCAAATTCGGGAAGAAATACTATTGTTGAATTATAAGTGCATGAGGAAAAACTGAATAGTTCCGGGATAAAGCCCATTTTTCGACGGATGATCCCTCCTCCCATGAAAATAGCACCATTGGGTGGAGATTAAAATTCTGCACTTAACACAAGTGATTAGAAACCCAACATAGGTTAAAGAACGAATTCGGGCAGGAAATACTTGAATTTGGTGCTAGCTTTACTTACGTCTGAGATTTCTCTCTTGTTATTCATTTTTTAAGACAAAAAGGCATCAACCTGATACTACATCTGCCGTTTTCACCAAACCTTGCAGCATGCAATTTTTGACTAAATTATTATATCAAGTGCAATTTAAGTAACGAAATATGTATAAACTCATTGACTCATGTGGTTTCAAGAATAGTTAAAAATATTTGACAAATTGTTAGAAAGAATGGAACTTTATATAAATAATTATGGCGATTATATCTAATATTTAATGCAAAAATATTGTCCATCAGGTATGAAGTGATGAATTCGATAGGTATCACGAATAATAGCATGACGTTGTCGAACTTTAGCCATAAATTTTCTAAATTCATTTGAAACAAAAAAAGAAACCATATATTATTAAGAACGGTCGAGATGAAAAAATCTATCTTACAACAATCGCCACGGATACGAAGATTTTTTGTAATTTGAGTAGAGTCTGTAACAAGTCGTTGAATAAAATTGAAAGCTGTTGTCAATCTTTTTCTATGACCACATAAAACCGATTCAATAGTTTCTCAATCCTGTAATTCACGAGAGATCCAAGGAGAATCATTTGAAATGTTCAAAGATCAGTTTCAGCATGGATTTCTGCTGATTGAGAATGAGAATGATCATAAGCGTTGAAGCTTTAAGAAATAACAGAAATTTCTTCATTTTTTAATGTTTAGTAGAAATATTTTACCACTATTTCTCCATTTCCATCAGTCCACCATAATCCTATTTTGATATCCGTTTCTAATTCTTTTATTTGATTATATTGAAAGTTTTTTGCTAGTTGATGTTCACGAACCGATGAATATGTGTTCGATAGAAGAATTGTACTTGATAAAAGATCTTTTTTTTTTTTATCACGAATCACATATTTCATTCGATTATATATCTTTTCGAATAAATTTTATTTTGATTATTACATGCATCAGATAATAAACACACTAAAAATACAAAAATAAATAAACAATATATTAATATAATATTTTGATAAAATACTTACTATACATGACAAAATGTGGTGAATTTGTCTTTTCACATTTATCTATCAACTTTTTGTATTTCATCAAATGAAAACAAACAACTTAAACAATCAGTCTTAAATATAATATAAAATAATCATAGGTAAAATTAAAGAAATTAAGTAAAAAGACAAATCATAACAGTTACGATGTTTTCTGTTTTGAAAGGTATTTCATTGAAAATATTTCGAGCTTGATGAAGAAGACCCGAATGAGGACATGTATTTAATATACAAATATGTGAAGTTTCATCATGTAGAGTATTCGGCATTTATCTATACAATTCAATTGCTTCATAAACCATTCCATTAAGTCCAAATCCATTAACTTTTAAAAACAAATATTCAATATTTAGAACAAACATAAACTGATTTATATATATTTTGTGCTTTTACAGTAGAACCATATTTGCCCTATATAACAGAGAAAAGAAAATTATAAATAAAATGAATCAGTCGATACAGTCCAACAAACAATGCTTATCTACAGGGTTGGCAATAATATTATTCAAAGGGAATACCGCTATAATCTCAAATAGAAGATATGATGAATTTTATACCAAATGAAAGCCCGTGAAAAATGGGGTTTACTGATGCTAAATAGTAAGAGTTTGGAGAACTTTCATGTATTAAACTCTCAAAAACCATGCAATTGTGGCCAAAAAATCGTTATAATTCACTTTTAACGAGTTGTAAGGCAAAAAGAATTAAGAATTTTCTAGAAAAAAAGTGAAAAGAGGTTATTCTAATGATATAAGATGTAACTATGACTCAGAAAATAAGACTATGCTTTTGCGTTCTGTTGTTTGCTCCTCGTGGTAGCAGTTATTTAAAAGATTTTTTTCGTTTTCGCTCTGTTAGAAAGTAATAGCGGAGAGAAATTTTAGTGATTTGTGGAGTCATATAAAAGGTAATTTTCTCATCGATATATTTCATAATAAAATCCATCTTCATGTTAAATCAACGAAGTTTCATTATTTGAAACGGCTGGTGCTTATGCTACCGAACAACAAAGAATGATTGACAGAATCAAATCCATTGTTTTTCGTGAAGCTCGCGATGCTGGTGCAACATTTATAAATAGACAATGGATCGTGGACAAAATTCACCGTACGACTCGATTTGTTTCAGAGTGGTGGAAAAAATCATATGACCAATGCTTTGCTGATTATTCAAATGCTGATCCTAAACTTAAATTATCACAAGCTGGTCAAGACATCATTCGTGAAGCAAGTGGTCGGCAAAGAAAAAGCTGTTCTGTTGTGGCGAAGGAGATTGCAAAAAAGTAAAAAGAATACGTCACTCGAAGAACAATTAATGATTACCGTCATAGAGAAGGATTAAAACCTTTTCATGTTATTTCAAAACCGTTAAAATCTGAAACTCATATATCAGATCGATTATGGCTGTGCAATTGGTTAAAAGAATGGACTGAAGAAGATGGAAGATATCGTGAAATGGTAAAACATCAAGCATGTATTGGAGTTTTTATAATGTTTACTTGCAAAAGATTACTTTGGGTTATCAAAGATAAAGGTGAATCTTGGACCGGTCAATACTTTCGTGATATAATTTTGACTTAAAACGAATTCCCTTTCTTGAAAAATGAAGAAAATGTTATCGATACTGATGAAGTTATATTTGTTCATGATAAAGCACCATGTATGCGAGCAAATAAGACGCAACATTTGATCCGAGACAGCAACGTAAAGTTTTGAGGTAATGATATTTGGTCTGGTAATTCGCCTGATCTCAATGTGGCAGAACATATTAGATCAATAATCAAAGATGAATTTTAAAAAAATGTTATCGGAAACTGAATTTTATCGATATCTTGAAGACACTCAAAATGCACATTGTAAATGTTTTAACTAACATGGAAGGAGATACTGAGTAATTTGAAACTCTTCTATATGTTCGTATCCATTTCGATTTCGTGCAGTAAAGAACGCTAATGGCCGCCACACTGATTATTGATGGTACTCATTAAATAATGAAAAAATAAACTATTTTGTAACACATTTAGTTCGAACATTATTCGGTAAAAAGTCGTAACTTTTGAGAGTTTAATGCATGAAAGTTCTCCAAACTCCTACTATTTAGCATTAATAAACCCCATTTTTCAGGGGCTTTCATTTGATATAAAATTCATCATATCTTCTATTTGAAATTATAGCGGCACCCCCTTGAATAATATTATTTCCAACCCTGTAGATAGGATAAGATCTTTTTGTAAGCTTTTGTTGAGATGATCTTCGTTCTTGAACATGATTGGAAATTGTATGAGAATTCATCTCTAATTCAATCACAGAGTGGCATATCATTATATTTAAACGGTTGATCTCTTTTTTGTATGCTATTTTTAAAACACGAGGCCCATCGATTTTCACTAATAGAATACAGAACTTTTACAAGACGTCAAAACTAGACTGATATTAAGGTTATACGAAATGTGAAGAAAAAATTAGGTAGTGTTTATCTGAATACTCAGTCCACTACAAAAAAGGAACTCAATGTGAACAATTCTTTAGTATCTATGCCTATATTTTAAGGAAGTTCGAATGTGTCAAGCGAGACACGTCAAGATCAACTCAGATTTTAAATTTGTTAATTTGAAAGTGGGAACAATATTTTGATTGGAATATGGCTGATCTTACTAGTGTACATTTCCTGAATAACTTTCGCTGAGTACAAGATATAGACCTGAAATTTTCACCTTTCGAAAGAGCAATGTCCGAGCCATCGATAGGCATATAACTCATTAGGACAAAAAATGTTTTTTTTTATTGGTGCGTTTGGATCAACACTTTTACCCTTGATAATCTCAACTCAAATTATGCCAAAGTGTCTCGCAAATCACCCTTTTTTTGCTATAAAATGATCATATATTTTAGTATATCTCAATCTTTTATTCTAAGTGAATTTAAAAAAACAAATGCTAATTTTATAGCGAAGAAAAGGTGATTTGAGAGACATTCTGACATCATTTGAGTTGAGATCATTATGAAAATTGATGAAAATACTCAAAGGAAAAAGTGTTGATCCAAAAGCAACAATAAAAAAAGCATCTTTTGTCCTACTGAGTTTTATGCCTATCGATGGCTCGGACATCCCTCTTTCGAATGGTGAGAACCACAGGTCTATATCTTGCACTCAGCAAAAGTTATTTAGAACATGCCAACCTATGTTTTATTTTTCTAAGGATATAGGTGCAAACTAATGGATAGGTAGATATAAGCAATAGTATACAGCCCGTAAGATACATCCATTACAGTATAGGAATAGCATAGGCTGATTTGTAATAATTCTACGAATTTTTATCAATTAAGAATCAATTAAGAATCAATTATAATGGGGTACTCGTCACTTTAATCCAGTTTTTTTCGTTTCTAAGAAGAGAAAGTCGCATTCATATGGGTTTGTCAGAAAAATCTTATTCAATTTAGATCCAAATCAATCCAAATCTCAAGATCATAATAAGCCATTGAGTTACTAGCATTCGATGATGGTCAAACTGTGACTGCAGAAATTGAAAAAAATTTTATTTGATAACATTCAGAAAACGAAATTTGATTCAATATTTATGAATAAGCGATTTAAGTAGGAGAGGAAAAATATCTTCACACTGAAAGTTTCTCTTATCATCAATTTTTCACTGACAAATGATGGCATACACCAGTAACGAACATTGACGAGAGAAACAAAAATAAGTACTACCATGCTCTGCGTTGATCGTAACAGCTAGAGGGAAAGATAGACAATAAACATCAATGATGCACATGTCAAAAAAAAAAAAATTTAAGTTCCATAATATACGGTTGTAGTTGAGGATTAATGATCACCATCTGAAGAAGAAACAAAGAAAAACGGTTAACTTTATATTCAAATAAATATTTTCAATTACGAACCCATTTAGAAACATAACTCGGTTGCCTTAGCTGCACTCTTTGAATGCTAAAATACAGAAAATTTCGAATATGATGGAATCATTTCCTAGCGAAGAATCATACACTTAAATAATATTCGAGTACACCGACATGATCATCTTTGATCTTCTTTAATTCATCATAAAATCGACGAAATTCCCAGGCAGCTTCTGCACGTTGTGTTATTTCATGCTTAGATTTCGCATTGATCAATGTATAATCACCGTTCCCATTTGGAAAATAACCGAAAAGTTCTAAAAGTTCCAATGTCCCAGGCTGAAGCGAAAAAAAATTTAGAAGATTGCTTCAATCGAATTAAATACACAAACCTTCATGGCAAGTTTTTGAATGATATACGAGTGAAGAAATGTTGGCTTTGGTATTTCCGGTTTGGAAATGTGCAGAAGAGGAACCAATGGCCGAAGCAAACATTCAATGTCTTCTTTCACCTTAAACAAATGAAACAATCGTCTCAATTCGACTCAGACAGACAACACCAGATAAAATACTCACATGACCAATACGAACATTGGCTTGTACAATACTTTGAGCCGGTAAAATTGGATACGATGAGAATGGAACTGCTATTCGAATCTATTCAATGCAATAGAATAATTACGTCAAATCATACTTTCGTTTCAGAAGTCAAATAAAGCTGTGAACATCAATTGATTATGTGAATGGAATCACCCCGAATTACAAGTAGACATTTATGATCTATCTTGGACCCGATTGCACCCCAAAACAAATTCATGTTTATTTTCTGTATGTTCACAACAAAGTGACATTAGAAATTCTCAATAACGCGCTGTGAATCTGATACAGCCAATCAAAATTCAAGCTGCACGATTCATTATAAAATATTAAGAGCGACAATGGAATATTAGTATATCTACCTAGGGGAAAACGGCAGACTTGAAGTAGAAAAGTACAACAAAGTACAAAATTAGTTTAAAGTACTTCAAAGTAGGTCAAAGTACCTGTAAAGTAGCTCAAAATGCGCGTGAAGTAGCTCGAAGTACTTCAAAGTAGCATAAAGTAACTTGAAGTGCAAAAGTCTGCCGTTTCCCCCTAGATATCTGTTCTATATTGACAGCTCTTTCAATAACTTCTAGACTGTTTCAATTCTTCAGATATCTTTTATTGATTCTACATGAATTCAACTTTGTTTAGTTCTATCTTATTACTCAAGTTGAAGTCAAAACTGTGACAGGTACATGTCTTTGTACTAAAACAAAAGCTGTTTTGCTTATACGTTCAAGTATTTCAAAGTATTGACCACGTATCTAAATGTATTCGTTTAAATACTTGCACCCCTGTTCTTTTTCTTTGCTCATAAGTTTTTTCATAATGAATTATTCTTGTAAATTGATGCGTCACACACGCGATGATGAAACAAACAATGAAAATCATAGTGTTCCAATATTGAAAAAAGCGCTCCGCTTTCAATCACATATCATCCAGATAGATCCTTAGATCGCATTTAATCTGAGATAAGTTTTTGCTACATCTACCTACCAAATTCAACTGATGGCATATAGTTTCATTGACCATATCTTGTTTCTAACTACTGTAGTTCCTGCTTTTCTCGATCCATGTGTTTAGTTACAAAAGATCCTTGATAACGTTCTCAGCCAAATCAGATATAAGAATTTCATCTTTTCTTCAAATTTTTGAAACAGCACTGAAGTATACTGCGCTTCAATGATATCTAGTCATTTTTAAAGCGTATTCTCTGAACTGAACTTCGATACAAGAAATATTGTTGTACAAACATGAAGCACGTCTCAGAAAGCTTTCAAGTTCAATAAAGATGCTATTGCTTATTCTGATGCACTATAGATTATAACCGAGTCGAGTCGAGCCAAATATGCAGGACACGACTCTTCAGATATCTCAAATAATATTTTTCTCGGGTGATATTAGCAAGAGATTGAAATCATGTTTTAATTGATGTGCACAGTTGAAAGTGTCAGAATAGCACTTTGTACGTTTTTCGACGCCTCATTTCAAGCTTTAGTGTGCTTCCGTTCTGAAAGTTTTTGTTCGAATTAAATTGCAAACTTTCTCAATGGTCATTCTATATTTTCTTCATCCATCCTCTTCCCATATATTTTACTCACTCCGGATGCATAATTGTTATGCACTCCAACGCTTTCAACATATAATAGCTTCAGACTCAGCGTACTCCGCGAGACAGTCTGTAATTGATGCACATAATATGGAGTAAGTGAGCGATCGATCATTTAACGATCCACAAATATTTACCGACTAGATTTTTGAGAAATCTAATGAACTTGTGTGGCTCGTAAGAGAGCAGGCCTTCGCAATCTAGGATGTGGGTAATATTGAAGAAAGAAAGCACAATTGTGGATACCCACGTGGAAACGAAATTATGATCAATAGTGACTGATGCATATTTCTCCAGTCAATACTGGAGAATTCGACTTGAATCGACTCGATTCGAGCCGATTCAGGTCTTTATTTTTCTCAATCGTTTCGGTCTGTGTGACGCACAGAGTAGTCAATTTTAAGAAGAATGATAAGATAGTAATAGATGTCCTGAAACGAAGTGACATAGAGCCGAAATTAAGTGAATTTTCTCATTTCACGCGAATGCGTATTCTCATGTTTTGTCAATTGTAAGCTTTTCATACAACATGCCATAAATTTCTCTTTTCACTAAATGACATGTTGATTTGAAATGCAAAACTCTCGTCGAATTCAACCAAGTATCCTTTACGTTGAAGGACTGTGATTGTTAAAGCTTCTTTACTTTTGTAAGCGATGAAATTTCTTTTAAGTGTCATACTCTGATAGAAGCATTCGCATCAACGTACATCACATATTGAGCTTCTTACCAGACAAAGAAATATTTTCTAAGGATTTCGATTCGAGCGAGAAGAAAACTGTAACACCTATGGTTTTTTGTTAGAAATATTTTTCATGGTAGAGAGGTACATCATTATTATTTGGCTCTCTCTGTATATTAGAAGTTAAGTAAAAACGAATTACAATAACTCTCTAGAAGTTTTGATTGATAAATTTTTGTGAATAGGTATATCTTTTGACAACGAAACGTGTTTTAAACAGATCATTACATGAGGTGGGTGCCATTGAATTTGATATATCTGTGATAATTATGCATACTTTGCCTAGGTTCTCTGGTATAAGCTCAATTCAATNATTTTTTGTGCCGAAATATATCTGAGTCGATGCAGTTTTCTGTTCTGATTCCGAATATGTTATTTGTTTTGCTCTCATATCGAGCGATGATGATGAAAAGATGTGCATATGGATACAGTTTTGTCGATTTTACATGATTTTGCCACTTTTTTCACCTATTGTGGTCCGTACTTAAACATGGACGCCGTATTTTTGTTCTTTGAGTAATATGATAAAAGATGCAGAATTTTATGCGCTTTCAGAATTTGGAATCAATTTTCTGGGACAACAGAGTTCAACGTATGTTAGAGGCAAAATACCAGCTCAAAAAAGACCATCAGTCATAGACCCCTTTCACTTTGTTGAAGATGGATCGGTTACTGAAAGACCTTTTCCAGAACTATTATCATACAAGATTTTATCTATTTCATTCACTTGTTTCTTTTTTAGTTATGCCCATTCCGATTCATATGAACATGTGATAATTTGTTCGTTAACTTGTTTTCGTCTATCGTATTTTCTTGTTGTATTTAATTTTCTATTGCTTATTTATGCAAGACGTATGAAAACCTATCTTCGTGTCAAACGAAACATTTCTTCAAAATATTGACATTATTTTATGAAGCAGACTATATAAACATCTGTTTGTTCTTATTACTTTGATCGAGTTATTAAAAAAATTTGTTTAGTTACTTTTTTAATCAAAATAGATAATTTTAAGAGAAATTATGAATTGATATTCGGATAGAGTATAGTTGAATGCATGTGTTGATAGATAGATCAACTACAAGAAGAAAAAAGACGTGAAAAAGAAGCTTGTCCTTTTAATTTTGAATAGTAGCATCCATATATATATATTGTCGAGACAAAAATTGTGAACATATGCACAGCATATATGTCTATGCACAGATTCAAAAGAAGAAGAAGTAACCGTGTTCTCTCAATCATGACATGCATATAAATAGAAGAAATAGCAGTAAGCAAGAGAACATTATCTGATTTTTTTTTCACATTTCTCTCTGTTCTTCGTTATTACACTAAACACTTACAATATGAGAAAGCATTACTCAAAAAAGTCGGTTTGTCACATTTTTCTTCGCACATAAAAGTATGTACATTTTTGGTTGAAAATTCTCATGGTTGTTTATAGCATGTCGAAAAAAGATAAATTTGACTACGAAGTTCAATTATACGCTATCTCGCTTGAGATTTTTTTCGAGTGCGCACATTTCTTGAATGTAATAATGTCTTATGGGATGGTCTAAATTATATTTCCTCGCAACAGGACATTTAAGTATTAATTATCTTAATGAAACAAACTTCTACGAAGCAGCAAGATGTCTCAGATAAGTAATGAATCAGATTCTGTTAACGTATGCTATGTCGATATTTACTTTAATGTTATATGAAATCGAATTTCAAAAACAGAATTAAGACTTGTTAGACATCGGTAAAGGAAATTGCCGTTTGCAGTTAGCCGATAACAGATTCATTATCAGTACTGATGAGAAAACCATCTGAGATGATACCTCACGTTTGAGAAGAGACTTCAGTCACTATGTGGAACCTGTTGGGACTAGAAGCAATCCAGAAGGACTCTTTCTCTTTGCGCCGCCCTTTTAGAGTTATATTCGTTACACTGGATTTTTTTACCTTTGCCACAGTATTTATTAAAAGAAGACGAACAAATGAATTATGGCCTGAAACTTTGTTCATAGGCAGATCTTGAAACTATTAGAAGTTATTCTAAAAAAATTAGTCAAAACAAAATTGGTCTTTTCTCGAGATCTCAAATCCACAAAAAAAACCATGATATTCCAGCAAAAGGAGGGAAAATCTAGCTTTTATTATGATTCTAATATCTTCAAAAAAAACCAATCTCTTTGGTTGAAATACAAAATTCTAGTAATTTCAAAAGCTGTCTATGGGCAAAGTTTTAGACCACAATTCGTTTATCAGGTGTTTTTAACAAATAATGTGCCAAAGATAAAAATTCAATATAACGGTCATAAGTCCAAACAAGCAGCACCTAGGAAAGAATCCTTCTTGGTTTCTTCTGGCCTTAACAGATCCTACGTAGTGATTAGGGTCTCATCTCAAATGCAAAATATCACCTAGGGTGATTCCTTCATGAGTAACTGGTTACGAGTAATGTATTCGTATTCTTTGTACGTTGCTGTGCATATCTTTCTTGTTCCTCGGTTTTCTAACGAATTTTCTTCTTTGTTTGATATTGAACTAGTTTTTATTAGGCGATCTTCTTTCTCTCTTTTCTTTGCTTCCTTTTCATTTGTATAGGTGTATATGTTTAGTAACTATCTAAAACGGGACGCTTTTCCTGGATAAAGGCAATTAGATTGATTCGGAAACTAAATCTTAATTGACCTAGTTGTATCACTATAGAGATGAATAATCTATAATAAATCCGTTACCAATTACTTGGTAAGGTAATGATAACTGACTTTCCCTAGCAGTGACGTGCCCAGAGGGGGGGATTGGGGGGATCGATCCCCCCCTGGAGAAATACGAACACTTGGAGGGGGATACGGGCCGAATTATTTTCGCGTGTCTAAAACCAGTTTCTCTCCACAGTGGTCCCCCCTGGAAACGATCAATCCCCCCCCCCCGGAAAAAATTCCTGGGCACGCCACTGTCCGACAAGGCAATGGTGTTTAAATATTATTCTTTTTTTTGAAAACAAATGATTTGTTTGCTAAATCTGCCCAACCATGTACTATGAAATTCCAGTCTCATGACAAATTTGTCATATGAGAAGATAAATTTCAGTAATGTCACATTGCTCTGTATGAAATATCAGAATACGTACATTTCTATGTTTTTTAAATAATCTTAATTCAAGATGAGAAAAATAAATTTGAAAATTGAGATGAGCGTGACTATATGCATGACAATTCCGAGAAAAACTAAAATTAGTTGTTCAAAGAAAGTGTTACTAACAAAACCTGTCATTTCAGCACAAAATGTTTGCTTGACACCTTTTTTAATATGTGTTCATACAGAATTGAACTGGAAATCTTTTGATAAAATATTCAAGTCAAAGTAATAGACATTGACAAAATACTGGGAAGCTCATTTGTGCTGAAATATCTTATAACGATTCTTTTTCAATCTGCTTTTTACATTTAACAGAGAAATCACATCAGTCCTACCATATTGATTGTTTGTTTGTCTATAAACGTATAGATTTTCTTGTGAGTAACTTGTACAAATAATATAATACTCATATTGCATATTTGTTCACACTACTATTGGTTGGAGAACAACAATCGATCGAATGGTGGCAATGCATACATTATACTGAACGGTCTACCGACGGTTTTTGTTCGGTTGAAATTACATGGGTAGATTTTACTATCAAAGTTCTGTCTCATCATGGATGTCCAGACGGACATGATATGAAAGATTGAAAGGGTACTTTTGTAATGGCTAAAATAAGTCAATATAGTCCCTGACATATAAATTATCCGAATGTAATGCTCTTTGCCGAATGGTAGATCGCCGAAATTCGCGCCGAAACTAACATTATCGAAAAGAAAGATCGCCGAAATCAAGATCACCGAAATACAGATTGTCGATACGAAGTTCATCGAAATGCAGATCGCCGAATTCATTTTGATCATCTACTAGCTTATGAGAGTTAGCACTGAATCAAGTTAGTGACTAATTTGACGTAGTTCCTAAGTAAAGCTAGTAGCTGACATGGTCAACTTGATACCTAACTTGATCAAGTTAGTCACTAACTTGATTTCTAACTTATTGTATCACTCACTTAAGTTGTTAACTAGTAGATTCGATCATTGGCATAAAAATTGCCGATAGCTATATCGCCGACGGTGACACCGCCGAAAATACAGATAGTCGATAGTGACATTGCCGGAATGGTACTTTGTCGAAATGCAGTTCGCCGAATTTCGGCGATCTGCATTTCGGCGATGTGGCTTTCGGCGAAGAGCATACTGACCAATTATCCAATGGCATAAAGGTCTTTGTTCCTCTTACTATCATTAGTCGTAAACTCCATCCCGTCAATACTAAAGACTAACTTCATATTTAGAATCCCCATCGAATGATGTTTAATGTATTAGTCTTCTTATGAAAAAAAATTGTTCATGCATATAGAGTAAAGCTCTCTCACAGTAATTTTTCAAATTATATTGATCAGAAAATAAGATCTTTTTAAGTTTAAAAAAACCTCACATATCCATCTGGTCTATTAAAAAATGCCCATCATATGTCTGTCATGATCTGTATGAAATCCAAAACAACTTAACGTATACTATAACATTTCATTCAATTCATGTTTCATAAAAACTTACAATGTAGCACTCATCTCATCAGCAAGTAATAAAGATAAACGGCCAATAAGTTCAACTGGTACAAATTTTTTAACAGCATGTTTCAGAAGAATAACACGTGGTATTACCTCCGACTCTAGAATATTATAAATCATATTTATTGAAATAGTTCTAATGAGAATATCTACCAGGAATATCATGAGATTTTGCTTGATCACGTATTTGTGCATCGACAAGTGGTGTTCTCACATAACCAGGACAAATAGCATTACAATTAATATTAAACGGGGCACCTTCAAGTGCTGTTACTTTAGTTAAGCCAAGTACACCATGTTTAGCAGAAACATATGCAGCTTTATATTCACTTGCAAATAGACCATGTGCTGATGCAACATTAATAATGCGACCAAATTTTTTTTCTTTCATTGGTTTCATTAAAGCTTTTGTTAGAATAAAAGCTGATGTTAAATTAACATGAAGAATGTCTGCCCATTTATCCTCTGGAAAATTTTCAATTGGTGCAACATGTTGAATACCGCAATTATTAATTAAGACATCTGAAGTATAAAGAAAAACAAATGAAAAGAAAGAATTTAATTAATTTGAAATAGAAAATAAAATAAAATAACAAACCAATATGTTTAAATCGTGCTAAACCATCTTCAACCATTGTTCGTAATTGATCTGAGTTTAAAGCATTAGCAGGTGAAAAAAGATGACCAACTTGAAATTCATTTGCTATTTTAGCTGCAATGTCACTACCATCTTTTTCTAATCCATTAAATATAACATTATATTTCGCTTTAGCAAATGCACGAGCGATACCAAGACCGATACCACTAAATAAATAATAATGATTATTTATTATATTAACAAATGCACTATATCTATAATTTATATTTATTTTGATTATGTTTGTACATAGAGAAACTATGCTTAGTCTAAAAAGACTTACTATTGTATTCTCTATAAAATCGTGTGACAATCTTAGATATAACTTTAACAGTGGTCGCGATAATTGGATACTAATCAAATTCTCCTATATTTACCCATTTCTAGCATACAATAACTCGTATTCGAGGTTTTTATCGAGTATAATTTAAGTTGTTAAGAGGATATTTATCTGTTGCCGGTTTTTTTATATGAAAGTTTACAAAAACTATTATTTTAAATCAATACTCTTAAAAATTGAGACAATTTGATAAAAAACGATCAGAGTGATATATGCCAAAGTAAAGTCTCGATGAAATCTGCAACGAAGTCGTCGAAAAGAAGATAAAATATTCATGATAAAAGTTCAAGCTTGGACTCACGAGGGAACCTCACTAACTGATACCTTGTTGTTTGAGGCCATATTTTACTCATTAGTAGGGCTCATATAGTAGAGAAAAATCTCAAAAGAATTCATACCATTATCGCTTTGATCCAGAGAAACAAGCATAACAAGTTTCCCTAAAAATGACATTAATATGTTTTCTATAAAAATTTTTTCAGTAGTAACTGATCAAGAATTTTCTTTTTTTGTGCTTCATCCACGTGTTCCTTGGATATAATAGATATGCGAAAGTAAACCTTTCTTCTCCACAAGACATTTATTTAAATTTTAGAATTATAAATTGCCCGAGAATTAATGTCACTTTTAGAGTAATTTATTATGCTTATTTCACTGAAGCCTAGCGGCTATGACAAGACTCTTTTGGGACTTTTCTCTACTCTATGGGCCGAACTAATAAACAAAATATGAGTTCAAAATAGCAAGTATTAATTGATGATGTTTCCTCGTCAGTCAAAATAAATATTTCTGCTAAACATAGGGGCTTGCCACTCAATGCACAGAAACTCATTTCTGTATCATAAAATTCTTTTGAGAATATTCGCCACCGCACATAACAAACAAAGAGCTGGATCTATTGCTACAGTAAAGTCTTTATAATATGTTTCGTCTGCCTAAAACAAAACAGCAGTTGTTTAGGTAACGACTTCGAGAAATCAGTACATATCGGAGAAGCTCAATGCTTTTTTTATTCTCTCGCTAATTTTAAAGAATAGATCTAATATTCTCATGTGATTTTATAGAGAATTAAACAACTGATTATTTTAAACCAAGTGTACTTTTCAACGTACAAACGAAAATAAAATAAAAATAAAATACCTTGTACTACCAGTAATAAGAACTGTTCGTGATACCATTGATCTAGAAATATGAAGAATGGACATAAATTCTATTACAAGGCTTTAGCAAAAACGCAAAAGAAAGAATTTTAAGTTCCACCAGTCTGTTGTTTAGATATAATTTCATCAAGCTGACGTTCAAATTCAGCTAATTCTACTTTAGATTTTGCAAATAAATGCTCGAATTCTGCTTGTTTAGCTGTACCATCAGTTAACATTTTAGCTCGTATCATTTTTGATACAAGTATTGTTGCTTTACGTTCATGAAATTTTGCTGCACGACATTGTGTAAAACGTCCCATACTTAAAATTGGTAAGGAAATCATAGCTGTTTGAAATACACGATTACGATTTGTTGTTAAAAGAAATGCAGCCATGCTACAAAAAAATGAACCAGGTATTCCTAGAAATATGAAAGAATTTTTTTTTTTAAATAGATATTCAATTTTTTCTTTACCAAAAATAAGTGCTTCTTTTAAACAAAGTGTTTCGCCTATTGGCCTATTTTTTGATACTTCGACAAGCATAGAAACACTTTGTTTCATTTTATCCCAAGTTGTTCCTTGTGGAGCATTAGGATCAGTATTCATCGGTTCAACTGAACGTAATTTAGAAAAATCTGCAGGGTCATTTGGTGGTGTCATATCTGAAATTATTAAAATCTTTTATATAAAATGTACAACTTAATAAAAGAGCAAGAAAACGAAATGTAAATCTATTTTAGTTACAATACTAATTGGAAATCGATGACAATTCATTCGATCGCTTCGTTTTCAACATATCAAGTATAAACAATGGATTATTTTCGAACAACGAAAAAACTAAAAGTTTTTATATAAAATATTTTCTCTCTCTTCAAACAGCAAAGATCTTTCATACTTTTTGTGTGATATCAAAAGTTTCACTTATAGCTAAAAGAATTACAGACAATAAAGAGCAAAAATCGATCCTGTTATCACTATTGGCCAGATAGAGGACAATCAACAATAAAGGTAATAGATGTAACGTAAATCTCATTACGTGAGAAAAATAGATCATTATTTGACAATATATGTCAAAAAGTACATTTGTTGTTTGAAAATTAGTTTTTAATTAGTTCTTTCTTCGTTTTTCTATTGCTCTAACACCATTGAACATAAACTGTTTTTGTCCATTCAATACTGTCATGAAAGAAGAAGAAAAAAACATAGCTTCTCATATCGCTCAACAACCTTTTATTTTTATTTCATAATAACTGGAGTAATCGAAAACATTCTGCAACAAAAGCAGAACGTCATATGAATTCAACTACGCAATTTACATATTACAGAGATTGATATTTCATTTGACTTGGGACTATATGTATCATGTAGACTCTAATGAAATATTAATATCCGGAAATGAGTTCGAGTCATTGGCATATTATTGTGGTGACATTACAGTATTTTTTTGACTCGATGTTGTAGTTCCTCTCGACAAAATTAATGTTCGAATTTAATTTTTTTGCACAGAGACAAACCTCAATGAGAATAGTTTGTGATGCAAGTTTTAGATCTTTTCCTTATTCCTATTCTAAGATATGGTTATGACAAAAGTCTCATGTTTATATCCAGCAACAGATTAAATGCTCTTAGTTTAGAATAGAAGTAAATTAAAAATGTTGAAACTTTATGATAAACTATTCTCGTTTGAAGGGCTTATCTCTGAGTCAAGTTTCAAGTTGAAATTCGAAAATCAATTTCTTAGTGTTTCTGACGGATACCACGACATTTAATTAAAAGCTGTTGCAAAAATATATTATCTCTGTCGTAATAAGGGTAATAGCTCAAACTCTTTTCAGAGTATTTATAACTCATTAGAATCTACATAATGCACATAGTCCTAATTCAAAAGTAATTAATCAGTTGAGAGATTGCTTTGGTAAGATTATTTCATCAATAATTATTCTACAACTGTTATGAAGTTAAAGCTCAATATTTTTCCAATGTTTATTTCTAAATAAACTCCATTAGATTTTTGTATCTTATTCTAATAATTAAATGTAAATAAAATACAAACGTTTCAATCTTTGTAGAAACGAAATCTTAATTTTGTTTTTATTTAAATCAACAAGAAAAAAAAAATCTAATGTTATAACTCTATTGCAAAAGAATCGAAAGACAAAAAAAAATCAAAAGGTGCAAATGTTATACAAGTCACCATACCTGAAAGCTTGTTTAATCGTTCAATCTATTTTGTCAATATAAACATGCAAACAAGCAAACAAACAAAAAAGAAGAAGAAATTACAATCGTTCTCCAACACGAATCTTATCACCGGAATGACGAATAAAATGATATGTTGATGGTGCTTCAAATATAAGTACAATACAAGAACCTAATTTAAATTCTCCAAATGGATCTCCTTTATCAAAATAAATTGGTTTTATTGTTGAAAATTTTTCTTTCCATATACGAAATGTATAATCATCTAATTTTTGATTTGTTTTTAATGTTTGATCAAAATAAACATCTATAGAACCAACATTTGTTGCACCAATCATAGTTTGACTCATCAAACCATGATGATATTCACCCAAATAAACTACACGTTCATTAAGTAAAAGTAAATTTGGTATCCACATTATAAATTCAGGTCGAACACTCATTAATTCGCCTTTAGAAATAATCAATAGGAAAACAAAAAATGAAAATTATTGAATTTTAAAAGGATGGACGAGTCATAACAATTTATTTTGACGCACTTTAGTTGGTAGATATAACTAATGTGTAAGTACTGCTGACAAGCCTTAGATTATCTTAAAAGCTTAACTATCGCCATAAAATTTGTTGTGAGCTAAGAGAACTTATGCTTCTTTTAAAATAGACTTACAAGTTAATGAGCTACAAAAACATATATAATTTGTTCGGTAGAAAAAAAAATGGCCATTTTCGGACTGATATTTATTGATTTTTGTCAAGTTTTCTTATGAAAACAAATTACATACTTGGAATAAATATGAACAACTGAGTCGCCCTATTATACATGTTTCGAATTATTCGGACAATTTTTATTTTCATTAAACAATTCACTCATGGCTCTTCTAAAGGTTTATCAAAACAATGAATTCAATCGTAACGCCATTTTTAATGCGTATTGATCAACTTCTTTGTTTTTTGCTTTATGATCATTTTATTCGATCAGAACTTGTTTTTAACTATTCAAATGAGATTTTGATTGATTTCATTATTTCGCTGAATATCTAGGAGGAAACTCTACTAGCACTAAAATTTTCATAATATGGCCATTTTTATTTTCTGCAATATTAAACTTTGAAGACTAAATAATGACTCAAAATCCATCGATTTAAGCTCCTCAAGCGTTCTTTTCCACCCATTTTTGACTTGATAAAAGATCATTCAGACAATCTTTCGGTACCAAAATCTAGCTCAAATCATACTCTTTAGCAATATTTATATATGGTTAGATGTTTCACCTTAAGCACTACGAAATCAAGTAACTTTTGATGTTTCTTTCTGAGAAAAAGTTAATTGGACCAAAACAGATCCTTATGCATCTTCGTCTTTTTGTGTACTCAAAAAGTAAGTACACTCTAAAATCGGTCAGTGTGTCCGTCCGTCCGTCCGTCCGTTTACACGATAACTTTTTAAAGGAGTGTCCAATTGCGATGAAATTGTCTACACAGTTCAGTCTTAACAATATCTCGGTCGAGTTCGAAGATGAGAAGAATTGGTCGAACCGTTCCTGAGTTATTGCAAAAATACTCATTTTTCCCTATGGCTTCCTATGCGAAAATCGACCCATCCCCGCTTTCGTAAAAAACTTTTCCTATCATACTCAAACAAAACCCCAACTATTATATACCATTCGATAGAGAACTTTACGAGCTAAAAAATGGTATATAAAACATAAAGAAACAAGAAGGCTAGCTCACCTATGACAAGGATAATTAAAGAGAACTAACTTATATTTTTGTCCACGATCTAATTGATCCACAAATAGAGCTCTATCTTCCGATCGCAGAGATGATACTTCGAAGTTTTTTGAGATGGAGAACTCGAATCTGCATTTCGTTTCCATCGAAATACTATTGGTTGAGCAGTAACTAATAGAAATCAAGTTATAGGAAAAACGACTTTCTTAGGGTAAATCAAGGGGAAGAATTCAAATTTGAGCTGTATTTAGTCCCAAGTCCTATTGGTTTGGCAATACCCCATAGAAATCAACAGTTTAGAGGGTAGATTCCCCAGTATAATTTTGATGTTTACACATTCTACGATGGCTAATTCGTCTGATTCACTTTTTGAAGTACACATAACTCTCGGATTTAAATCCGAAGTTTCCGCATTTATTTTTTATTGTGTCATACCTGTTACATGTCGACGTTCATTAATTTTCCATTTCGCTGGACTATGAAAATGATGATAATTACCCGGATTTAAATAAATACAAGCATAAAAAAGTGATGATTCAGATTGTTTCTTTTGTAAACGTTCAATTTCATATTGATCTAATTGAAATAAATCTTTTATTGTATATGGAATACCTTTAATAACAATATTTAAATTTTCAACTGATGTTACAAGACCATTTGCAAGTATTTCACCATCACATGGTGATACAATTAAACTTTCTTTATCAATTGGTCGTACGCCGGATTTAAGATTTCGTCGAAAAAATTCTCCAAAATTTGCATAATAATCAAGATGATCAGGACCATATTCACATTCATTGATATCAGCATCAAAAATACGACAAAAATATTTGTAAATAGAATTTCTTATAGAACGAGGATAAATATTCACAGAAAAAAATCGTGACCAAAATCGAGATGTTTCACGTAATGGTAATGAACGATACCAAGCTTCCTTTGGTGTACATAATGATTCCCGTTGAATATATATAGAACGTATATAATGATATGAAGTTAATGCAGATAAAGTTGTTACTGAAAGACAACGACCTATGGGAAAACTCATTCTCGACGTCTTTGTTGACGACGATAAGGTTTTTGTTTTGATGCTGGTTGTTGATTTGTTTGTTGATCGTTATTATTTATTTGAAATAAAGCACGAATAACACCAAAACGAATTAAAACAAATTTCCACAATAAATACCACGCTAAATAAAAAAAAATTTCAAATATACAACAATGAATATTTTTTTATGTATGATGCAAAGAGTTTTCGGGGGAAAATCAAGAAGATCTATTCAGAAAATTTTTTGTAATTGTATGATCAAAAAAAAAATTCTATCAAGTTTCATGTTTGAGTATTTAGCAAATGTCTGAATAGCATTCGAATGTAAAAACAGCTTGAAATCGTTTTTTGCAAAGATTTTTATCACTTAATAAACAGGTAAAAAATATACGAACTGAAAAATGGTAGGAATTTGAAAGCATGAATTCGGTGGCCAATACTTGCACAGTTACGCGGCTCTATTTCAGTAGATCATTTCATATGTTTTCATAAAACGGTGCTATTACAATTATAAAAAAACTCCAATAGACTTGTCACTATTTTCCTATTCATATTTTGCATATCTCTACTTTTTCATCATGTTAACTAAATCAATTTTGTACAATTTTCAATCATATTTGTGAAGAAAAATAGAATACAATAGAATGTATAGGAAATAGTTGAAAAATATTGAGAGATCACTTTCTGCTACTGCGGCCTTTTCAAGCTTTTTTTTACGAAATATATTTTTATTGCCATTCGAAGATTTATTTAACAATAAGACGTGATCGATTACTTACATAAAGCAATAATAACTAAAGCAACAATAATAGAAACAATAGAAGAAATAATTAATGCAAACCAATAACGAATTGAATGATTTTCAGTCATTACTCAAACATTTGAATAATCTAGAACGTATAAAAGTTTATTTTTTTTTTTTGCTTTCTGTTTTCTATTCACATTCCGTGATTAATATATAAAAACAAGAAAAAAAATTTTTTTTAGAAGTTATTGTTTGTCTAACAAGTTTAATCATCAGCTAGTTAAATTTGTTTAAAAATTCATAGTTTTATCGTGAAGATATTGATACATGTAATCGTTTGTATCTTTTTCTTCAATCTTCTCCCAACCAGTTTCTTTCATATGATAGACTAAATAAATAAAAATTTATGTATGAAAAATAAGAAGATGATTAATACTCACTTCGAACAATATTTCCTGAAGCAGCATCACGATGTGCAGCATGCACAATAGCTCGACGGCCAAGGTCAATTGCGTCAGCTGTACTCATTTCATACCTTAAAAATATACATTTGGAATTAAATATTTGTCAAAATAGAAAAGAAGAATATAGCTCCTAACATCAAAACAAACAGCAATTTTGTTTCGCTTAGGGACAATATTGTATTTTTGGTGTTTGTAAAAATAAAAATCTCTAAGATATATATTCTCATCAGAACTTAGAATAAGCCGTTCCGCTTGAACTTTATTTGTTTTCTTTTCAGGTTAGACTTTCCATGTAAGAAAACAAAAAGACTAAAACCAATTGAAACCTATCTTTAAACCTGAATAACTTACAGCGTAATTCCTGCAAGACTAAAATATGAAATACAATTGACCTGTTCTACTTGTTAAGAAGTACTTCACACATGTAGCTCGCATTATACTTGATGATTAGATAATGCTATAGGCAGCTGGGTCTGTTATTTCTGTCTGTCACGATATGTACGATAATAGGAGGTAGTTCATTTTCCCCGCTATGTCATTCAACACTGTTTTTTGTGTACTCAAAAAGTGAGTACACTACTAAAATCGGTCAGTGTGTCCGTCCGTCCGTTTATCCGATAACTTTCGAAAGGAGAGTCGGATCGTGATGAAATTTTCTACACAGTTCAGTCTTAACAATGTCTCGGTCGAGTTCGAAGATGAGCAGGATCCGTCAAGAAATGGCTGAGTTATCGAAAAAATTGTCATTATTGAGAAGACCATCCCTGNCAACCCCCACATCCCACCCTCACCACCACGCACCAACACCCACATCCACACCCGCACCCGCACCCGCACCCACACCACCCACACCCGCACCCACGCCCACACCCGCATACATTCAAATATAGTTTCTTCTATTTCTGCGCATTAATGGGTGTAGTTTCTTTCATGCTATTTGTTTGTGTTTGATCTCGCAACATAAGGCTTCACGGTTGCCCAAGCAATTCACATTTCTTTGCCAGAAAGAAGGCAGCTGCTCCTTTCCACCTTAAATTGATGACAAACACTACCGTTAATAATTTTCTAGCCATATTTTGGTTTTTTTTTTATTTGGTCACAGCGGCGACTCTGTTTTTTTTTATACTGTTTGCTTGTCTTTCATCTCACAGCTCAAGGTAAGTGTTCCATACGTACTTTGCGCTACTTTCGTCGAAAGAAGGCAATTACTTCTTTCCACTTCAAGTTCATCACAAACATCACCATGAAGAATACAGTATTCGTGTTTCTTTTTCATTCTAGAGAGCAGCACGACAAATTTTAAAATCATGTTTGTGCTTTTTTACATAGCAACCGATATTATTCTTATGAGTTTTCAACTTGCAGTGAATAGTGTAGTTCGAGGCAATCACTCAGATACCAATAAACATTTCTTATTGTCACCAAATTAACAGAAATATGCATCTAACAAAATCCACATTTTTCATGTATTTTGCCTACTCGTACGAACTGTCTATTCGATAGAGTCAAATTCATATTCACTATAAAAATAAGATTTCTATGGCATCAACAGCAGTTTAGCCTTTCTCACCGATTAGGGATCGCTAAAATTATTTACAATAATTTTGCTAAAAACGGAAGCATGAATCAATCGAGATTTAGATTTTCTTTTCATTTTTATTTACCCTGTTTACTTTTCTATGTTCCAATATCTAAAGCAATTTTTTCTTGTGGTGTCTCTATTTCTCTCGTCTGATGATGGAACATAAGACTTATAAGCACAAATTAATAGTAAACAGAATCATGAAAAATACGAAATTCGGGTTTTTTAAATTTTCTCCCAGTTACGTATTATTACTATTTTACGTTGTTTATTGATGTGCACTGCTGAAGCTTAACTTATTTGTCAACTGGAAATATAATTTTCTTGGTATTGCAGAATGATAAGAAAAAAACATTATCGAGAATAATTCAAATGTTTTCTTTTTTGTTTTGCTGGTGTCATGTTGTTTGGTTCCTCTCCACTATAGTATCCATGTATATTCACTTTGGAATCTTGGAACGATCGTCATACAAGCCTTTTAGTTCACATTAGTGTAGACATATGCATATACTGAGAAAAAAAAGATTTCTTATTCTAACACCGAGTGTCCATTCAATTTCATTGTATTTCACGTCACAATTCTTATTGAGTTTGGACTTCGAATGGAGAACTTCGCTCTTGCAATCCGTCTATTACGACATAGGGCGAAGATCTTGATACTTAATTTCTTCTCAGATAAAACTAATAGAACAAACAGTACTAATTAGTATGGAACTACTTTCGGTCATTCTACTCACCAAATCAATTCTTAGAAAATGAAAGTGTTATGTTTTCAAAAATTCTACATTGAAATAGCAAAGCCTTCTGAAGACAACTGACAGTTAGACAGCAGTTTTAGAATGATTCTAAATAAACAGTAGATAAATATGTCACCAGAGTGAGTTAATCTCAGTGTATGTTTATCAAGTACCCTTCTCTCCTTCGAAGTTCGCAATGGATATGATTATAAATAAATCTTATTTCGTTCTTTTTTTTATTTATTTGCATTATAGAATGTTTATTCATTCATTATACATGCCTGCTATTGACATGCGAGGTAGTGGTTGCACAAATAGTTTGCATTTCTTTTATTGAGTATCGAGGGCAATCGTA
>CAJNSZ010000148.1:199668-216122 GCA_905329745.1 Rotaria sp. Silwood2 | reverse complement strand
CAATCATAGGTTCCGGTTTTTTACCTTCATTTGTCTTTGATAAAATTTTCTAGACAAAAAGAAAATTACTAAAAAAAGTAGTAAAAGAAAAGTAAGATTGACCTCGGATTCGAATTTCTCGCCTGCGATTACCTTCGGTCCAGTTTTTGAGATAATTATTCCTTTTATTCTCTTATCGTTCTCCGATCAATCAGTGAAGTGCGGACACACAAGCAAGCAAACAATGGACTTTTGCTAGATTCTTCTCTACGAGAAAGAGAATAAGAATCAAAACTTTGATGTTGACAAGAAAGAAAAAAAAAGTTTAATAAATGTATATACATTTCAGGGGTCCTAATGGGTTGGGATGGGCCTATGAAAGTCAACCCATGGGCTATCGAACTTTAACCCGGCCCACCCATGGTTTTCTCTCAAAAAATCGGCCCAGACCATGGGTACCCATGGGCCACATATGTTGATGTGGGGTGTGGGTGTGGGTGTGGGTGTGTAGGTGCGGGGTGTGGGTGTGGGTGTGTAGGTGCGGGGTGTGGGTGTGTAGGTGCGGGGTGTGGGTGTGTAGGTGTGGGGTGTGGGTGTGGGTGTGTAGGTGCGGGGTGTGGGTGTGTAGGTGTGGGGTGTGGATGTGGGTGTGTAGGTGCGGGGTGTGGGTGTCTCTCTATCAAGAGTAACACTCACATCCACATCAACAATCACACCCACACCCCGCAGCCACATCCACACTATTGTAGCAAATAAAGTATTAAATTCGATTTATCAAAGAAACAATTTCAGTGATAATACGCGACATCTTCTGAAAATTTTTATTTTTTATTTAAAATATGGCCCATGGTTTTCTGTTAAAAAAATTTCGGCCCATGGGCTGGGCTGGGCTTGGCCCAGCCCATTAGGACCCCTGATACATTTATTTCTATAAATAATGCTGCATTGCCAAAAAATAATTGATCAATATTTAATAATATGTTCAGAAATTGATGGATTAAACAATTCAAGAATATCATTTTATTTATAATAGATTATAAAATCTGATATGTGTTGTATTATCATATGATGACAAACAATATTTAGAAATCATATTATCTGATAATGTCTATTATTTACCATTATTTTGCAAACATGGACAAGATTCAAAATCACGTCTACCTTAAATTTAAGGTTACGTAACGAAATTTACATATTTGCTATAGTAGCCTCAAATGCATTTTGTTGATGATAAGACGATTGGGAAGTAGACCTGTTCAGGTTCACCTTGCACGAAACTCATTCTTCTATAAACATGGACATCAGGTGCTTGCTGGTAACTCAATTTTTTGTTGAGGGACTTCAATCCTTAACGGCTCCTACTTTGTTTACACAACAAATATACAATCCATATGAAAAAATATTCTTACAGTTTATTTTCCACCCATTTGAGAATTTTGAGTAGAATAAGTAATATTCATGTGCACATGCGCAATATATATGCAGTAGACCATATGATATCAATTTTTTCTTTTATTCGCTTAATACGCGTGATAATCGAAAATGAAATAAAAAAAATGAGATAAAAATATCCCACTTCTTTTGTTTTTACATGACCAAACAGTTGTTCGAATCTCTTAGCTCCGAAAATGATTTGGATAATTTTAAAATTTATCATCAAAAATAACTCTAAAAACAAAGAATGTATCTAATATGAACTTTATTTGAATATAATTTAGCGTTTTCCTTAGAATGATATCATCAAGCGGAAGATTAATTGTTCTGCTGCCAAATAAGAAATTGGTGTAAATCTTTTGACATAAAACAAACCTGTTTTGTGAACAAATAAGACAATATGTGATAAGAATTAAGCAGCATTTTTTTTGTTAAAAAATCAAAATTTGTTTTTCCGAAAAAGAATTCTATATGTAGAAAAGTTTGATCGATTGTTTTACTTTTGATATGGATTATAGCACAGGCTAAGAGCTATCGAGTCATGTAAGCATAGTTGATGTCATATTCTTTTTTGTTTTGTTTTCTTTTCGCATGACGTAATTTACAATTGTAAAATAATTTTTGAAACTAAAAATATATGTGAAATAATTCATATTTTAGAATAGTTTAAAAAAAGAACTTGCTAAATTGAACTTACATGAAGACCAAAAATATTTTTTTAAAACAACTTTTCATATGATTCAACAAATAATTAACATCTTCATCAGTTTCATTAATTAATTCACTGATTTTCGTTAATGAATATGTGTGCTAGTGGATGTCGAGAGAGGTAGTAAAAAGAAAAACGGCATTGAACGCAACAATGAACGGATTAGAAATCAAATGTCCACGTGAATATATAAACCGCCCATGAAGCCGACAGTCGAAGCGTCTATAGGAAAACTGAAGCGGCATAAACCTGGACGAAATATGTCCTCTAAGGCACCTCGTTCATGTTTTATTGCATACATCTTTCGACATTTTACTTGATTATTCCCATGATTTCTCTTCCTTCTAGAAACATAGAAAAACAAAATACAATGAAATTCTGAGTGCTTCATCGACTGGTACAAGCTATCTTTTTGTCTCTGTGCACGATTCTTAATTTTTGCACTTCTGAGCTACCCTTAGAGTTTTTACATTAAGATGTATATATTCAAAGAAGATTATGATAAATTTATACACGACTGATCTTGGATCCTCACTGTTCTATAATGACATTTTCGTTTTGGATGACTTTTGTGAAAGAACAAAACAATGACGTCAATTATTTTTTCGCGAACTCCATGTACGACATTTAAGAATCGACACGAATCCTTTCTTCTAAAGCAAATGCTTTTTGTTTTAATGAATAGATATCTCAAGAAAAAAGAACACAAATGCAAAACATAGTTCTCTTGTTTTACTCTCTTATTAATCTTTTTCCGTGCACCTCCTTATCATTATACTATTACTCTCTCTTTCTCCATGATATTTCGTGTTTATTCCTTTTATTTACTCCAACGAATATTTCCAGAAGCATGAACTAATACTCATCGTAATGAAATTAGTAGCGTGCTATGAAACGTTTTGCATTACTGATGTAACTTTTGACTTAAATATTCTCAATGTATTTTTCTATTGTGTCAACACTTCTAAATATTACATTCAGTAGTATCATTAAAAAGACAAAAATTTGCATTTTCCTGTGCATTATGTAATGATATGATACTTGTAGAGCAAATCCAATCGCTCGATGCATAAATAATACTTTTTCCTCGTTCTTGATGCATCTTAAATTCGGAATTTCGAAAAATTGGAATTTTTTTCAACTTTTTTACCAGTTTCTTTCGTGCCCTACGTAATAGAATAGTTACCTTTAAGTTACACGAATACAGGTGAACACATGACTATACATCTGCAGAAAAATACACACAAACTTATCTAATTTCGTATGACTCTCCTGGCAATCAAAGAAGTCATTATTGTGTCAGTGTCTAAAGGCTATTTTGTTTCTGACTTTCTAACCTAATGGCAAGTTCTGTAAATGTTTCTTTCATATACTTTATTCATTTTTGTTGGAGTACCGTGACGACATTTTACACAAGAACAATTATTTCTCTATGAAGCACTAACAGACAAAGGTTGTGCATCAACAAAGGTTGCACAGGCAGAGCTTACATATAGACATTTATGGCCTACCAAAAAGAAAGAGGTAAGAATTCCATTCGTATGAGTTGTGTAAAGTTTTGTGCTCATGTCACTCTGATATTTTTCGATAAATTCCTGAATAATTTTACAGATATAATAGATCAACTGAACAAATCTTATTTCTATTTCACTTTTTCATCATCACGTTACTGAAAATAGTATCCAGAGGATTTACATTTATTTTTGACTCTAGTAAATATATTCATTGTTGAGCACTGTTCTCAGTAATATTAACATTTTCTCGACTAAAATGATCTTGACAAGAATTATTGAATTAAGCATCGGGAACGTTTCTATTTAGTGCGTGTCAATATTAATATCATTTTCTTGCTGAAAATTTCACTTATTCTCTTCTTTCTTGTTTTTCTTCTCGTTCTCTCTTTTGCTTTTTCTGCTGTTCATCTCTTTTTTATGTGAGCTTGTGTAAAAAGCAAAAATGACACGTTCTAAAGATATGAATTAGTTCAATTAACATCATTATGGAGACTGACGGTAACCTACTCATTCAGTTCTTCATTTGGCAGCGATTCCAGTAGAAAGTCTTCGTTGTATGACAATTCTTATAATTGAATTTACATCTCTCTGTTCGAAGTTATTCCTTGCCACTATTAGCAACAACAATAATTCAACATCTTGAATCATCATTTCAACACATGACAATAATACCTCAGTTCGAAGAAAAAAAAAAAATAGTTGCTATTCGAATGTGCTCATACTGTTGAGCATTGCAACAATGTGACTAAAGAACATCAACGTACGAAACAGGAGCCAATTACATGTCGACTGTGCGTGGTTCCAACGCACTCATTCTGTGACACTTTTACTTATTTCACTGGATATTTTCGAGAGATTTCGAAATATAAAATATAGAAAATGACAGCTGAGAACTGATTGATAAACAACTATAAAATGTATACAAAAACAACGAAAAAACGCGATTTATATAGTTTTGTCTGATTAAAACTTGATTAAATACGCAGTATTTTAATCTGATTTGAATCAAATTGTTCGATTTCTAATCGATTTTAGTCACGATAGCTGTAGAACCTGTTTTTCTGAAGCCTAATTTAGAAACTTAATTTCTCTATTAGTTCTCAGAGTTCTTGAATTAACAAATGGTTGGTACATCACTAGACCAACCTTTCGAATACATGTCACACTTCAAGAAACAATATCAATCGATACACTTACTCATGCAAGAAAAAACTCCGATAACACAGATTAAAATCGATTCTTTTTCCATTAAGTTAATTAAAAGATTGATTTTTCCATTTTTTTCACGTGGGAGGCAGTGTTCGAATCGGTTTGAACCAAGTGAAGAAAATTTGACCTATACCAGACACTAATAGGAAGCACATTCTCAAAAACTATGCCTGAACGCCCAAAGTTTTCAAAAAATGAGTATCTTTTTCTATACCACGGCGCGGCGGTAGTGGCATCCACGCAGTCGATTGGTTAATACCGCTAGTGACACAAACACCTGTGAAGAACATAATTGATATTTATTAAGATCGAAATGTTTCAAGCGAGTAACAATAGACGAAAAGTAGTATTGATTGAGGCAATAAATGTGAGTAGAGATGGAAGCTAGAAGACATGGGGCTATTGAATGACAGTAGTACTGAGTGATTGCAGTGCTAGTAGAACGACAATGTTATAGAACAGCAGTAAGTGTACTAAAGAAAGGCTAGGCCTAGGCCAGTTGTATGCCGATACAGTAGAGTTTACTTGTAACATTTGTACATTTTATGTTACTTCGTCTTAAGTCATCTCATCATGCTTCATCGCAGGCGGATCTGTTTCCGCTTTGAGAAAATAGGAAAGTAAGTTGGTGTTGATGATAATGAATATGATTGTATATTGACTTTAAATTATTGTAATTCATTTAGCATCAATAAAATGGATATCACTCATTCAAAAATCATCAAGCTATAATGATCTGTTTCTAATTGCTTATTACTATCTGTATTTCATATAACCGATTATTCTTAATTACCAATGATTCTTAATGGTCAAATATTACTAGAGAAGCATGTTTAATGATGAAAAGTAGTCGACTATTCGATAAGAATGATAAGATATAGATCAGAGATGTGAACAGAACTTGCTTCTCTGATTGCTGTTAAGGAACATAGATTCTTTTTTGCACTATTTGAAACTGTTGTGTTCCACAGGAGGAAATCTGGAAATCTTTTTTTTACACTTTTGATGAAAAATCACTATCAAAAGATTGAAGCTTAAGAGTATGAAAAGTTTTCTATATTTCTTTGATCAACGCTGTGATACTGACTTTTTTGTTGCTTTCGTCTTCTTCTTTTATTTATGCGGTGTCGATCTAATATTGATTGTAGAGTGTGGATAGAAATCGTTCTAAGTATCTTTATGCACTGGTATATATTCAATTTTATGTTTATCACATAGTTTTTTGGTAATTAATAGGCATAATAGAACCCAAAATGTGTAAAAGCTTTTCAATCATTTGTTTCCTTCTTTGATCTGTTCTTAAGATTGTTATGTGTTTGCAGTTTGTGTCGTAATGACATCATATTGTATAAGGAAATATATATCCGAAAATATGTGATTGATTGCAGTTCTATAACGAACGCTAGAAGGCGAACTTTTTTCTTTTTTTCTATGCTTCAAGAAAAAGTCATATTTAGATTGACCGAAAAGTAACGGAATGATTAGTTTTCCATGTTTCTGTTTTTAGTTAGGTTACTGTGTATTTTGTATTATGCAGAAATGCAGAAACATGCCTAAAATAATTGGAAGAGTGCACCAATATTGACATGGTCTAATTCTTTTGCTGATAACATGTCTTCCTCTTCCTCTTTCTTTTCTTCTGTTCCTTCTCATTCCCTCTATTGTTCTTTTCGGTATTCATCTATTTCCCATATAAACTACGCTTGAATGTGAGAAAAAACCATTCTGGAGTTATGAAGTAAAATTATCTTTCATTGAAACTAATTGTGAAATAAGATGGAAATGAGAATAATGATATAATATAGTGCCAACCATAGAAAAAGAGAGAATACATATCTGAACATTCATTGCTGAGGCGACGAAAGACAAGAATAGAACATTGCCTGTCCGATATTTATGGCACTTCACAGTAAATAGAAAGCAGAAAGAAAAGTAGTCATCCATAACGCAGTAGTACTGCTACATCTGACCGTGATCTGCAAAGAAGTCTATGTTTACTCATGTTGTGAACAAAAAAATTTAGGCGAAAAACGACATTCATGCCGTTTGGATTGGGCTGAATCATCGTGGACAAGATGGATTTATGTGGCCTCTTTGTGGTGGATCAAACCTATACTCTCTGTAGGCAATCAACGTACACTAGTTGATAACGATCTCGATGATTTATCTCCGGACGACACATGCTTCGTTTTATTGAATAAGGTCAATATTGATGATCACATATGGCCAGGTACATGGCAACTAATTATAAGCACATTCGGAAAAGATTCTTTACTACTCGGCTTAACTCTATTTTTGTATACGGCGGCTCGTATTGCTCAGCCATTGCTTCTTCATGAAATCGTCCGCTATATTAGTACCCAACCAGCTCTACCTGTATATGTCGGCTATTTATCCGCTGTTGGCCTTGGCATTTGTTCGATTATGCAAGCCATTATTCATCAAAATTTCTTCTTTCGAAGTGCACGTATAGGTATGCGCGTGCGTAATACATTATCATCCATTATCTACAAACGTTTGCTTATGATTAACACGGCATCTCTTCAGAACACTACTGCTGCTCAAACTATCAATTTAGCAGCAAATGATGCAAGCAAATTTGATGAACTGAGTCTTTTTGTACATTATTTATGGGAGGCACCTTTTGAATCTCTCTTAACATTTGGTCTCATTTGGTGGAACATCGGCTTACCCACATTATTCGGTTATGCAGTACTCTTTTTATTGGTACCCATACAACTAGTATTTGGTCGACAATTCGGCCACTATCGCAAAACAACAATGAAATATACGGACAAGCGCGTTCAAACTATTAACGAGCTTATAAACGGATGTCAAATTATGAAAATGTACAATTGGGAAAAAGTAATAGAACACCGGATAAACGAATTACGTCGTCGTGAATTTTCAAGTATTTTCAATTCGAGTTGTTTGCGAGCACTCAACATGGGTATCTCATTCGCATTACTTTCTTTAATTTCTCTCGCTACATTCGGCGGCAGTTGGCTCATGAATCGACAGTTGTCGGCGGCAGAAGTTTTTACCACACTAGCTTTTTTTGCCATGCTTCGAGCACCGGTTACTATCTTCTTGCCAATGGCCATCGAAAAACTTAGTGAAGCTCGTATTGCCGCAAAGAGAATCGATGCGTTTATGCAGCTCAATATTTTGCCAAAGAAAAGAAGAAGAACACTAAATGATAATAAAAATTATGCGATAATTATGCAAGATGCATCCTTTTCTTGGGCTAATTCTCCTAATCTGTTCATTCTCAATTTTCAAGTCACTCATGGCACGTTGATCGGAGTGAAGGGTGCCGTCGGTGCTGGTAAGTCATCTTTACTTGCTGCTATTCTCGGTGAAATTAATCTGATTAGTGGAAAATTCCAACTGAATGTCGATTCTATCTCGTACGCTCCACAGTCGCCATGGATTTTTGCTGACACTATTCGCGCTAACATTCTTCTCGGCAAAAAAATGGATGAGCAACGTTACAAGGCTGTCATAAAGTCATGTTGTCTTGATATTGATCTACACACGTTTGGTGAAGCCGGCGACTTGACAATAATCGGTGATAAAGGTGTTAACTTGAGTGGGGGACAAAAAGCTCGAATATCGTTGGCTCGTGTTCTCTATGCTGACGTCGATTTATATTTATTCGATGACCCACTTGCTGCCGTTGACCCGAAAGTAGCAAAAAAGATATTCGATCAATGTATCGGTTCTCGTAGCCTTCTCAGTGGGAAAACCCGATTATTGGTCACACATCAAACACAGTTTTTAGCCGAAGCTGATCAAACAATTCTTTTAACAGATGGTTACATTGATGAATCACAAATTGAAAAACCAACAGCAAATGACGCGTCAAATATTACAGAAGAATTCGATTCGTTACCATCCACTGAAGTCGATTGGATACCTCAAAGTGCAGTAGTCGACAAACATTCGATAGTAAAAAATGAGACATCATTTGATGGTGCCGTCAATTGGAATGTTTGGATACGATTGTTCACTGCACCACCTTTAAGATGGTTTGGCTTGTTATTTTTGATATTTATCATAATTGCAAGCGAAACTCTATATGATGCGACAAATCGTTGGCTCAGTGTTTGGTCAGCCAAACAGTATGCTCTACAACATTCATCGTCAGACGCCTGCATCTATCTTGGACTGACGCTCGGAACATTGGTCACGGCATTAGTACGAGCCATCTACTTCTATTATATCATGTTATGTGGATCAAATTATTTTCACAATAGCATGCTCAGTGGTATCTTATACACTTCGTTGCATTTCTTTGCAAGTAATCCGAGCGGACGAATTCTGAATCGAGCAAGTAAAGATCAACAAGTTCTCGACGAATTATTACCCTTAGCTTTACTGGATGCCATGCAAGCTCTACTTTCAGCACTAGGGGCACTTGTGATCATTGGCATTATTAATCCTTGGGTACTTTTAATTCTTTTCCCACTCATACCTTCTTTTTGGTGGCTTCGTCGATTTTACTTGCGTTCAAGTCGTCAACTCAAGCGACTTGAAAGTGCAACGCGAAGTCCAATATTTGCACTATTTTCGTCTTCACTGGATGGACTCATGACTATTCGCGCGTTTAACGTTGAAGGTGATTTTTTACATTTGTTTATGGAAAGAATTGATGCTAATTCCCGTGCCTATTTTACTCTCGGTGCTGCTGGGCGATGGTTTGGTTTACATCTCGATCTTATGACATCTGCACTTACTATACTCACCGCTATTCTATCGGTTACGTTGCATCATCGAATCAATCCGGCGGATGCGGCACTCAGTCTGGCTTACTGCATCAATTTGGGAGTGTTCTTTCAGTGGGGTGTACGACAATCTGCGGAAGCTGAAAATTTCATGACTAGTGCTGAACGGATTTATGAATATGGTCAACTTGTGTCAGAAAATGATAGACATAGAAGCGAGAACAAAGTGCTTATCCAACCGCCAGATGAATGGCCTGCTCGTGGTACTATCGAATTCAAAAATTACACCTTTCGCTATCGACCAGAGCTCGAGCCGGTACTCAAAAATATTAATCTACGCATTGAATCCAACGAAAAAATTGGAGTTATTGGCCGAACAGGTATAGCTATCTCTCTCATGGATACAGAAAAGCACGTGAGTTCCATTTCGATCTCTGCTCTAATTATTCAAGAAGCACATTTATCAATACATACAAGTGTGCGATGTCTTTTTTTGTAATTTTTATCTCAGAAAAGAAAACAAATATTGCTAGAAGTCAAGCATGACAGAAGATTTTGAAATCAATTAAATTGGAAGATGTGATTACTTAGAATCTGAGCCATCAAACAGATGTAATCAATTCTACATCAAATTCGACTACATGTCGACGAAATTTTTTAAAAAGTGAATAGGTACTGAATAATTTTTTAATTTGTTTTAGGAGCGGGAAAATCATCGCTGTTTCAGAGTCTCTTTCGACTTGTCGATCAATCGGCAATCACAGGAAATATTTACATCGATGATATTGATATTAGCCATATTTCGCTGAATCATCTTCGGTCTCATTTAAGCGTGATTCCACAAGCACCAATCTTATTTAGTGCTACTCTTCGATACAATCTTGACCCTTGTGAACAATTTTCTGATGAACAATGTCTTATGGCGCTTGAGAATGTTCAACTAAGACATTTGGTTCGTAATCATCCAGACGGACTCAACTTGCTCGTGACTGAATCAGGTAGTAATTTGAGTGCTGGAGAATGCCAATTGATATGTGTGGCACGAGCCATTCTTAAGAAGAGCAAAATTTTGCTTATTGACGAAGCGACTGCGAATGTCGATCATGCGACTGATAAGATAATTCAAGATGTCATCGCAGACAAGTTTCATGATCGTACCGTATTGACAATTGCACATCGATTCAATACAATAGCCAATAGCGACCGCATTCTTATGTTACATCAAGGAAAAGTAGCCTATTTCGGCAAACCCAATGCCATAGATCTTTCTCAGTACGACAAGCAAATGATGACGTGGTTCTAGATTTCGTCATCTACAAACAATACTTATTAAATCGTCGTAGATACCAGTTAATCATCTCTTCTATTTAGACAATATCTCATTAATTTCTTACTAATTTCCAATCTTAAATTGTTTTTCTAGCTAAAATTAGTATTTACTATCAAAGAACATGTTTCAAAATAATTCAAAAGTTGAATTGAAAGTTTTACGCTTGTGTCCCATCTTAAAGTATCTTTGACTCATTTGTCTTCCATTCTCATCAAATACAGTCGGATGATCATGCCAGAACGCTTTATATGATGCAATGACTATGCTACATTTGAAAATTGATTGGATGAGCCATTTGATAAAATACAATGAATTGAACTATGTATTTTGTAAAGCGCGATTAGATCTGTAATCCAAAGCAACTGTTGTGTCTACTAGAAAGACTGTTTCTGTTTTTCTGGTAGATTACAGTCCTCGTACATGGAGCTTGTGGTTTTAGCATCTTTCAGCTAGATCAATCTTGCTCAGGCTGATCGAAATGATCTGAAATAATAGTTTGTGATATATTAGCTTACTATGAAAATTAAGAATTGGTTCGTTTCATTCTGCAACGACTTTTAGATACTTTGCTAACTGTTCAGTTCTCAAAGTTGATAAGATTAGATATAGCTTGAAAAGTTCAACAAACAAAAACAATTTGACTATCATTTTAGCACATTTTGTCATTTTCATCTTCTCCTAATTTCATATAGTCGCAGTGAAGAAATTGTAGAATTTAGGATTTTTCTAGACGAACTCAGAGACTGCTAAATGAAACATGAACAAAGTGAATCTGTTATTCTGCTTTGAAGAAAAGACAAATATACCACCAGTGGTCGAATTCGATACACAAAATAGTAATTATATATCTATATATATATTAATTGAATGAGAAACATTTCATTAATATCATGGAACTTTCTTACTGCCAGATCAGGCTTGAAGCCAGGCGAACTTTTTTCAATTGGACTAGAACAATCTGTTTAATCTTTTCAATCAATAAAAACTGATCCGCATTACATACCAATTGAAGAATTTATTCTTCTGAAAAAGGTGTATTAGTATAGCTTCACAATATGATAGATTATAAAATAAAATTTATACGATTCTTGTAGTTTCCGATAGATCCAATTCCTATCTTCTTGTGTCACGTTTCATATACACTAATATTACGAATAACGAAGGAAATAAATGTTTCAAAACTTTCTATCTAGTGACTTATAACAGTTGATATAGAATAATATTTGTGCGTGTTGTGGGTTGCCTTTCTTAAATAAAGACATGACTTTAATACAAGAATTAATAAGTTGGATGTTTTCTTATTTGAAATCAGTATTCAACACAACCAGCAGATCACTTAATTTTCATAGAGTAACAATTGTTGGCAGAAGAAAAAAGAGATGAGTCATGATGTTCAATTTGTGAACTGAACTGAAAATTTTTCCGTTTCTCAAGATCTCTATGTCTTTGTGTTTACTTCAAATTAGAAGCTGACAAAACTGTCAAAAACAAATTCAAGTGATTTCTTCTATTCAGCTAATAAAAATACGAAATACTATCAATTGAGAGTTTCAAGCAGTGAGCACAGTACTGTTAGAAATGAGCTCGACCATTCAAGATGAAAATTTTCTACAAATGTCCCTCTTTAATTTTTTTCAGTTTCTTCGATGTTTATTTATTGGCAAAAGACCGGATTAAAATGGTGCTACTAGTCAGAATAATTTGCTAGTAACTAATATTAGTAATGAAACAAAAAAGTAATTTTTGGCTGTCCTAGCAATGAGGAGTAGCTTTGAATAGTAGCTGTGGAGTTCCTCTTGATAAATGAGAACTAGTCTAATCATTTTTCTATCGTACTATAATGTCAAACTTTATTTATTTCTCTTCTGCTTGAAATAAAAAAAGCAAGAGAACAAGAAAACTTCATAAACATTTGACGCTACTAAAGGAAATAAAACGATTAGTCTATCTGAAAAAAAATCGAAAATGAAACATAATCGAACAGGTTTAATGTTGATTAAATGAACATATTTTGTATGTATTTATAGTCTATTATGTATCCTTATTATATGGTTTTAATAGGTATATTTATACAAAAATTATTTTTCCTTTATCATTTTCAGATTTTACATAAGAAATTCATAAAAAAAACTCGAATCATGTTTGTTTAAAAATTCAAATAAACTCAACATTTTTGACATTGAAAATATATTGAAAAAATTGTTTCTACAAAAGTTTAATATGCAATTCTTTCTTATACACAGAATGATCTAAAATAGTCATTTTATACTTAACAGAAACGATCTGATTATCTCATTTCTAACGTGTCACAAATAGTTTAAACATCAACAATATGAATTCAATAAGTGAAAATTGAAAGTGGACATTTTTATTTGAATAAGAACACATTTAGGTAATTTTACTTTCAAATAGAGTTACTAACACTTAAAGCTAAATTCCATACGAATATAGAGTTGGTTACAAAGATTCTACTTCATGGAAATTTGAATCTGTATGAAAAGATGACGTGTGCATTGTTTTTTTCTGAATTGATGAAAAAATTTCATATTGAATACGTAAATGTGTTGTGTATTTTTTCATTTATTCTATTTCTATAGATGGTCTTCATTGCTTTTTTTTAATGAGTTCTTATTATGGATCAATGTAGATCGTTTAGCCACTAAAATATCCAATAGAAGAAAACTTCACTTACATGTATGATTGAACTATTTTAAAATAAATGTTCTACAACAATATGTAGCTAGTTACTGAATGATTTCAACAAATGCAAGAAAAGAAATCATTGAATCAGTTTCGATTGTATTTGTTATAATCAATCGTAGAAAGTATTCCGTTGAATAGATGAAGCAGAAAAAAATAAAGTAATGATAAAAAGGAAAACATCTAACGGATTTGTTTGTTGATTGGGTCTGTTATCCTTAGGATAAAATCAATCTTAGAAACAATGCAATAGTTTTTTTCTTCTTTCTTTCTTTCTTTGATTTAATTCAAAACAAGTTATCATCAAGTAAAATATTCAATATACGCAACATATTCAGATAAAATTTTTCCAAATAAAGAGAATCTTTAATATATTTTATTATTATTCAATAAAAGAATTATTGAAGATAATATATTTAAGATATATTGACACAAAGATATATTATATTAATCTATTCGAAACCATCTTTATTATGATGATGATAGAAATCGATGGTATTTCAAAGTAATGAATGCTTTAAATAAGTCTATATGGAACTAATTATTGATGAAGGTTATTTATCTTTTTTATAGATCATATATGATATTGTTAGTGTCCCTAACATTTAGAACTTTAATCATAGAATATGTAGAGAAAAGCATATGTCATGTGTCATGTGTCATTCTATATTGTTCTTTGACTAGTAATATAATAGAAAGAGAACAGGTATAATCTCGTAATGACGATCCTTATTTTTCTTGATCAATAATAAATAGCAGAAAATATGATATAGAACACTAGAAATATGCAAAACAAATATTTAGCTTATTCTATACATAAAAATACAATAGATCCGCTTTTCTTTCTTTCTTCTTGTTAGTCGATTTATGATGAGAACAGAGAAGAAAAAAAACGGAGCTGTTTTCTCTCATTCTCCTCTCATTGAGTGTCTGTGCATATTATAGTTGTCGGTCTTCGACAACACATACATACATTAAATGCATAATCAAGTCATTTGTTAAGTACCAGTTTTTTTTTTTCTATAAAATCCATTCGGATTGTAATTATCAAGGAAACATTGACAATATGAGTTTTCTTAGTGGACATTGTTGTTCAAAACTAAATTATCTTCTTTGTTGCTCAAAAGACTTTTCATTAGAGAAGAAAAAGAAAAAATTCAATATACTGGTAAGTTTCAGGAATATTTTCTTAATAGAAATTTAAAAATTGATACTCAACATATAGTTATCAATTATAATTCTAAGTTAGGAAACGATTAATGATCTATTTTATTTTTTTTTATTTAGACGAAATAAAATATTATAAAAAGTTGACTATTTAAAAAAAAAGAATCCGTTAATTAAACTACTAGTGAAATGAATGACCTTAAACGAAGTAAATAAATAATTACCAAAATGTAGTTTAATGAGTTGATTTAAACATAAGTACATGCCTGTATGTGTGTTCAGACATGATACACTTATGGTAAAATGTTTCATGTTTATCAACTTGTTAAAGAGAGAAACAATAATTCTATCAAATTATGAAATACAAAGGAAGATGATGATTATTTAACATATTGATATTACAACACTTTGAGAATTCTTTCTAATTTTCAATTATTTAATCGAATGATTTTTTTTTTATTTTGAATTTTTGGATCAATATTTGACATATAAACGGATATTTTAGTTATTCTTTATTTTTGTGGATTATTGAAAATGATAAAATATAAATTATTCTAATAAAATTGATGATTGTATAGATTAACAATACATTCTTTTGTATCCTTTAAAATAATCTAATGAGTTTTAATCCTTTCTCATTTATGATTAATAGTTGATATTGTTCGACCTATCATCAACAAATCGATTTCTATAAAGAAAAAAATTGATCGCCTTCATATGTATAATTCAGTGATAAGAGTATTCTTTATTTGTCCATTTCAATTATTATTAACACATAAATCGTCTTATATTATATATAAATAGTAACGTTTTAGGTTTTTTGTTTCTTTGATATTTTTTAGCAAGAACCTATCGTCAATGATGTTTGTTTAAATAATAAAATCATTTATAAAAATGAATCATCTTCAATTACCTTGAATGATCAAAATAAAATTAATGTAAGATCATTATATGACATACTTCAACAACAGAACAGGTAAGTATACATATATCTTTAACTAATAACAGATAAGAGATTCGAAAATACATCAAACTACGTCATCAAACAATTAACCTTGATAAGAAGCCAAGCAAATCAAACGACTTTTTTTTTTCATGAAAATTACTTTTTTTTTTAAACTAAAATGAATATGAATCAATGAAACCTTGCATTTTCATTATTTCTATCAATTATTGAACAATCACGAACAGAATTTCTGAATCTAAAATAGAATCAAATCACTTTTAATAATGTTTATTTAGTACGATTCATATTGAAATCAAGGGCACACTTCTTTATGATTGTAGAAAAAAAGAAAGCAATGTCATCGTTTATTGCATTTATTATTTCAATAATTATTATTCTTAAGTTGTCCTTTAAAAGATCATTTTCTCCATTTGATTAAAAACAAAACAAAACTATGAATAAATTATAATCGAAAAATGATTCCTATAATAATTGTTTTTAATTGAACTGGAATATACGATCGAATATATATTGAATATGTAATAGATATTTTTGTAAATAAAATAGTTTGTCAAGAAAATCAATGTCTTATGATATTCGTTCATATTGTTATAAATAGATCATAAGAAAATAAATACACATACTCTTATTTCTATTTTATTTAGATCTTATAATAATAACGATTTATTTTATGAAATATTTTCAATCGAATTTTCGCATAAAAACAGTTTTCCTTTTG
>CAJNSZ010000148.1:181859-199594 GCA_905329745.1 Rotaria sp. Silwood2 | reverse complement strand
TCATAAACCGGACCGTAAGTTGGAAACTGTGTAAGAGTCTGCAATTTGTCTTTACTTACGAAAGTCAAAACTAAATAGGCCATTTTGTAGAGAATTAAATTCTGCATCGAATGGTATGTCTCTCAATATTTTTTCAAAAATTTTTTTCGTTAAAAAATTCAAAATATGATTTTTCACAAGTTTAAAACCCGGTTTTTTTGATTCTAAAACCTAACTTTTTTACAAAATAAATGTCAAATTCGTAATCAGCGTTAAAAGTTGCATCTAGTAACGCATTCAGACTTGTCCAACTCGAAAAAAAATTTTTTCGAAACTTGATCAGCGAAGTGTCGCGTTACGTGGACAAGCCGATTTACCCTGCTTGAAATTATAGCAATACTCCCCTGACAAAATATTATTTCCAACCTAGTACAATATCACAAACATCTCATAGTGCCGTGATCAACCAATATTGATTTAGCTTTGCTTCACCTGAGTATTGACTTTGCTTTTTTACGAGTAGAGAAAAAACTCATTACACATAGCCAACAAAGTACAGCCTTCGTCACTTGCTTATGAAACTTTTTCTGCGCAAATAAGAGAACAACTCAAGTGTGCTTTGTACAGACACATTGTTTTTTCGCGGAAAAAAATGAAGAGAAAAGAGAGAGAGAGCCTACCAACTATCGTTTGAGGCTGATGGTGAGAGTGGATGAAAAATAGACATTCGCCTACTCTCACACTTATCCACCCTCAAGATCCCCATATTCGACACGAACCTTAGAGAAAATTAATGAAAACTGAATATCCTATCTAGGTGACTGAAAGTTCTAGATGAATGTGTGACTACAAAATTAATCTCTAATCGTATTTTTTCCTCTACATAGTCAACAGACGATCCGATTTCGAAGTAATTAAATATCCTATTTTATTTTACCGTTTCATAAGGTTTATTTTCAATATGTATTTTAGTTCTTTCAAAGTTACTCTGGAATCCACTAGTTATAATTATATGTAAAAATAATATTAACAAAGAACAATGACTAAACTTGGAAAATTAAAACTATTAGAGAAAACATAATTTTTAGAAAATATTCAATATCTAACAGATGTAATCAATTTGAATGATGACATTTTAGCAGAATAACATCAGCATCTCTTTTTCCACATTGAAGTTACTCGTCCGAAGAAACGCGGTGTTTGAGAATTGTCTTTTTGTTTCTATAGTCACCCAAATGAAAAATCTAGACGCATTTCAACACACTGGAAGACGCATTTTTTTCTCTTTGTCTGAGAAGCACATGAGAGACGAAAACGAAAAAGAGCAATTTTTAATATGAGTATTTTTGACTTCAGAAAAAAGAACAAAGCTTGAGGCATTCTTGTGCCACGCACTGTTGACATCATTCGATTTTTAATTAACAAAATTAACGATCATGAGTCGTAATAATCGTAAAACAAATGATCCAAAAGACAATGTATCATCGAGAAGCAGCAAACAAAAGAATTCTAGAAGACCAAAGGATGATCAAAATGTGTACGATGAAGAGTTTCCACCATTGAATGCGTCTGGTACCACTTCAATAAATGTTTCTCGAGTAAATATTTATTACTTATTATCAGATTTTTTTAATCAGTTTGCTTTATAAGAAACAATCGGTCACATCAGATGGAAACAAGAAACAAGAGGCGGCAATGGCTCTTCCTTGTAGGTTACAAATATATCTGTTCACATTTAAATCGAGTGTTTACCTGTCTTTTTAAGCTGAAAATCCAATACAACCATCGACTGAAAAGAAGCCTAGTTACTGGAAATCTACTTTAGAACAACCGCCCACTTTAAGTTTAGCGACCTTCGTTCGAGGATCAACATCACAATCAATGGTTTCTAGAACTGCTAATAAATTTTATTCAACTAATCGTTCCGTCGCATGTAAGCTACATTCTTCTGAGTCTTTCAAATACCCGTTTATTTTAACAGAAATATATTTAGCATTCTTACAATTCTTCCAAGGTGTATCTCACAGATTTTAAACACAAATATTTTCAAATTCTAAAATATTTTTCACCTGAATGTCGAACGTTGTTTTAGAAGGATATCATCTATGAAACTCTTATCTATAAAAAATTTCGATCGTTCAGTTACGTTTCGATTCAGCTAAATTCGTGAAATTTTAATGAAACTCTTTGTTTCACAAAACCCTCGACTTCTAATCAATGTATAAAGCACAAAAACGATGAACAACTCAAGATGTAGGATTTTTAACCAATGGTTTTTTTCCACATACCGATTGGACCATCTATCAAACAATACTAGTGCTTTTAGAGGAATTCTGGGTAAAACAGCAGTCACTCCAATCACCCGATCAATGGTACCAACAGTATGTTCGCTTCCTTGCAGCTTTAAAAGGCCGTCTTACTCGATGGAAAGAGAAAGAAAAATATCGCCCCTCTCTCTCATCACCCATAGTGGAACAACTTAGAGTCATCAGGCACATACGAATCGATACTATAGAGATAGAGATAGAAAAAGTACTGGCATTAGAAATGAAGACCTTAGAATATTGCTAAGAACTATGAATAGAGATGTTAGAAACGAGATTTACAAATATAAAACCGCTAGATGGTCCGACTTTCTATCATCCATTCGTGATGAACACGATAATCAGGAATCCATGTTTTGGTCACACCTATCTAAAATGTATAAAGTCAAAACTCTTCCCTTCTCGAAGCTTGCGATAGGCACTGGCATCTTGCACGACGAACAGAAAATCGCCGATGAACTTTATAAATACTATAGCGACCTATCTAAAGCTCCAGAAATCAATCCATATAACCGCCATGACATCCAAATAGAACAAGAAAATAACGAAATCCGGAACTTACTTGCCCTTCCCATCCAAGGAGAACTGGAAACAACCTCTGTATGGGAAATAACAAAACAAATAAAAAAAAATGAAAGGCAAAAAATCATCAGGACTTGACCAGGTATCCAACCAAATCATTAAATTTCTACCTCCTACTTATATCTGTTACCTGGCAAACTGTTTTAATAGTTGGTTAAAAGAATGCAGATACCCATATTTTTGGAAAACTGCAAAGATAATAACACTAAATAAACTAAAGACAGGAGTACCGAGATGTAATCAAACGAGACCAATTTCCCTATTAGCAACATACTCAAAACTGTTCGAAAAAGTCTTACTGGATAGAGTCAGAAGATGGGCTGAAGGAAACCATCTTGTCCCTAGTGAACAATCTGGTTTTAGATCAAACAGTCTTCTCCCAACCAGAGTACTGTCAATATTCCAACAAGTGAAAAATAACTTAGTTGGCAATACCCCCACACTTGCACTGTACGTGGATTATGAGAAAACATTCGATTTAGTCTGGCACACAGAACTACTGGTGAAACTATTCAGGTTAGGTATGCCATTGAGTCTTTTAGAAATAATTAAATGTTGACTAGAAAATCGTACAGCATACGTCTGTTTTGGTCAAAAGAAATCAGGTATTTTCAAAATACAGGTTGGCCTCCCTCAAGGAAGCAGTTTAAGTCCCTACATCTTTATAGTGTATCATAGTGATTTAATAAATTGTTTAGGAGCACATTCAGAGCATCTATTTGCAGATGACTTATACGTCATAATTAGAGCCCCACTCCAAAAATCATTTACATCCCTTATTAAGTTCTTAGAAATCGAAGGTAGTAAAATATGCGATCAAATAGCAAACTACTCTCACCGCTGGAAACAACCTATTAATGTAAGTAAAATAGTAGCACAAATTTTCCATTCCCAAATCAAAATCCCCCCTGTTGATATTTATATGTTAAATCAAAAGATCGAGATAGTTAACTCCTTCAAATACCTCGGATTTACATGGCCTAGTAAACTGTCGATAAAGCCTACGGTAAACAGATGTGTAGAGAACATTAATAAATCACCATGTAGGTTAAAGTGGTTGAAATGTGGCAAATTACTGTCCAAAGTAGTACTAAGAAGGTGTTTCTTCGCTTACACCTTTCCTCATTTTACCTGGCTATTTCCTTTTTACCCCTTCCTTTCCCAAACACAAAAGGAAGCACTAACTCGTAAATTTAGAGTAGCAATGCGTATAATTCATTGTGCACCATTTATTAAAGCAAAAGAACTCTTATCCCTTACTCATGAAGACCCACTTGAAAGTTACGTTAAACGTTACATATCAAATAGATTAAAAAAGATGTACACATCAGATTTAGGCTCCTCGCTATTTTTGGATGACATATTTTTCTGGGATAATTATCATAAAATGACTAATGATAACATGAGCCATTTCTTCACCATGAGACGGGTCAAGAACTTGAAAGCTAGGCACCATTCGTTGCTCCATACCTGGCTGGATTTCATAAATCAGCCCCCGTAATTATCTACCTCCATTCTTAGCATCTTATCACGAATTGTTGCTGTAACTGTTTTATTCACCATCACTTTTCTGTCTCCTGTTCTATACCTTGTTTACCATTTTCTCTCTCCTAGCTTCTTACCTTTCTCTCAAGCGTTCCTTCCTCTTTCATTTTCCTGATTCCTTTGTTGCTTTCCTTCTTTCGTATTCTTTCTTCTCTCTTCTTTTTTGTAAGCGCGTACGAGTGTTACAATAAAACAGAGCTTAAACCAAAAAAAAGCGATGAACTATTTCGTACGTCCTTCAGAGTAATCTAATGAAATAAAAATATTAAAAACGGTCCATTATCGAGTTTATAAGTTACAAATGAGACTTCTTCTCACTATCAGATGTTTGAGAAATAAAAACTTTATTTTCCGATAATATTAAAATAAGCAAGGTCTTCTATTCGAAATATTCTTGCGATAACAAATATCGTTTCTGATCTTCACTGGCTTAGCTTCGATCACAAGAAAGCAGTGTACTTTGCACTTGCTAATTCATTAGGTAGGAACTTACAAAATGTACTAAGCAAGGTTCCATCATAAGATCTACAATGACGATTTTTTTTCCACAAAGGTTACATTAGTAACTCGAATTTTCGAAGTTATTGAATGTTTGTTATTGATATAGATGACAAAAAACACATTGAATAAAATTTCAAATTGAAATGTAATCTTCAATTAACGAACTTTTCTTTCTTGTCTATTGATAGATCATTCAAGGTTTGAACCATATGCTGAAAATCTTTCAATTTCGATTGAAGATATCGAGGCTACATTAGGTAAAATTATCTTAACAATTCATCTACGTCAAGAATATGTGTCGGTTGCACGAGTTGAACAGGATCTTTTAACACATTATGGTGTTCAATCGTTTCGAGAATTAGGCGTCAATCAACGAGATCTCAAGACTTTAACGAATCATATTCACCGCGATAAAGATGTTACTTTTTACATGCAAGTATTCGAACAAATTTTCAATTTATGTACGTTGTACGATCTTGCTCCGTTAATCGCCAAATTTCTCAAAGTGAACAAATATGAAGATGCACATCTTGGACCACTAGATGAACATCCTGCCATAAAACGAGTTTTTAAATATAAACGGATAAAACGTCATGAACCAATTCCTGAAATAACAAGTGGAGAAATCATACATGCATTTGTCGAGTTTCAACAGAGTCATCAACATAGAAAATTTCTCTATGAAGATTTTATTGATGAACTTGTTCAAGAATATCAATTTGAAAAACGTGAACAACTTGGTCTTTTTTGTAGATCTTTTCCATATTTAAGCGAAGTAACAAGAAAATTAACACAAGAATGGAACAGATGTGATAAACAAATTGTATCCGATGCTACTAGACGTATTATTAATGAAGTTGAAAACAAATTACGGGAAATACAACAGGAGGTGTCAAGTGAACTCGAACTTTCGTCATATACAAACAAATCGCCAATGTCTGTTTTTGATCATCTTATTTCAGTTGTTGATAAACATTTGAATATTGCCCACCAGAAAGTTATTCGTGATTTATTGATTAAAATTCGAAAAGATGATTTATTAAGATGTTTATTAAACATTAGTATTTATTTGGGTTCAATGGACAAACCTGAAAAATTCATTGCTGAATTTCAAAAACTCAGTCAAAGTCAAAATCAAAATTCTACGTCATCATCAGAACAATCTTCAAATGCAAAGAAATCTTTGGATAATAATTATCATCAAAGAAATTCACAATATATATCCAATATTCACAATGTAAGTTCAGGTCCCTGCGACAAATAGATCCATCCATAAAATGAAAAAAAAAACTTTTCTATATCAATAAGAGCCATTCGAGGAATTGCTCAACTTTTTATATTGGATCTTCAGTTATCTATATTGGTTAGGATACGAAATCAAAAGTTGAAACTTTTAATGATTTGCTGCCTATGTTGTTTTTAGGTGAAATCAGAAGGAAATGTTTCTTCTACAATAAATGAAACATCATTTACAAATTTGTCTTCATCATCATATGAAACACGATCGCCAGTACCTCTCCAAGATATATGTTCTGATCTGTTTCATATTCTCGTTCGTTTTGATTCGGTTCTGACAATCAGACAACTCTACGATATACAAAATTATTTATGTAAAAAATATTCAATAAAAAATTTCTCCGAATTTTATTTCAATGATAATGATGATGATGATGAGAACAATTATCTTGATCTTATTTCATTTATTCATAAACATCGTGATAAAATTGATCCGCATGGAGATTTATCAATATATGAATATATTTCATCAACTAGTGATCGACAAGAAATCTATACATTTGTTAATCAACTTACAGTGATTAAAAATTGGAGAGAAAAACAAGAACAAAATGAATATTCAACTGATCGTAAAATTATTATGAGTAAAGATCAATCATCTGCTGTTGAAAGATCATTACAATATAAATTTGCTGGACTAATTGGACATAACCGAGTTTCTCAAATAATCAAAAAAGCTAAACATCAATATACGAAAAAAACTCGTTCAATTATTCAGTAAGAATTTTTATTTACTTGAAAAATGATTTATTTCAAATCTTTCTTAGATTTTACAATCGTAAAATATTTCTAGAATAAGATTTCGAAATTATTATTCTACTTCTCTCCTATTTTGATAGATGACAGATACGAGATCGATTTTATTTCTAAAATAAAAAAATTAGACAAAAAGTGTATATGCTTATCATACAGTTCCTTCTCAACGTATTATATAAATGATCACAAAAATAGAGATAGAGACATTCCGTATACTCATACTACAGCCAAGAAGAATTACCTTGCTTTTCTTCGAGATTTACTCTATAGCGCTAAATATTTCACCCAAAGAACATTTGCTTTCATACTGTACAACTTTTCACTAGACTAATTGAAAATTTATGGAATGACTTCATCAAATAGATTTAGAGAATTCTAAACCATATGAGGCATAATAAACAAGACTACACCTTGTACTTTTGACAGAGAAAATCTCAACCGTAATAGATCTATTGTTGCATTTGAAAACTATATTTTGATATTGATGTGATCTCCAAGATAAAAAATATTATTATTCTATATACAAAATTTTATTACAATTTTTATTTCAATTATTCCAATGTTTATTGGAAAGAACATTTTGCTTTTAAAATTTAAGGTTAATCCGATCAGAATTAGCTATTATGATAGGAGGCATCAATAGAATTTGTTTAGTATGAAATTTTGAGATAGTTTTATTGTTTTTATCTAAAAAGCTAACTGTGAAGAAAATTTATTCTTCATATAAATTCAAAAATGAGAACAATAAACAGATCTCATATTTTCCTAATGAAAAATTCTATATGTATCTCCATCTCAAATTTTAAAATAAAAGTTCAAGATATTATTTTTCATAATGATTTTTTATTATGAAAATCAAACTCTACTGTCAAGATTGAATATTTCACAATAATAAACAAAATTCTTAGATGAAAAAACTTTTTTAATCAAATTGTGTTTATTCATAGCTATGAAGAATCATTGTTGGATGAAGTTGGTCTCAATCGATTAGGTATTTGTCCATCATCACTTCTTGTCGATGAAAAACAATTATGTGAAATAATTCTTCAATGTCCAATCATGTTCAATTTATCAATATGGCTACAATGGTCAAATTATTTTCAATTCAAATATGGCACACTCAAAATGTTCATTGCACGAAAAGAAGAAGAACTTGATCGTCTTCTTTTACTTGAAACTTCAAATCATGAACTTTTACGTCTTCCAATTGATTCATCTTTTGACTCATTTGAAAAAGAACTTTATTCAGGAAATATTCGTGTCAGTGTTGGTCATTTATGTGCATTAATTATTTGTGAATATGTTAAAGTTAATCAATTACCAATGATTATTTATAGGCAAGTTATCAGTACTTGGTTAATTCGTCTTCGATCATCCGCTGAATTAAATGAAAATAGTATCGAACCGATGAGATACGTTCTGGAATTTTTGACATATTTACCAATACTTATTGGTCAATCAAGAATTGTTCAAGAACTTTTGTTGGAACCCATTGATGAAGTCTTTGGAAATAATGAAGATAATCAAGTATTTAATACTCGACAAAGAATATGGACATTAGCCAATCCTAAACAAAAGAGTAAATTAGAAGTCTGGGGTCATCTCTTGGATATTGATGAGTGGATAAATGAAAATAAATGGAAAGGAATCAATGAAACACAAGAAGAGCCTATTATTCAATCTGCATATGAACATTTCAGGCAACCAGATAGACCAAATCAACGGTCAGGTAAATATGCATGATATTCCTTATGTTTCATAGAGGAGAGGATGCTAATACAGTCGTCAGATAGACAATCGTAAAGCAATGACTTACTTTCGTCTTTTACTATAACGTGAATTATTCGAAAGTAAACTCTATCTCTCAGCGCACAATATTTCGTTTTCATTTAAAGTATAAATAAATATTGATCAGGCAATTGTGCCAGGTAAAATTCTAAGATAACTCGACCTATTTTTTCCTACTTGATGAACATCATTTTTCTGTGACTACGATTCAAAAAAAACACCCAGTTCAGCTGTACAGTGTAGAAATAGGGATCTTTTCTATTTAAAGAAATTCTTTTACCAATAAATGATCAAGTATCAACATCAACTGTCACCTTCCCATCAACTCCACCAATCAGTGAAGCTCGTATTCCAATAATTAATGATAATAATCGAGATCTTGCAGCATTTGAACATATAAAACAAATCCGTGAAAGACTTGGTGTTGATAATAATCTTGATACAGCTGGAAAATCAATAGTTAATAATCTTCAAGGATTGATTAAACGAAGTTTAGAGAAATTATCCAATGATCTTTATTCTGAACAAGGTCATTATGTTTTGGAACTTATTCAAAATGCTGATGATAATCAATATTCATCGGATTGTTTACCAACATTACGTTTTGTTATTTCATCAGATCGAATTCTTGTTTGTAATAATGAAATTGGTTTTCAACCAAATCATATTGAAGCTATTTGTAATGTTGGAGAATCGACGAAAGGAAAACATAAACAAGGTTATGCTGGACACAAAGGTAAGTTTATTATATTTTACTCGAGAAAGAAAATTTTCACTTAGTCCTATGGATAAGAAATACATTGATGAAACCTAGAAGCGATTTACAAAATCTTATATGAATTCAATTCATTGATTTTCTTTGAAGCTGAACAGATGATTTCTGGAAATAGAAAAAATATTGAAGTATAAAATAATAAATTGAATAGATCATTCTCGGGTCGAACAATACGGTCCGTATACGGGGCCGTATCGTTCGACCTGGGTTTTACTAAATTCATCTGTCTTCTTCAAAAATCTATACAAAACTTTTTATTAACACTCATCAAAGACAGCGCGAAGAGGTCAGTAGGAGGAGGAAATTGATCTGAAAAACGAAGAAAGAGCAAAAGAAATGTTTTGTTGTCTATACGTTTTTTCCGCAGTAGACAAAAAGTTACAATAAAAGAAATCCGACTCTTTTTTTATTTTATTCTTTGTTCAGTTTTTGATATAACTATTTTTGTACGTGCAATAACATTAGAAAAATGTAATTACAGAAGCTAATCTTGTACAATCATTAGTGTGCTTCTAGTTTTTGGAGAAACGAGAAAATAGGTACATTGGTCTTTGGCGTCCAAGCACCTTCTGTGATACTAGCGACAGATATGTCTGGATCTGATAAGAATTATTTGATTTTTTCGAGCGTAACTTAGCCGCTCGTGCGAAAAAATTCTCAAGAATTGAAGAAAATTGCCTAATAAGTTTCCCAAATGTGCATAAAATTGACTCACCAAAATTGTCAATACCAGAAAAAGTTCAAGAAAAAACTTTCCACAGCAGGGAAGGGTGCCTCTCCTTCCCCTCTGTCACACTGCTCCTGCTTCTCATATAATAATAAATCTAACTCTGTTGAATTAAAAATATGTCTTAAAATGTTCGTTTTTTAATACAAAGGTTAACATATATTTTGAGCACCCGANTTTATATAAATCGATTAGTTCATTTTCATCTTCTTTTGAAAATTTCATTGAAAATTCCATTCATTATTTTGACAAAAATGAAAGGTTAAAAAGTGAAAAAACAGTGAAATTTCGTAATTATTCGTGTTTTTAAACTCGTAGGAAAGAAAAATGATATTGGTTTTATGTGTCAGCTGTGTAACTCGGAATACGGAACAAACTTAATAATATTTCAAGATCACACTCTCTATAACAAATTTTTTTTTCTGAATCTTACTGATTTCGAACCTTCCCCAACGAAGGGGACCGATGGCTGGCCGTGCCGCATGACTTACCTAATTCGAGTTCGAATATAAATAAAGCATCAAATATCTAATATCATTTCGAAAATAAACGAAAAACAAATGAATTCGGCACTTGCTTATAGCAGAAAACAAAATTTTTAATTAATTATAATTTATAATTGATATAGGACAGTCATGGAGCTACGGGAGAGAAGTGGAAAAAAGTTTTTTTTAATAATAGGTTGTTACTTCCATAAGAATTTTAGTTTAATAGCTAACGTTTAGATTCTTATAGTAAATGATTGAAGAAATTAAAAGTGGATACTTGAATAGAGTCGATGCACAAGCAGATTTACTTAGATTACTGTTAGTTTATATAGAGTCTATGGTACTGTGGATGGAGGTGCTATGTGCTCCCTGATGAATTGGAAGTCATATTTATCTCTATGTATGGAATGATATAAATATTTCTTTAGTTTTTCTTGAGCTAAAATGAAAAGTTGTATAATGGAATATGTGAATTATGATTATTTGTTAAGTGAATACCAGAGAATGAATTCAATGATGACATTCAAATTTGAATTATTGGACTAAGCTTCTGATTAAGGTAAAAACTTAATAAGCAAATTTTCTACATAGTTTTGCAGTAAACATACAATGATAAGTGTATTTTCTTTCGTATTAAAACGATTTCTCGTATTGAAGATGACAGTTAATGTTGTTGGATATGTATTTCACATGAGTATGGAGAATTTTTAGAACAACGAGTAAATATGGAAGTAGTTATTGTGGAAAATTGAGTTATGCATTAAATAGAACTCAAATTATCATCTACAATAATTATCGTTTTTCATTTAGAAAAGTTTTTCTATTGAGCTTCTTTATCAATGTGATTGGATGATTGGGTACATATTTCTTAGGATTCTATGTTACTTGAAGGTAGCATATAAATTTCCATAGGTTGGGATTTGAATTCTGCAAAAATTCATTGAACAATAGACCAAAATCATGAAGACGAGACGTGTCGTACATGACTGTATACACTTGAACACATATTATGGTCAAAGAAATTGTATGAAAGCAATAGAAAATATATACTTAGTGTAACCGAAATTCAATCATGAGAGTATTTAACTAATCTAGAAGCCGTTTGCCCACATAACTCACCTTTTATATGAGCGTCGCGGTGTCGAAGCTCATAGCATCGCCCGAAGAGTCGCGACCCATGCTTGTCTTTGTGTACATGAGGGCATTGATTTGATTCATTAAGAACAATTGTAATTAACTAGCTCAACAATTGATTTCTTGAAGTTCACTTCAGTAATTGGACTAAAGTTGAATTTATCACAGTATTGTCAGGCGAGCATGAGGAGCCGAGGAGATGCAGATACAGAAAGCACCTGCATGATCTGCACGGCCTAAGTAAGAGTGAGCAAAGGAAACACATAAAGAGGGCATCGCATTAGCTGAGGATGATGGCGAAAGCACAGTGATAGCATGCTTCTGAGTGAAGATGAGGGCGAAATATATACACAAGTCATCGCTCTGAATATGAGTGACGGCAGAAATACATATATAGGAGATGGCATTAGCTGAGAGTGGGACGAAAATACTAATACACACATGGCAGCAAGTGAGAGCTATGGCGAAAACACATCGAGAACATACATCTGAGCAAGGGAGAAAGCTATACTTCTGTGCTTCGTACATTTCTTCGGAATGCTCTATATGTCTTCATAGATGTTTGTACTTCTTCGTGCTTATGGGTACTTCTGGATACCTCTGTACTTCGTCGTGGTTCACAATTACAGAAGTATGCCTTTTCGTCCTTGTATTAACATGTATTCGTCCAATTTGGATGACAAAGTAGCAACAGAAGAGACCTTATTATAGCGAACAAAATGCATCTACATCATGTCTCTATTTACACGACAAAAGGCATCGAGGTCATTCGGGGTAACAAACAAAATCGGATATAAATCTATTGATATCATTTTAGATATCAGCAGTTGTCATATTAAAAAAAGGAATAGAAAAACAATGATTGAAAAAACTTCAATAGCCTTTATTCAAAAATAAAGAAAATAATTTCTCACCAAATACCCAAACAACGAAAAAAAAAAGGATACTCGAAATACCTATTAGCTAATTATGAATTACTAAACACTAACTGTCATAGTTTCCGACTTTGTTATAAATTAAAATGCACCAAACTCTATTCAGTCAGATAAGACATCGCCAAAACAAAAGTATATTACGAAAAATATGAAAAAAAAAGAGATTTCACAACAATCATTTTGTTCACAAACAAAAATTTTTCACAAATCTTACACAGTCCTATTAATAAAATAAATTATAATTTACAAGAACTTTTTTCTACTATTTCTGCCGTAGCTATAGGACTGTCCTATCTCAGTTATAAATTATAATTTATAAAAATTTTTTTTCCATATCGCCTAGCCTTTGCATCAACAATCGACACATCATTGAATGAGTCTCTAGACTTACTGATTTTTCGATCATTGCCCTTTTATTTTTAGAATGCAATAATAATTCAATGTACAACAAAACATATATTGTCAAATGTGCATTAGGATTTCAACTTACAAAAGATAATGATGATACTCAAGATGATAGTTTTGCTCGTCTCATGGTTTTACATGTCTTTGGTTTGGATATACGTGATGTTGCTGAAGTACTACAACAACAGAATGAAATTTGTTTTACTGATACACGTATTAATAAATCATTAATTATAACACTTTTACGCATTGGCCAAGAAAATACAAATGAAAATGATCAACATATCACCACAACAGCCGAATGGACAATCGACTGCGATATGGCAGCCATTTATGCATTACAAACATTTAATTTGGCCTTGGTCGATTTAAAAAGATATTTTTTTTATGAAGAAGATTTATTGGAAGTTATAGAAAATGATATTAATGAAAATGAACGATTTATATTACTTGCTAGTTTGTCGAATACAATAGATGATCCAACATTTTCAAATGAAAAGGTATGGAAACATGCTGAACGTACTGAAGGAGCAATTGATGCTCTCAAAAAGTCCCATGATGATGCTGACCGCTGGGAAGTTTCAGATGCTTATAGATTGAAAAATAATAATAACATTTATTGGACTGCTCGTGAATTTACATCTGCTACATATCAATTATATAAATTATCAAATGATAAAGAATTAGATGAACATGCATATACAGTATTTTTATTACTTATGGTAATTCTTTTATTTTCTAATAGTTTTCAAATTCAATTGATGATAATAATAAAAAATTCAATGAAAAATTACATAAAATTCAACAAAATTATATTAATATAACATGTCAATTTTTACATGAACATTGTGATTTTTCAATTGGACGAAGAATGTTTGATAAACTTGTTCTATTATTTATTGGTAAATATTATTATTTGAAAAGGATAAAAAAATTTAAGTATAAAAGAAAAATAATCCTTTCTTTTTGACTATAAATTTAGAAATGTTTGCTTTAATAAGTTAGAATCTGATAGATCATGTTTCCCACTACTATGAGAGAGATATCGACCGACAGAACATTTTCTAACTATGCAATAGTATCAGGCTCTTGCATAAAGTAGTGTACATTTTCGTTGCTAACTTCAGTTAACTCATTGAGTACCAGCATACTTTGTAATGTATAGTTGTTTCAAATTTCTTAATTTTTGAATAAATTGCGAACACAAAACCATATCGAAATGTGGTTTTCTTCATAACATGGATAGGGCTTCGTTGTACAGCACATATCTATATAAGAATTCTAATTCTAATGAGGTCATCTAGCTAATAAGTTTGATCGATTTTTGAAACACCACACCTGTTCTGAAAGAAACTAAGGACGGTTAATATCCATTTATGATGTCTAAAGTATTTTCGTTTTTCGTGTTGGAACCAAGTTAGGAATGACTTCTAGTGATATTCCAAAGTTTAATTGTGTGACAACTGTTAATAGAATTTTAACTCACATAAGTATTCTCTCAAGGGAATGAACACAATAATTCTTTGTTATCCTCATGGGAAAGTATGGACAGAAGTCGAAAATGACTTTAAAGTTTGTTTTTTTTTAACAAGTTTTGATGAAAATTTTTGCAATACACACTGATCATATTAAATACAAAATTTTAATGAAATTTTGTCCACTGGTTGATCAATGGTGTTAGTAGGGTTAAAATCTAAAATAGATAGCAAACCTTTCGTCGATGTCGTTAGGTTTCTCGATGAAGAATAGGTCTAGCTATTCCACTTTTCACACGGTGTCTGCGAAAATGTTAAATACCTATTCAAAGATTATCTACAATATTGTGACTGTCTGTCAAATTTTGGCTCCTTGCATTACTAAAAATCATTGAGAAGTTTGGCTGTTATCACATTCAATCCTGTCGATTCTAAAAGATTTTTAGAGTTTTGATATGTGCATCATGATCAGACATTTAGTTTCGAGTATGACTCTCTGATCTCAAGATATTATGCATATAAATTCATTTATATAACTCATAAAATACCGAGAAAAGATAAACTTGACCTGGCTTCCCATTCCGCCTCTTTTTCCTCTTTTTTTTTGGGAAAAATTAGGTGTTAAAGGAAAATAATCGATAATGTTGACTTATTTAGGTGCATCAATATGTTTTTAATCAATAAGATCAATAACAAGGTTGAAAATTGATCTTGAGTACGCATTGACAAAGCCCAATAGATACTAATTCCAATCCGAAACATTTTTTAGTAAATTATTTTGGCTTGGTATTTTTTATCGAATTAGCTAAAATCAATAGTTATTGAAGTCGAAATTTAGAAATACTAAAATAAATTGTGGTAGACTTATGTACATGCAAATATAAAAGTTTGAAAATTAGATGCTTGAGCAAAACAACAAGGTAGCTTCGAGTATGAACTTAAACACGATTTTCGATAACTGAAATTCAAGAATCCCGACTGTAGAACTGCGGAATCTGTCGTTAAAGTGATCAAATCTGCTCGGATGGAGAAATCATTTCCAAGATGTAGCCGGTTAACAAAGCAACAAAACACGATTTTTCCGGATAAGACTTCGAAAATTTTTCCAGAAAAAAAGTTCTCCAAATGCTCGTTTGTATCCAGCAGTAGGTTCTGCATCTCTGATCGTCTTGAAGATGAATTAGTGGTAACCTCTAACAAATTTTGTAAAAATTCGTCCCATCATGTATCTTTAAAGAGATTCATTTTTCCTATTCTTAGAGGAATTTTATGAAAAATCATGAAAACTGAATCGTAGTGTACTTAAGATTCAAATTTTTATTGTATATTATTCAATTTCAATTGAATTTCGAGTTATATTAAGTCTTTATAATTGATCAGATTTAGTATTGTTCTGTTCTCAGGAAGAGTTTCCTATAATGCGGTAGAAATTCTTGTCACAAATTTGAGAAAGAAACCTTAAAGGCTTTGTTTTGATATGAATTTGTAGTATTTTATTGTCTTATAAATATGTACACCATACTACGTCTTTTTTTTTTTGTTCATGTTAGCTCTCGAATACTCTCGTGCTTTTATAAACTGAACGTATTCTGAATATTCAATGATTTTCTTTTTAATTTCTTTTTCTTTGTCTACAAATATTCAGGTAAAATAATATCACAGTCAAGTACTTTTGAAGTAGACCCTATTCTTTTTGTCTGTTTTCTGTAGTTCTCTTTTTCAGAGCTCGGTAAAAAAAACACGACTGCTGCAAATGTCAACAAATGAATATCGCTTTCATCTTTCGAGTTTTTCGAGTCTGTATTTAATCCAGATTAATTGTGCTCTAATTTATTGACTTTTAAATTCTCGGATAGGCTTTGCTCGCATTTCAGATGCGAAAAATGCGCCTCTTTTTTTCCTCTTTTCTACGAACTGTCGGTGGGATGCCAGACTTGATTTATCTTTTTGAAAATATTGAAAATTTTTTCATATTTTTATTAATAATAGATCTTCGAAAACTTTGTTCAACATTAGCCAATGTTAATCTATGTGAAATGGTTGAAGATGAAGATCGATCAGATTCATCACAAACAACAACAACAACTTATAATCCTAATCAACAATCTGCTAAACCATTGCCTATATCTGCTTTATCAGAATTTAATTCAATAATGATTAATGGTACATCTCATTTAAATGAATTACAAAAAGAAAATCGAGAACCATCATTATATAATTCATCATCATTATCATCAATTGTTCGATTATCCTCATCTATTCTTTCAAATACAACATCAACACTTGAAAATTACCAAAAATAAACATTTTATATGTGATCAATTCTTCTATCATTTATTTGGCTTTTCTCTTATTTATTAGTCATAACATATCAAATCGCATGTTGACTAATCTTTCTTTCTTTCCTTTTTTTTGTTTGTTTGTTTTATTTCTTGTATCCATTTGTCATACATCTCAACACATGAATATGTACACATATCATATATAGAATAAAAATCGTGGCTATTTACATGATACGTTCCTTATTTTAATTTTATTGATATTGGCCTTGTGTACATAATCTCTAATTTATATCTTTAATCAAATATTACTCAATCATTAAATTAAATTGATTTGCTTGGTTTATGATAGAAGAGTTCATTACCCTAATAAACATGGCTGAAAAGTAATCTATTCGAAATATTCCTTTCATCCGAATACATGAATTCCAAACAACTTCTATATATACATCTTGATTACGTTATTTTTAATAGTTCTATGTAGCTTGCTGTATTCATGTAAAACATCGAAAGTTTATTATTTTGATACAGCTAGATAGAGCATCGACTGCTTTATCGAACCATATGGTTTACATTTTATCTCTTTTGGTTCTAGTCCAAAAAATTGATAAATCTCAAAAGCAGTCAAAAAAAATTTTTTTAAGGAAGCAAGTTTCAAATGATGGCTAGGAGTAGAATAAATGACTGCGTTTTATGATTTATTTGTGCTTGTTTTATTAAAAACAAAATATACTAGAATATGCAGC
>CAJNSZ010000148.1:141427-181839 GCA_905329745.1 Rotaria sp. Silwood2 | reverse complement strand
TATGTTATATTAAGACATAGGAACTTAAAGTTCAAATAAAAATTTAATTACCATTTAAATTGCAGACGTTTCTATTTGATTTAGTTCGAGTAATAATTTTATTATATCTTCTTGATAATATTCTATTTTCTCTTTAAAAGTATTGATAAACGATTTACTTGCCTTGAATGTATTCCAATTTAATTCTCTTGCTTTTTGAATTGCATAAAGTTCACGGTCATCATGATGAATAGCTTCTTTTTCAATTGTTCGTTTCAGATAGAATTCGTTAAATATAAATCTTTTAATTTGTTTTAATTTTTCTAATCTTGTGCTGCTATTTTCAATGTATTCCCTAAACCTTGTAGTATATTTCATGGATTTCACCTTTTTAAATCGATGGGAAATAGTTGAAAATCTGGCACTTGGATGTTGGCCAACCTATTAGATTATATTTTTCATTTATTCTAATGTCATCTGTTTTTGTATATCAAAATGTTCATTCTCATTGTAATCATCGATGTCATCATCGCTCTCTTCTGTATCAGTCATTTCATCATATTCATTGTCAAATTCGAGAGTGTCATAAGTATACAACTCACTGAAGTAGCTATCTTTAAATAATTTCAGAACTTCAAATAAACGTTCGGCAGCAAAAATTTAAACAGTAATTGTTGCAGAATTTTCAGATCCATATTCAGTTTGAGGCAAATAGAGAAGATGTTTAGCGATATTTAATAAATTCAAGTTTTAATCTGATGAAATAAGCCTTTTTACACGTTAGATATAGCAGAGAACAAAAAAGAATAATTATTAGATGGTATATTTCTTTGTGATTTCTTGGCACCAATTGCAAAGAAAATGATCAATAGACCTCCAAGTGATGCATGCACTAATACACTGTAATTTTAAATTATACATGCAAGTCATTTTTCAAAAACATCATATATCTTATTTTTCGTTTCGATACTGCTCAAGTTCCAGAAGACATCGAAACTAATGTGATCTTAATGTTATTGATAAATTTCAGAAAGATTCTTGTAGTCTACTATTAAAATCCTCAGTTGATTGAGTAACAAATTAATGTAAATAATCCTAATGTTTCTATATACCCAAATTGTGAGTACCATAAAATTCGAATAACTCCCTCTAGGCAAACTAAGGGCCGCTAATATTTTAACATTGTTAGTTTGTTGGTGAGAGCTTTCATGTGACCGGAATATGTTGTATCTTTTTAAAGAACAGTACAAACGCCTCCATTGTGAGTAAAAATAGAATAAATCAATTTATAGTCTTTAATTGAAGTTTAAATTATGTGTATATGAGTTGATGAAGAAATATTTTTTCGATGTCGAGATATTTCTATTCTTTATGATACTCATACTTAATTAACATATTTATTCAATTGATGTTAGATGATTGTTATGAACAACTGTGATCGAGCAACTTATTGATAGCTAGGATTTTTTTGTCAACGATGATCAATCGCTATTAAACAATATGATTTAATTTTTGATAATTCTATAATTGAGTATTATAGAATGCTGCATAAGACAAGTTCGAAAAGTGTGACAGATTCTCTTTGAAGATATTAAAATGCAATATAATTATGTTTTCTATAATATTAATGTAAAGCATTTATTTAATAAATAAAAATAAAGTGTTTAGAATATAATTTTGTATGCGTAAATTTTTATATTGATTTTGATAAGTTAAATGAAAAATTTTCTATTGCACAATGTAAAAGACAACAAAGTTGATTCTTTAACTCTCTTTTCACGGTTTTCATAATGAAAAAGATCTAATATGAAAAGACGACAGTTTGATTCATTTGTAAAAATTTCAATAACGACGGTGTACTTCGTTAGAAAAAAACTAAACAAATAAACATATTTTTTTCAAGGTGAGTGTCTTCAATAATTGAGAGTAACATAGTAAAATGCATACTGCAAGTCGATTTTAATCAAATATAAAATAAGCTTTTTCTATTTAAATCACCTATATTGATTAAAGGGTAGTGAATGTGTTCTATTGCGTTCTTTCGTAAGATAAGGTGATAAATAAACTATTATTATCAACGAATAAATGAAAGAAAGAAAGAGAAAAGTAGACCATTTATTCGTTTCTTTATCGGATGAAAAAACTATTTTAAGTGATGTTAGCTTTACGCCGAGCACTGTCTACCGCTGTATCTTATGCTGCTAAACCTTTAATTAGTGTTGATCTTAATCGATCAGCAACAGATCAATTAATTCCTCTTCATAATCGTTGGCATCCAGATATTCCAAGTGTTGTGTCGGTTCGTCGAAATGATGTTTTTCGTATTGAATGTGTTGATTGGACTGGAGGACAAATTCAAAATAATGATTCAGCTGATGATGTTAAAAATGTTGATTTAACACGTATTCATTATTTATCAGGTCCAATTGAAGTTGAAGGTGCTTCTCCTGGTGACATTCTTGTTGTTGATATTCTTGATGTAGGTCCTCTATCATCATCTATGTGGGGTTTTACAGGCGTTTTCGATAAAAATAATGGAGGAGGATTTTTAAGTGATATTTATCCGAATGCATATAAAGCTATTTGGGATTTTGCTGGAATTTATGCAACAAGTCGGCATATAAAAGATGTTCGTTTTGCTGGACTTACTCATCCAGGTAATGAAATTTTTTTAATTTTTTTTTTTTGGTTAATATTTTAATTGATTAAAAAAAGGTATTATTGGTTGTGCTCCATCACATGAACTTTTAACTCGATGGAATAATCGTGAAAAAGATTTAATTAATCGTTGTAAACATTCACATCATCAATATTCTGTTTTAGCAAATCCACCTATTGAAAAAGGTGCTTGTTTGGGTCAATTAAAATTTGAAGATAATAAAAATAAATGGAAAGAAATTGCTAATCATGGAGCACGAACAATTCCAGCTCGTGAACATGGTGGTAATACTGATATAAAAAATATTTCACGAGGTTCACGTGTTTATTTACCTGTTTATGTCAATGGAGCTAAATTAAGTTTAGGTGACATTCATTTTTCACAAGGTGATGGAGAAATATCATTTTGTGGTGCTATTGAAATGGTATATTATTTATTTTTCTTGTTTTTATATTAAATATATTTTTAATATATATAATTGTAGAGTGGTTATGTTGATTTGCATGTTGATATAATTAAAGATGGTATGTCTCGTTTATCAATAAATAATCCATTAATTCAACCTGGTCCTATTGAACCTCGTTATTCGAATTATTTAACATTTCAAGGAATATCAGTTGACGATAAAGATAAACAATATTTTCTTGATGCAACATTAGCTTATCGCCAAGCATGTCTTTCAGCTATTCGATATTTAAAACGTTTTGGTTATAGTGAAGAACAAGTTTATTTATTATTATCAGCTGCACCTATTGAAGGACGTATTGGATCTATTGTTGATATTCCTAATGCTTGTTGCACACTTTCTTTACCAACTGAGATTTTTTCATTTGATATAAAACCTCAATCAACTATACAAATTGATCAAAATGTTGATAGAGGACAATTAGCTAAAACAACATCATAACAGATTTATTTATTCTCTCATTCATTTTCTTTTTATGTAATAGACTTGTTTTTTTTTCTTTTGATTGATTTCAGTAAAATATATTTATTAATGATAATGATATATATCTGGTGATACAGTTTAATAAAGAAATGAATTATTATTTTATAAAAAAGTTTAATTTAAAATAGTAAAAGTTTGATTAATATGATTACTATCTAGTTCAATTTGTGACCATAAATCAAATAAAAAATTGAATAATGGACGTTGATAACATAAACAAATAAGAAGACTAGTAAAAAGAATAATTAGAGTTAATATAAACATAATATCGTGCCATGTTGCGTACATCGAACTCATTTTTATATTTCCAACTAAATTATAGTTGTTAAATAATAAAATGGTCTTCTTTCTCCGTTTGAATAAAAAAAATTTCTCTCAAATTTATTTTTCTATTAATACAACTTAATTATATAAAAATAAATGGTAAAAACGTCATTTAGAGAAGAAAAAAACGTATTGATGTTAAAAACCCAGCATAAAGTCATATCGCTTTAATGATAAAAAGAAGGAAATGAAGCAAAAGCAAACAGATTAAAATAGATTTTTTAAATAAATTTAACAATATATATAAATATATATTTTCTTTATCTTCCTTTTTTCTTGAAGAGACTTTTTTCTGGAAGATATTTATAAAATTTGAATGAATTAATAAATAAAACGATTTTACTTTTCGATAAACTTAATAAAAGAATTAAATATAAAAGGATCTATCTAAGTTTGACAATATCAACATTCTAACGACATCCGTTTTCGAAGATTTTTTAATGAAATAAGCACATTCAACTGTAATTATATTAATGAACAAATAATTATTTTGACAGATACTTTTTAACAAAGTCATTTTTTATTAGCATTTTATTTTCTTTCCAAGGGAAATTTAATATTATATAAATGATAAAATCTTCAGCATAGAGAAAATTAAATAAATTCTCTAATTCTTTATGAATGTATATCGAAAACAATATCTATATTGTGAAGTATCTACTAATCTAACGAACATATTTCAGATAGTAATATATAACTATCGAACCTGAAAAAACAGAAAATATAAAATATTTTCTCTCAAAAGCATCACATTTTAGATATTATTTCGTGGTTTTTCGAAAACGAGTTTTTTTTATCAAAAAAAAGACAAAAGAATCGTTTCCGTTGTTCAAGCACTGTACATCGAATCAAACTGAAGCTTTCTTTTACTTATACTACTTAGAAAGTGTGTAGAGTGTCAACTTTGTTTTTGAAAATATGATGTGCTGTTGGCTTTTGCTAAGAATTAGAAAAAATGTACCTCAATTAAGAAAACACAGAAAAAGGATACATTTTGGAAGTTGCGCAGTATTTTGATCTTTTTATTCAAATTGAATAAGATGAAAAGAAAAGAAGACACGTAACTATTCGAAATGGTATTTAGTATCTCAAAAACAAATTTCAATTCTATCGGACATATCACATTTAAGAAAGCAGAGTGATTGTATAGACAAGTGTTAGTCTATGCAACTCTAATATGTTCAACGTAGAAAAAAAACATTTGGAAATTTCCACTTAAGAACAATTTTTGACCTACTTATCGAGATATATATTTTGCACGTTGAAATAAATCTAGTCAATTATTTCTCATAGAATATTATTTTCGTCGGCTGAAAAGATAAAAACTGTCAAAATTGAAATTGAAATGCGATGACATTCGCTTTTTTTTAGTATACATTTATTTTTTATTTGTTATAAGTATTCGAAAATGAATATATTAGTAGAGTAAAATAGAAATATGATCTTCACTATTAGTGAACATAATTATTTCGATTGTTTTTTTGAATATTTCAAAATATAGATTTTCTCATAAACAAAAATAAAATCAAAAGCAAAAGCTTTTTAATTAAGAGAGAATTCGTGACAGCATCGAGTATACGAGGCATCGAATAAAAAAAAAAAATTTATTTTTTTTGCTCATTCAACACTTCAATGTCTGAAACCACCAACCCCAAAATTTTAGCTTCTAATATCCTTCCTTTGAAAAGTTAGTCAAGACCGACTTTTAGCACTATCGTGAACTTTTCTCCCTGGTTCCCCACAGGTGAGTTGTGGACAGGAAATACATTTCAATAAAATGTATATTATTCCATCCAGTTTTTAACGCTGATTCTGAATATCGTATCTATTTTGCTTTACAATTGTGTTACGACAATGAAAATAGCTAAAAATGTTCTTTTTTATTACAAAATCATCAAAAATCACAACAAATTAGGAAAATGAGAGCCCGATTTTGACGTGAACGCACCATTTTTTTTCGAATATTTTTTTACCATTTTGAAGAGAATTAAAAGTTGCATAGCATATATAAAATTCAGCTTGAAACTCTCTAATTCTGGAACACAGTATTAGATTCATTGAGTCAAAGTGAACGTTTTAGACTTGAAAAAAAGAAGCGGTTTGACTAATGTTAGCTTTATAAAACTTGAGTTACTAGATGCTATATTATATCGAATTAGCATATTTTGTTCAGTTTTTAATTCTCTATCTTCTGGTATACAACATGAAAAATTTCAGTGATCTGTTAAGACGCAACCTGGCATCATTTTATTAGAGCATTTTTTAGTGTTTTTTTCTATTGAAGTCACGATAGTGCTAAAAGTCGGTCTTGACTAACTTTTTAAAGGAAGGATATTAGAAGCTAAAATTTTGGGGTTGGTGGTTTCAGACATTGAAGTGTTGAATGAGCAGAAAAAAAAAATTTTTTTTTTATTCAGTGCCTCGTATATGGACATGATACTTGAAGATCTCGCGAATCTTCTCTTAAGATGTTTAATAAACTCCAATTTACTCTTTCTAATTTTAGAATGAAATTTCAATATACAAATATCAAACCAAATACATTTTTCTAAGCTCTAGTCAATTGGCAATAAACAGACGGCAATTCTTAATGATTTAAAACATTGACTGCTATACATATTCACATTATTTTTTTTAAAAGTGCTCATTAGAAGATAGCTTAGATTATCTACTGTCTTTGTGTATGCTTTTCGAGATGATCCAAGGCTAAAAACATAACATAGATCACATTTTACTTTTAGTCTCTTGTCATTTTCAATGATGATTCTTATTCGAAATTATAGAAAAAACAAGAAGATAATAAAAAAAACAATGTAATCAATAAAATAAATTTCATCGAACTACATTTATATTCAACGAATGATTGAATTCTTCTCAAACTCACTCATTCATTTCAATAAACAATTGTCTTCATCAATTTTCGTCTGAATTTTGGCTAATATTAAAGATTTTGCATTGAATTATTTATTTAAATAGTTTAAGAATATTTCGAGTTGATCTCTTCCAAAAATGAGTTTTTTGAAAAATTGTAAATTTCTTAATAAAGATAAATATATTTCAGATTTTTATCTGGATCAACTCTTAGATTGAAATTCAAAAACACGAATGCTTCAGAAAAATTTTAGACTTAAGTCAAATTTCGATAAAAATCAACCTTATTTAAGCGATTTTACTCTAGAACTATTGAGTTTTTGTAGAGAAAAAAGTCATTTAAATTGAAAAGATGTATTAGAGAATATTTTCTTGAAAAATATAGAATCTTCTATTGTGGATGGTAATTGACAGAATAAAAACTGATTTTTTGTTTTCAATATGAATTAATGGAAAATTTCAAATAATTTTTATTCAACTAAACTAGGAATTTCATGATTAAAACATTTTTCGTCAACTTTCGAAGAGATATTTATGAAACAATATAGGATTCACCAGATTTGAAGATCTAAAAAGATTTCATGTGACTTCAACAATGACTAATCTCTTTTTTTCTGTTTTAATTAAACAATATCAACAGTTGCTAAGGAAATATGTCGAATATAATCATAAGAGAATATAAACTATCATGTTCAATATATAACATGGATGCTGTTATAAAAACAAACAAACAAAAAATTGATTTGAATTAGTGTCTTTCAACCGGGTCATATATCTAACATCTTATCTGACCTAGAGTATTGATACAGGTACAAACTCACCAAGTCGGTCCAGGTTTCCGATATAATCTCATAGCAGAACTCGATCCAAGAATGAATCAAACCTCGATGTTTCAAAATATTTTTACTTTTTCAAACTGCTAATTTATATAAAAGTACAGGAGTGAAATCTAAAGCAATTTATTGTAGTTGAGAACAAGTCAAAGAAGTTGAAAGTAATTCTATTTTATTAAAAGAAATCATTTTTAATGAAAATTCATCTATAGATGACAATGAATCCTAATATGACGGGGTAACTGAATACGTCGAGAGGAAAATTAATTATTTATAAATAAGATGAACATATTGTATCGTGGTCAAAAAAGCATTGATTTATCCATTCATAATTATAATATTTGTTATCAACACTATGTTCCATTCCAGTGTTATCAACAACAAGCAAACATAATTAGCAGGATCAATTGTATTTTAGAAGGAGAAAGACATAATGCCAATCGTAAATCAGTTACTTTTCTATGGAATTTGCGATCCTCGCTTTTGTTATTTTTTTATGAAAGAAAGTAAATGGTCTACTTTTCCATATAAAGTAGGAGTTTGAAAACTTTACTATAACTGTGAAAGTATCTGTGGAATGTTGATTAGCTTCGATTCGGGTCTAGTCGAGTATCGGATACAGCTATTCCGGTCTGCTTGTGAAAATTCGTACCGGTGCAAGACACAAACTTCCAAAAAATAATTCTTGTAAGAATTTGTTTTAATATGGATAAATTTGAAATAAAAATAAAAAATTGATTTTAGTTTGACCATATGTTATGAAATTTTATCGAAATATTTCCGAAAATAATTGTTTACAATTTCATATATTGTTATATTTGATAAAAAAATAAAAATAAAAACTAAAATGAAATAAAAATGTTTATAAAAGCCGAAGAGAAATTTATTGTTATTTAACATTGTTAATAGATTGTGGTAAATGAATATCTTGACTGAATGTTGATTCATCAATATTTGGCCAATGTTGTTGTTTATTAATACGAGAATTTTTAATAAAATTTTGAGATGAAAGATTATATTGAAAATCATGTCCAATGGTAAATGAATGTGAAGGATTTTTTCTTGATATAGTAACAATAATTTGTCTATGCATTGATGGAATAACATCAAATAATTGATGATAAGAATCTTGTCTTGACATCAATGCATTTTGTGATAAAGTACAACGAAAATGAAAATGAACATTTTTATTTGAATTTCGATTTTCAACAAGTAAAATAATTCCATCCCAATATTTTTTTAATTCATAGACTTTAACTCCAGCATTTAATTCATTTTCATTTTTATTTCCTTGTTCAACTTGTTCACCATAAATTATACAAAGTTTTATTAAAAATTCTCGTTCAATTCTTAATGGAATTTTAATACGTTCAAGATCAATTGAATGACAACTATGAACAGCTTAAATAAAATAAATATGAAAAAAAACAAGAATAATTTCATTTTTTAAATAAAATATTTAAAAAAAAAACAAACAAACCGATATTAAATTCCGTATTATCAACATGTTTGTTAACTGGATTAAGTAGAAAAGGTAATATAAGATAAGTTCCTGGTTGAAGAGAACCATCAGTTGAAACAAATTTATGTTGACCATGTTGACTTATTATTGGAATCGAATAAATTCTATAATTTCCACAAGATTTTTCTTCAATATTAACAATGGCAACACAAAGACTAACATCACTTCGTTTAATTCGAAGATTTTTACTTATTTTTCTATAAAGTGTTATGTCAAGTTCAGTAAGAGTTCGAATAGTTAAATAATAAGCTTGCATCATTCCTTGTTCAGGATAAAAATTGGCTGAATCTCGAACTTCATACCAATTGGGTCTTATTTTACATATATCAACACATTCAAAATATTTAACAAATGATTCAAATGGCATCCAAAAAACTCCATCTCTTTTACTTCGTTTTTCTTTTAATAATTCTCGACGTAAATCAGGATTTTGAATCCATAATGGAGAATCATCAGACCAATCACCTGAAGCAAAATAATTTATTCTAATAAATAAATTTTAAAATAAAATCTAACCAGTCCATCTATATGTTCCTCCCCATGGATTTCTTAATTTAACTAATCTATATTTTCCATCATTTGATTGTTTTATATCTTGTAATGAATAAGCATGAATATTAAGTAAACCATTGTTTTCAAACTCTTGCTTATTAATAAGATTATTACTACACATAGCACACATTAAAAATCTTTGTGAACGTGCATCTAATAATTTCCTCCATAATACATTATGATCAACATTTTTATCATCGGGATTATTTGTTCCACCAAGAATTAATGTTTCACATGGACTTCCTGTTACTGTTGATAAACCTAGATTTATTATTTATTTTCATTTTAATTAAAAACAAAACAAAAAAAAAATAAACAAATGAATAAACCTTCACAACAACGACCAGCAATAATTGCTTCATAACTTCCATTTAATTTGGCTAAAGCTTTTTCGATTAATGGAACCTAAAACAAGTTTTGATTTTTGTTTTCAATTTGATTTAATGAAGGAAAAAAAAAAAATTAATTTTTACCCAAAGTTGTTTTCTACGTGCTTGAGAATAAGCTAATCTTTTATTAGATGTACATGGAAGACGATCATCAACAATAACTTGTGTCCATTCACCATCTTAATTCAAATATATTGATTAAATTATTAAATACACATTAATATTTTACCTTTACATAAACGAACATAATAAATACCTTGATAATTATATTCTTTCGTCACAAGTACCTTTTTACCAACAATTATATTTATTTAATAGGACAAAAAAAAGAAAAGGAAAGTTGAACTTACTTTCATTAAATATTTAGGTTCTTCAGCAAGAACACTCAATGCAGTGATAAACCAACAATCACCTTAAATATTTAAGAAACAGATTAAATTTATAAATATTCAATATGGAAAAACCTAAAGCTCCTTGAATAACATCATTTGGTCTTGGATGCCGAAAAATTGTCCATTGATGTTTATCATTTTCACTCCATTCAGGTGGATTTATTTGATCAGGTCTTAACCATTGGATATAATTATTATACGATAAATTTGTTTGTTGATCAGGTAAAAGAGCTAATGTTGATTGTGATAGAGAATTTCCATTAATATAAAGTGATTCTAATGATGCTGGAAATGTTTCATCTTTAAATTGACTATGAGAAAATGTTAAATTATTGAGAAGTTTTTCAAAATGTTTTAAAACAATATGTTCATCAGCTTGACGTTTATGCGTTATAAGAACACTACGTCGATATATATTATCTTGTTTTACAAGATTTTCATTATTCCAATTTTCATGACGAGCTTTTACTGAATCACTATAATTAACAATTTATATATTTAATATAAGATTTAGATTTATTTTAATAAGAAAAGTTAACCTGTCTAAAGTCAATGAATCATTTTGTTGATGATTTTGAATATTTATTTTATCGATATAATTCATAATAGGAATATAAACATTGATTTTACTTGAACCGCAATGAGAACATAATTGAGAATCAGTTTGATTTAATGTTTCACATAATTGGCAATGCCACGAACGTCGAATAACAGATGAATTTATTGATACATATTCATTTTCATTTGAACGAAGTTCGTCTGACGAACGTGATCGATTATTTTGATTTGCCACTTTTGCTTTATCATGTTTTTCTGTATTTGATAAATCTCTTTTCGATTTTTCATCATTACGTCGTGGCAATATTGGATTATCTTCTCTAAATGCACTAAAAACTTGTTTATATGAATCTTCTATATCGTTTGATAAAATGGAATTCGAAATATTCTTTCGTTTTGAAGGTGTCAAACCCATGTTTTTCTCTTCTTTTTTTCTCGAACGATTACATTATAAACAACACATCATGTGAACATAAGGCAGTCTCACCTGTACATTATATACATATATACCTACACATAATTACTGACAAAGTTATTCATTTTTCGCTTAGTAGTGTAAAAATGTCTATTTAAAAGTGATAATGATCGACGAGAGAGAAACATGTAGTATAAAGCTATAGGAGAGAACACAAATTACAGAAACCTAAGAAACAAACCATCATTATATAGTCATCATTACGTTAAATATGATTTTTTTATCAATTGCTCTCAATGATTTGTTTTAATTCAATTAACATTTTAAGAATTTTTTTTTCAAAATACATTTGATTTAAACTCATAAGTATCTGTAAATATAGAGACTCTTGAGAAGGTTTTGATTTAAAGGAAAAGATGTATTTTATAAAGAGGCTTCCCTTTGTCACGAACAGTAATCAATATTTGCTTAAAGAAGAAATTCGAGATATTTCGACATCGAATAATTCTATTTAATCAATGATTCAACTTTTTCATTCGATCAAAATAAATTTTCATTTGAAAATCGAATATTTCATCTTTTATTCCATTTAATAAAATACATGATAGTTTATAGTGGCATCTATGCTTTTCAAGTGCAATACATGGTATTTCTCATGATATCAATATTTCACATTGTTTTTTTGTTTAAAAAAGTCAAACATTAGGAAATAAAACAATTGATTTACCTGCAGAGATGAAAACTTCGACTTGGTTTTTTACTAAAAAAGATTGCTTTCAACTGTTCCATTGAATCAGCGAAAAAAGATGGAAGAAATAAAACAAAACTGGTAAGAACAGACGAAAATATTTGTACTTTGTTTCTTATTCAAATAGAGTTCCTTTTTCTTCTTTCTTTCATTTCTGTTTTCTGTTTTGTTCGATCCTTAGAAAAAAAAATCTGATTCATACGTAAAATAAACAGTACTTTTTAAAATAATAACAAGATTTATATCATGATTCAAAATTTGTTCGTAAAAAAGAAATTGAATGATAAGAATATATTGTGATAAAAGTAAAGCCTTTGACTTATATTAAAATCAGATGATAATCAACTCAAAGAATTTGTGTCATAGAACATAGTTCCTTAAAACAGTGAATAAACTCATTTGAAAAACTATCAATTAATAATGAGAAAATTGAAAATTCTCTTTACATATCTTCATTTAATGTGGATAGATTCCATGTTGTTTATTTCAGTCATCGTTCTTTACGATTATCAATTTATTTTAATGAATAAAATGAGAGATTTTCGATATTTTGTTTCAATTTGATGTGTTATAGTTTCTTGTCGTGGTAATTCATTATTTTGAATTTATTTGGAATATTTTTTATAAAAAAGAATGTGTCTAATAATCCAAAATCGAAAATATGTCAATCATTATAATTAAAATGAATTATAAAAGAGTTTTCCCCATGTGACGATAATCGGTCGGAGGCCGACAGTTAAGTGCTTTTTGCCGTTCTATCGATCGCAGTGTGGGTGTTGATGAATATGAAAGTGACATTCATTCTCACACACACACAGGGGGGGGCGCGAAGAGGTCAGGACAGAGAGGAGGGGGATTCGATACAAAAATCGGAGAAAGGCAAAAAATTGTCTCTTTTCACCTGTTCTTGCTTTTAAAAGCAGATAGCCTTACTGGTGTATCTTAAGCTGCCCTAACCATATTTTATGGATCAATAGACGAAAGATTACAAAAATGACCTCTTTTTCAATTTTGTTTTTCGCTCAACTTTTGATATAACTATTTTGTACAAAAAACAACATTAAAAGAACGTAAATACAAAATTTGATGAAAAGAAATTATATATCTGCGTATTATAATTAATATAACACGTTTAATAATTAGTAAATAAAGAAGGAGTTAAGTTTCTTTTAAAAAGATTCGAGTCATGAACGGAATTGCGGCAATAAGTCCGAATAGGACAAAGTGCAAGATTAATACACTATCTGAAATTTTAGGAAAATATCAGGTGTATGAAAGTGAAGGCATTTATATGTGGGCTTGGATGCAGTGAAACTGCAACAGCCGCAAAATAAACTAATACACTAACAAGTAGTTTGAACTAAAATGAGGAGAAAATATATTGATTAAGAGCCTAGCCAAATCGTAGCACTCCTCTCCTACGATTATGACAACAATAAAGCATCTTCCCAGCTCTCTCAAGTACAGAATGTCGTAGAGGAATATGCCCTTGCACAAGTCATTAGACTGTTCGGAGTTTTTGGAGGGATTAGGAGAGAAAAGCTGGTAGACATTTGTTGTTATCATTCACGTACTGCTGATGAATACCAGCGATAAGTGTGTTCGGTAGCGATATTAATGTCTTGATCTTTTTCTTGCTTAAGCTAGCAGCTGTCATTAACAAAATTTTCATGAAAGACAGAAAATAGTGGAATACATTTTTCCAAACTTGTATCTTCTCTGAATTTGAAGAAAGTTGTCTAACATATTTCTTCAAAATCGGAGAAAACCGCGTAGTAACTGACCTCATATTGGAGAAAATCGATCGACCAAAATCTCAAATTTCAGAGAAAGTCTCAGCCAACATTTTTTGGAGTAGGTGGGGGATAACCTCTCTATCTCTCTCCTCGATCAGACCATCCCTGTCCACACATCCACACTCAAGCCCATACGCACACCATTTTTATATATCGTTTATTCAATTTGCGATGTGATCGAAAGTTCATTAAAAATCTTTCACCAAGATCATGTTTATGCATGCTTTGGATAATATCTTCATTTTCATAAAATTTCCGACAATCTTTTCTACTTCACTGTTGACATCATACACATTATAAAGAAGCATTACAAAAATCAAACACAATAAAACATTCACTAATCAACGATAAGAAGCCGTTTCGGTAGTATATTCTTCAAAGTTCAGAAAATTAGTACATTTTGTGTACCAATCAACTGTGACAAGATACAAAGTATCCATATACATAGAATTCAGTGTTTGCATTTTGTTGTATGTTTTTCTTTTGTTCTTCTTCTATTTGTTGTTTCCATTTTTCTAAATAAAATTATGAGTAGTTTTAAAAATCATGTAAAAAAAGAAATATATACTGAAAGAGAATAAATGATTTGCTTGATCCACTGTGAAGAAAATAAATGACAAATCTAAACGAAGAAAACGAAAAAAAAACCAATTAAATAATGGAAATTTCTACATTTCGAAAATGCTAAAATCAATATAAATACTTACCGAGACAAGAACAACGATTTTTTTTGATTAAATCTGCATAAAATAAATGGTGAATCGAAAATGAACAATGAAAAATTCATTAACACGTAAAATCGTGTCAACACAAGCAGAACAAAAAGATCGACGTCGTGTTAGTAGATTGATATGTCTACAAAACACAAAATAGATATTACAGATGATATCGATTTTTTTGTTTTGTTCTCTAACTAATATTAATGTGCACATTCAAAATTTCACATGATTCATCTCAACTTACCAGCTTAAAACACTACAATTCTGAAACACTTGAATATTATACTCTAAGTCGTATATACATAAAATTTAATGTAACACTTGCTGTTTCCAATACACTATTATAAACCTACGGATGTAAAATGTGTCTGTAACACGTACAAAATTTTTCAAAAATTTCGAAAGTGATGTGAAAGGATATCTCTATATATACATGGATATGATGTCATGACGGTCTGAGATATTCGAAAAGTCTTATTATTGAACGGTCAAAGAAAAATAAAAAAAAGAACACAGAAAACAAATTATACTTTGTCAAAAGATTAACTTTCATCAAAATACTAATAATGTAATTATGTATTTTGTATTATGATTTTTATTTCTTATTAAAGTTATTTTCTTCTTGAAACCTAATTATCTGAATTCAAGATGTTCCGTAAATGTTAACATGTCTTTTAGTTTATGTGTTACGAAATGAAAGAAGGATCTAGAGCGAAATTCTTGATAACAAGGTATGTTGTCTTAAGAATTATAAAACACGCATTATCGCTTTAACAAGTCTACTTCGCTTTTTCATTTCTTACAAAAATTTCATTTTTCTTCGTTTTCTGCTTGCCATATCACTTGAAGTGTTTACCCCAGTGAATGAAAAGGAGAATTGCACGAATATGCTGTCTTTTCGTTGAATGGAGAAGGAGAAGATATAGACAAATAGCCTAAGATTTCATCAGATTCTATATTTCTTGCTGTTCAAGGAAAGTCAAAATTAGAATTCTATAGTGATAAATGGTAGAGATTCCCTTTATTCTTTATAGTACATAAAAAAGGTTCATATTTAAAATTGAATAAGACTTTAAGTTTAGAGAGAGTGCAATAATGTACACAATAGTTAGATCCATAAGTTTCCATCAAATCGTTCAAAATCGTGCATTCCATTCAAAGAAAAAAAGCAGACCCTGAGATCTTCTGGATCACCATTGGATTCTCTGGATCCTCACCGGATCCCAGATACAGCAATATCATGGAAATAGGGAGGATAGAGAATATTTCCGAATCCACATTTTTTTTTTTTGATAAAAAAGTGGTGGTGTGAAATATACTGAATACGACAATCAGAAATTCAGTTGTCCTATTCTATGAGCCAGTCCACAGGAATAATGGCTTAAGTTGCTGTCAGTCAGAGTTGTTACCAGTGATGTGTCGAGAGAGGGGATTGGGGGACCAATCCCCATTTCCGCCTCCTGCGAGCGATAAGAGTAGTACCTGGAGGGGAGTGCGGCAAAAAAAATGTCGAGAAACGAAAACCTTTCGTTCACCATGGTATTTCCATACTTGAAGGGATCGATCTCCCTACCCCCCTGGAAAATATTCCTGGGCACGCCACTGGTTGTTATATTTCTCTCATTTTAAAATATGTTGTAGAAATAAGCGTTTTAAGAACTTTGACTGAAACTGTTTGAAAAAATATTGTTCCGTTCCCAAAGCATTTAAACAATTTTGAGAACGTTTATTGCCAAAACTCATATATCTTGTCGGTCTTTTATCATAGACATATTCCAGTGAAAATAAATCTGTTTTGACTTGAAATGCTTAGTATGTACACATCTGAAGTTCATGTAACTATTCTAAAACAATGAGTTCGAATGAGTAAACTATGCATGAGTTTATCAGTCTTACGAGGTATACGGCAAAATTATCATTTTTCGATATTATGTGAATATACATATTCCACGAACAAATCGTGCTAGAAAGCTGATATTTTGTCTATAGAAAAATCTCATTGAGCACTTACTATGGAAAAAACTTTAACTCCTTGAATACTTCATATTACTCGGCAGACCTCCCACAAGATCGTGATTTTGACAGGGACCGATGTCACGAGATACCTGATCGATAGAAGTTGGGTTGGTGTGTTTTTAAAGTACATACTGAGCACTACAAATTTATGCAAGAATTAGAGTAGGGTCTCCTAGAATCAGCTTGAGAGACTTATTGAAAGATACTCAAATGCAACCTATCTGACGTGGAAAATATATTCGAGTTCATTTTGAAATTAATAAAAAACTTTCATTAAGTGAAATAAATTCTATCAAGTAGAAACCAGCATACAATCTTCTATGAATTCCCTAAAAGAGTCCTTTGAACATAATAAAAATCATCTGTGCATGAGGGTACGTGGGCTTCAAAAACACTTCTTCAGCAAAAGGCATGGAGAGGGTATGATGATTTTTTGAGAAAAAAAGTTTTGTCATTTTCAAAGGATTTTTTATGGAGTTGGGTAGAGAGTCACGTACTAATTTATACTAGATAGAATTTATTTCACATGATGAAACTTTTCTATAAATTTCTAAATGAACTCGAACATAGGTTGCTAAGAAAAATGAGTCATTTTGGGGTATCTTTTTTCAATAAGACCCCATGAACCATCCTACAAGATTCCAAGCCAAGTCTTGCGTAGCTTTGTAACGCTCAATGTGTACTCCAAAACTATGCTAACCGGGCTTCTATCGATTAGATGTTTTGGGAGATCAGTCCCTCCCCAAATCGTGTTTTTTGATGAAAATCATGATTTCGTGGACAGACTCATAGGTCTTAAGAATCATCTGGAGAGTTACTTTTTCGACCACAGAAAGTATTCAACAAGATCTTTCCATAGCTGGAATTTTAGCTCTGTAACTTAATCCAATTACGAGATACATGTATCCATATGCAATTGTAATGAGTATTCATTTTAAATTTTAATTTTGAGCCCACAAGATCGTGCTTTGTATTATTTCGATCATTATCCCACAAAAATTTCATATGGCTAAGGATAGACTAACAGCAGACATTCAAGGCTGGTATAGGAAAAGATGAATTGAATCAGTTTTTGTAAATTAGATACATTTTTACTATCCAGATGGTAATCCGATAAATAATCGCATCTTATACATGGGCATAGCACTTTGCTTTTATGTTTCTTTGGCTTGTATAGTCTCAATGATTTAAAAGGTCACTAAACTTCAAGATGAAAAAAAATCAAGAAACCAGGAGAAAATGTTAAAAGCCAGTTCCAGGATCCAGAAGATTTGGTAGCTGTGAAGACGACTCATATCTATATATCAGAAATCATCTCTTAGTCGACAACAGCTGACATCTATCCATGTCATTTTTATTTTCTTTTGAAATTTAGTAAAAATCATATCAAGTTTAGTTAACAAAATAATAATAGAATATTTTTTAAAAATTTAAAAAATTTTGATGAGTAATCAGTTTTTTGAAAAGAATCATGTAGATGATGATGTTGTCTTTTAGTTACTTGTTCTGTTCTTGTTTTTTATTTTAAGTATGCACATAAATAAGTAAATACTTTAATTAGTATTTTGATATTTTGTTGAAAAAAAATTTCCTTGATAAAGCAAACAAAACAAGAGATGCCAAGTCAAGCAGAAACTGAAGAAGATCATGAACAACAAAAAAGCAAAAAACCAGCCGGTTAATAAAATACTAATATTAGTTTCAACTGTTAATGTATACTTTTTTTTTAAACAGATACGGCTTTTAAACAACAACGTTTACCAGCATGGCAACCAATAATAACTGCTAATACAGCACTACCGGTGTTCCTAATTATTGGTTTAACATTTATTCCTATTGGTATTGTACTTGTTATTACATCCGAACGAGTATGGATTTTTTCTTCTTGAACTATTGTTTTTATAAATGATTTTTTTCTAAAAACAAAAGGTACTTGAATATGATATTGATTATACTGATACAAAATGTCTCAGTACAGGCACACAAGATACGTGTGCACAAGTTTTAGAAAAAGCAAATTATACTGGTCAAACATGTACTTGTACAATCAATTTTTCTTTAGACAAAGCATTTGATGTTTGTTTACTTTTAATTTAAAAAAAAAAGACTTTTTTTAAATAATTTTCTAGGGTGACGTTTATTTTTACTATGGTTTAATAAATTATTATCAAAATCATCGTCGTTATGTTCGATCTCGTGATGATAATCAATTACTAGGTAAAGAAGGTGACGCGGCAAGTGATTGTCAACCATATCAAAAAGGAAATTACAATGGAACTGACAAAAATTATACACCATGTGGCGCTATTGCAAATTCAAAATTTAATGGTTTTGTATTTTTTATTATATTGTCTTTTGTTTTTTTTTTTAAATATTATTTTAAATGAAAATCTTTAGATACATTGTATTTATTATATAATGGAAATGTAAATGTTACACTTACAAATCTTGGTATAGCATGGTCTACAGATAAAGCAGTCAAATTTAAAAATCCAAATAACGCTGCAACTTGTAAAGATTTATACTGTTGTTCTAGTTTTTAAAGAATAAATCCTTTTTTTAATTTTTCAAATAGACTTTAGTTCATATCCAAAACCACCAAATTGGCAAATAACAGCATGGGATTTAGATAAATCAAACGATGATAATAATGGTTATCAAAATGAAGATTTTATTGTTTGGATGCGAACTGCTGCGATGCCAACATTTAGAAAATTATATAGAAAATTACAAAGAAATTCTGGAGGAACATTTGAAAACGGTTTACCACAAGGAAATTATAGTCTTGTCGTTACTTATAGTAGGCTTTTATTTTTTTAGGTTTTTTTCTTTAAATAATTTATGGTTTTCTTTTTTTTTTTGTTTGACAGATTATCCAGTAACGAGTTTTGCTGGACGAAAACAATTTATAATAAGTACAACGTCATGGATGGGAGGAAAAAATCCATTTCTTGGTTGGGCTTATATTGCTGTTGGAATTGTTTGTATGATTACATTCGTCGTCTTTTTTATTCTTCATAAAACATGGAAAACGTAAGAATTTTTATTCAATTCTCATTTTATATTATTTTGATCAATTTTATTATTCATCTAAATTCTAACCTTGAAAAAACAAATTATTTTTATCACTGTAAATTAACTAAAATATGATAGAATTTATAAAAAATAATTTTCTATTCAATTGTAGACTTCTCTATAAATGTCATAGGAAATTGTTTTTAAATATATCTAGTATATTATTGACGGAATAAAATTCAACGTCGTTATTCATTATTAATATAAGAGAGAATCCACTAGACATTTAATTAATCTTTTATTATTGTTAGAAATAAACTTAAGAAGCATCGATACTTTCCATCATTGACAACTTATTAAAAAAGTATCTTTTTTAAAAAAGTTTCACACTCAGATTTTCTTTTATTTTTATTGAAAACAAAACTGAATAATATATCAATTCGAATTCCATCTTTGAATTGTGACAGATTTATTACGAATGAAATAAATGTCAGAAGAAAAGAAAATTAATCGACTTTAATCACAAATATTTCATCTCTCAAAAAATCACTTTTTAGTTAAATTTATATCCAATAGAAGATATTCGATATTGATAATGAATAAATCGTTTAATTATATCTAAGTTTTTCATGAAGACAACCTGAAAAAAAGTTAACTACATATCAGTTATAGAACTTTTTTAACATAAGAAATCTTAGCTATTCAAATATAAATATTTTATTGATTTGTTTTTAAAGAAAAAAAAAACTTTTCTCTCTTATATATGCAATTAAATGCGAAATCATACATTTATGCATAAAGATATATCAACTCGTCTTATTATCAATCTAATCAAATCTTTTGAGAAATTCTTCAAGAAAAAAAAGCTAATATATTTGCCTTATGTCTGGCCTTCTCGATTAGAGGTTGCAATTTTTCTCTCAAATTGTCTGATTTTCTCGTAAATTTTGACTGAAAGTCAAATAAAAATAATCAGAAAATGTCGTTACAAGATGAGTAAGATTGAAGAGAAACGGTCTGGTGGTGCAGCTTGTCTCTTATGAGAAAGGCCGAATTACTTGTTGATTTCGTTCTTCCCTCTAGTCATCAGCTATAGCACTCCGAACATGAAAGCATTTTATGCAATAGTTTTCGGAGTTTCTGTCTAATATTGATTTCCTCTCAATCTTATAGAATGTGAGTAAGCATGTTTATTTTCTCGAAAAAAGCAATTTAAATATTTGTTGTGAACATAATGTTTTATTAAATGTGACAAACGGAAGTATGACATTTGCCCGAAGGATTGACATTGTCCTTCGGAATTTTTCTTTTAAAAAGCAAAAGCTTTGATAAAGAACATTGTTATAGAAAATGAATCTTGCTTGAAGTAATCAACTATTAAATAAATATTTCATGTTCAATCAAGTTTTAGTTTGTTTTTTTTTTCTATAAAATTCTTGTTTTTAAATAAATCTCTAAATGATATCATATATGAGTTTTATCTTCGATAAAGATTTATTTTAATAATTTCTGAAATAAATAAACATTTTCATTTTTTAATTCTTCGGAAAAGTTGACTTTAGTTATTTTTTCAACAAATGATTTTCTTATTTCGATGTTAATTGACATTTATTTGATAAATGTTGAAAGAAAAAATCTATTAAATAGAAAAAGAAAATTTATTAAAAAAAGTGTAATTTAATTAAGTAATGAACCATTAACATATCAAATGGCTCCAATGCAAAATAATCAAAGAATAACAACAAGTTAACTTGTAAAAAGATGATCAATTATTTTTTCATAATTTTTATTCTGCTTTCGCTATGCTCAGCTCGAGATTTATTCTTTTATTAATCACTTTTGTTTTTTTTTTAATTAAAAACAAATTTTTCTTGTTTTTTCATTTAGACAAAATCGTCCTCCAATGTAACATAATTGATAAACCAAAATAAAATATTATATTATTAAATTAACTGAATATATTTATCTTTATTTTCTTTTTCTTTTCGTTATTCCTGCTTTTGTCTTTTAAATATGAAAAAAAAGTGAACAAAAAAAAAAAATGAAATGTCAATGTTTTTTTTTTTTGGAGAACAAAATAAAAAAAAAAATATTCGTTGTGAATTGATTCTTTTTAGATTTAGATAAATATGTCACAAATTCCACCTGTTATTTCTTTAGATGGAACAAATTTAAGGTGAGAATGTTATATGAAATAAAATCAATTCTTAAATTATATATTTAATAAAATTTGTCACTATATTTCACTTACTTTTTCTCGTTTGTCAATAGAATAAGAAAAAAAAAAAGACTAAAATTATCTTTTACAAATATTTTCTCAACAAAGAAATAGATTATAATTGTCCTTTGTCAATATTTACTTGAATTCAATTGGTTTAAATCGAACCTTTTAGATAAAAGTCTTGAAAAGAAACAATTCTATTATTGATTATATCAAATGTTAATCTTACAAATCTTTTTTCTATTAGTTAACAGGTTATTAAAACACTAAACAGAAATCATTGATAATTATTAGACATTATTTCAATTATCATATCTTGAGACTTATCGAAAATGATTTTAAATCATTAAATTTATTTCTTCATATTTTATTTAACATAAAGATTCTCACATAACTCACCCGAAAAATAAAATGGAATAAATCTTCAACAATCAAATCAATTGACATGAGATTTTCATCATTTATTAGAATATAATCGTAAGTTTTATTTCATATTATATCATCGATAATTATTGTTTGAAATAATTATCATCAATGCTTAGATATTAAATAATATCTTTTGAAATGTTTTTCGAAAATCAATGATTAAAGATTATTTTCTCACGTCACTGTCATTCCATTATCTATTCTTATATATGAAAACGGTATTTTTTTTTTTACTAAAATTTATGTAAAATATCTTAAGGATATGTAAATAAGAATCGATGATGAGATAAAAATGATCTGAAAGCAATCTTTATTAATTGATTTTCTGCCAATATTTCGAAAAACATCACTCTATGCGTGTTAGTCTTGATGATAATCATTGGAAAGAATAGTCTTCTCGGAAATTAGATGAACTAAAAGTTGCGTTTATATAGAATGAGATGATGAAAATCTCATGGGAATCAATTTAATCAATGAAGAGTTATTGTAGTTTTATTTCACGACTGACTTTTGCCCACTCGGTTATTCCATAATTATTTATCTTAACTGTATGCTAATAGATAGTTTAGATTCTACTGGCTCTTTTTTTTCCCTATGACAACGTAATTTTTTTAGATTTTTCTAAGGTGAGTCACATTGAATATCAGTGAACATAAACCATAAGGACAATTATTTTACGATTTTTCTTAATCTTGATGAATTGATATCCTATGAATACTCATTATTAATGACGGAGCTCCATATTCATTATTCAAAGTCTATCACTTCACTGAGGAAAAGTTAAGAGTCTAAATAGAAGTAAAATTTTCTACGACAGTTGTGATCTCTCAATAGCTTTGCTACTACTCATTATGATTGTTTGTCTTGAGTTAATCTTAAGTTGATTTCGTCAGAATAGATAAATAATTAATTAAATATAAAAAATGTTCATATTGACCTTGTTCTATTTTATAAAAAAGACGAAACGCAATTATCTTTACGATAAGTAAATTTTTTAATTATCTCAGTGAGTCGAAACGTTTTTCTTCCACTTAATCAGATGTTTTAGCATATTACAATGAAAAAAGTGCTATGAAAAAAGAAAAAAAAAGAATTCTTAAAATAGAATAAATAGTTTTCTACTTTATTATTTGGTTAGGATACCAATGTTCAATAAAAAGATGATCATTGTTAGTTTAAATAATGATAAAATAAGTTCATCATAGAATATTTATCGGTTTTTGTTCGTATTCATTTGACAATCTAGTTAGTAAAAGTAAAAAGTTAATTAAATTTGAATAAAGATAAAACAAGGATTAATTTGATTATTTTTTTAAATTTTTGTTTCATTTAAAAAAAAAGAGTGAAAATAAAATAAAAATTGTTTCAAATAGTTATTCATCGGAATGTTCACTAAAAGAAGAATCTAGTCAAGTGACATTAATATCTTCACCTATTAAATTGCCATCAAGTCCACGACAAAAATTCAATAATATCTCATCTGAAACTTGTAATAAATCATCGAATATCTCAGGAACAATTTATTATTTTAATGAAACAAATTCTGATAAACAAACAGGTTTAAAAGTCTTTGTTTTATTTAATTAAATGAAGAAAAAAAACCATTCTGATTTCTATAGATGTTATGAGTCTTCCAAATAATGAATCATCAAATATAAAAATGTTTGTTATATCATCTCCATCAAATAGTGATGATATATCATTTGAAGAAAATAAATCAATATTAAATGAATTAACAGATAATGTTAATTTATCATCATTATCATATCTTAAAACAAAACAACGTAAAATTGATCATAGAAGAAATAAAAGTGAACCAGTTATTAATTCAAATTTAGAAGATATATCGTCAATTAATTCATATAAAAGAACAACAATACTTGAATCATCATCAACAAGTACAACAAGTAATGAATCAGCAATAAGTAATAATGAATATTTTGAAAAAAAAAAAAAATCTTCAAAAAAATCAAATTTATCATCAACAAATTCAAATAAAATCAATGAAAATAATACATCTTCTCAAATACAAGATAAATTTTCTTCATCATCAACAACAAAAAAAAAGAAACCATGGTATTTTGTAAGTTATTCATATTTACATTTTCTTTTTGTTTTTCAAAACAAAATTTCAACTTAATTAATATTTTCTAGTTTTTTTGTTTTTTTCAATCCTCTTTTATCAGTTAATAATAATGTCAAACAATGAAATAATCAGAAATATTTTTACTCCCACAATCGTACATTATTTCGATTTTTCTCCTACATAAAAATACCTCTTTATTCAAAAAACAACAAATGAATGTAAGAAAAAGAGAGAATAGTTAGGCCTTTTGTAATTCAAAGGGTATCGAACGAGAAAGAGAAAAAAGCGAGACGAACGAGAAGAAAAATGTGATATACATAAAGAAGCATCACTAGAGACCTATCTTGTTTAATTGTTGTTTTTTTATGGATTAATCATATTCTTTGGAATTTATTTGTCAAAGATATTCGATCTGATTCATATTTCGTATTTTTTAAATGCTTAAATAATAAATTAAATGGATACAATTCGATTATTTCTTCGTTCAAATACTTTTCGAAATTGTCAAACGAAAACTGATTTAAATAGTGATTTATTAACAATAAAATCCAATATAATCAATATAGAAAAAGATAATATCTTAAATGAAAATGAAAAAAATTCATCAAGTGAAAAAATATCTGGTGATAATGTTAAATCAAATATTTCAATAGATTCATCATCAAATTCGTTATGTTCAAATTCTGACATAATTTCATCAAATCGATCATTAGATAATATTATATATGAGAATATTATTGAAAATGCATCAACATCAAATGTACGTTCATTTACATATAATAATTACTCAAACGAGCATGATCATAAAAAGAAACAAAGACATTCATCAACTCTTCAACAAAATCTTAATGATTTATCATTATTATCATTTACAATGAGACGAACAAAATCTTTCCGTTATTCGAATCGAATAAGAAAATCTTCAATTATTCATAAATATTCAAGTGAAAAAATGAGACGTCGAATAATTCAAGTAAATCGTTCAAGAAAATCTGTCAGCTTTCCACTATCAACTAACATAAACAATCAATTTAATTGTATCGCTTCAACAGAAATACGACGAGTAAAATCAACAGCTCCAAATGCTTTTCTAACAGCAGCTTCGATACTCAAATATTGGGTAGATTTTTTACTGCTAATTTTCAGTTTTTAAATTAATATAATATCGAATTTTATTTCTTATTTTCAAATTCTAATTTTGCTTTTACAATAATTATTAAGATTATTCAATCGTAAACAAAAAGAAAAAAAAAATATATCGAAATGTAGTNAAGGCTAAACAATAGATTTAATTTATTAATAAATTTACAAAATAAAAAAAGACAAGAAAAAGAAATCTAAATAGCAATTAGCATTCTTAAAGCACTACATTTCGATATATTTTTTTTTTCTTTTTGTTTACGATTGAATAATCTTAATAATTATTGTAAAAGCAAAATTAGAATTTGAAAATTTTTTAAAGATTTACCAAATGATGAACGATTAATTGTTGGTAAGATATTTATTTTCCATATATTTATATTTAAAAACAAAGAGTAAATTATTTAAATAAAGATTATTCATGTGCATGGCAAAAAGAAATTTTAATTCAAGGTCGAATGTATATATCACAAAATTATTTATGTTTTTATGCCAATTTTCTTAAATGGGAAACAAGTTTATGTTTAAAATTTAAAGATATTGTTGGAATCACAAGAGAAAAAACAGCTAAAGTTATTCCAAATGCACTTGAAATTCGATCAAATAAAAATGATAAATATTTTTTTGCAAGTTTTGCAACACGTGATAAAACGTACGCTATGATTTTTCGAATATGGCAAACCGTTTTAATTGATCAAGTTTGGATTTTTACTTTTTCTGATTTTTCATTAAAGAAAAATTTATTTTTAAATTCTAGCCAATATCTTCTCAACAATTATGGAATATGATTCATCAATGTTACGGAAATGATTTAGACATGACAACTGATGAAGAAGATAATTATAATAAACAAGAAAATAGTTCTACATCTGACAAAAATTCTCCAAACCAACAAACGAAAAATGAAACAAATGATAAACATTGTGTAAGATTAGTTTTTTGTTTTAATTGTTTTAGATATAACTCTTACATGTCTCAACAATAGTTATCTTTTATCATAACTTTCTCCCTTTTTTTTTTTTATTGAATTAACTTTATCAAATATTGTCTTTATATTTATTTTAATATTTGTGTCTTGTTTTATGAGTAGACTAAAATAACTGAGTAGGTCTATTATAATATAAAACATTTTAAAGGAAATCTTGTTAACCATAAAGCATGCAAATCAAAAGAGAATAGTTATTCTTTCCTTTTTGTCCTTCACAATTTTTATTCAAATAACGACTCTCAATCGAACACAATGTAACGATGGATCATATTTACTTTTATTCTCCCTTTATTAAATAAAATATTTCATTGAATAATAATTCTTATATATTTTTTTTTTGTATGTAACAGGCTGTAACACCAAATTCAGTTTGTTCAAAATCTAGTGAAAAAGAAGAAATCGACGATCATTCGAGTATATCATCTTGTGGTGGACGTCAAATAGATGATGATAATTATAATGATGATTATAATATAAGTATAATACCTATTAATGAACAAGCAAATAGAAATACACTTATTCGTCAAACAAATTTAGATATAAATAAACAAGATAATTCTTTTATAGCAATGCCAATCATTCAAGGTTTCTTTTGTTTTTTATTTTATATTAAAATAAATTTAAAAAAAAAATTTTTAAATGTAGAAACAACCTATCTTACAAAATGTCCATGCCAATCCCATTTAGCTACTCAATTAATTGATCGAACATATTCAATGCCAGTTGAGCGTCTTTTTGATTATTTATTTGGTGATAATGATTTTGTTGTTGCTTATCATGCATCACGTCGTATTAAAGGTTTTCATATGGAGTTTTATTATTGTGTGTTTTATTATGTTAATTTATTTTCTATAGATTATCATGCAACTGAATGGAATCTTAATGAAAAAACAGAAAAACGAGAGCGTCTATGTACTTATAAAGTTGATGTTGCTGCAGTTTTTGGTGCAACAACAATTTGTTCGAATGAAAAACAAGTAATTAATGATATTATATTATGTTTTAATTTATTTTTAAATCTTAAATGAATAGGTTATTCAATGTGAATTATCAAAGTCTCATTATATAGTCGATACAGAAGTTCGAAATGAAGGAATAAAATATGCTGATGCTTTTTTTGTTGCATCTCGTTATTGTCTTATACAAACTGGACCAAATAAATCACATTTAAAAGTAACTTGTGAAGTTAGATATATTAGAAGTTTAATGATTATTATTAAATGTAAGTATAAGTTAATTTAATTAAATTAAATTTAATTAAATGAATATATTCCTATTGGATAATATCGGTATTCATTTAAATCACGTCATTATCACGGTTAAACATCGTTTCTTTTCCTTTCTGTTTTACGGTAGAAATATGGTATTGAGAATTTTTTTGTGCGTTCTTTTGAATGAACGATGGTCTGTTGATGGGATCATATCAGAAGACTAATCATATTAGAATAAAATATCTAACCTAAACAAAATATGAATGTATCGAAAATAGTTAAATTTGTATCTGATAATAAGATAAAACGTCATATTTTATCTATTTATTCAGCGTTCATCGAAAAAAATGCAATGGCTGCTCTTCAAGATTCATATACAGATTTGAGTAAGTTTTTCTTAAATAAATTCATTTGCTTGCGCTCCAATGTGTTTAGCTTTTTATTTATTTTTGATTTTTAAAAAGACAATCGAATCGAAATATCAACATCAACAGGTGTTTTGCTTAAAGTTTTCTTTTTAAATTTCTTTTAACAAATATTTATTATTGTTTTTTTTTGTTTTTATTGAATATTTAGTAAAACGTATTGAAGCTGAATGTTTGAATCGCCAACGCCGTTCGAGTATAACAATGAATAATGAAAAAGATAAAGAAAATCAATCGAAAAAGAAACATTCACAAAAACAACAATCAACTAAATTAAATTCTACAATCAATGATTTTTCATCAGATCAACAACGAAAACCAACAACTCACAATGAAACTATTCATCACACTCAAAGTAAATCATTTTTTAAATACGAGTTAACTATAAAACGAATGTTCGACACTGAGTACTTGTGCTTAATCGCTTCAGCTCATCATAGATTCGAGATTTAAATAAAATATCTGTTGAATATATGTTGATAAATGTAGTCACTCATCGATAATAGATTCTCACAAAATAAAAAACATTTGACAAAAATAGTTTTGCTTGATTATTTTTCTCATAAATGAATTCATTTGACTCATGTATGTCTTGTCTATCGTTCACATCAACGAAGGTAAAATGATAAATTCCAGTGATAATCAGGGTTTCTTTTTCTGAGAACTTTTCTAAAAATAAATATCAGTTATAAACGATAGACTTTAAAATCAACATGTAAGACGAGAAAAAGTAAATCTCGAAATATTTATCTGTGATAATTGAATATAATTGCTAAAAAAAATTCGATTCATATATATATATATATAAATATGATTTTTAGAGTGTCAAAATAGAAAATAAAATGAAGTTAAACATTGATATAATATGATTGTTTTCATTTTTGTATGTTGTTTATTTATATTTGAAATAATTTATTAAAATTTGATATATATATTCCGTCTATTAAATAACTTATCAAATATTGATAAATAAAATGTAAAAGAGGTAAATGAAAGTTTAAAATTATTTTTGTTTAATAGTCATTATGTGGAACAATTATTTTTTTTTGTAATTTTAATAGAAAAATATTTCATTGAAAAATTTCTAAAGAATAATATTCAATGGATTTCTCACGAGAGATTTTCAGCATCTATTATAATTAGAAATACATCAATTAATTGATATCGAATAAGGATGAGATTATCAATCATATCGACAATTTTAGTGGATGTAGAATTTCAATAACGATCTGAGAAATTTCGAAATAGTTTACTCTTTTTTTCTGTTTTTACAAATTTTTAAAATAAATAATTAAAATTTAGGTGCAAAGTTAGTTTCGTCTTCATCGTCGGATTCTTTATCTTCGTCAATATGGTCAAAGACCCATATGTTAATTCCATGTTGTATAATAATGTATGTATGAATAAGAAATCTTTATAATATTTTTTCGATAAAAAAAAAATCTTATTTGTTTTTCTATTAAAAAGAATGTTAATTCTTGTTAGTCTGAATATATTTTTATGCATTAAATTAAATGATATTGATCAAATGACTGATAATCTTTCAAAAAATTCTCCGTCATGGTTACATGGATATTCGTAAGAAAAAAAAACACAAAAATTTATTTTAAAATAAAATCGAATTATAAAATATGTGATTAGGTATCCAAAAGAAGAAAATCAATGGTCTTTATTATTAAAAAGACAAGAAGAATATTATCAAGCGAAATTAACTGGTCTTCGTTCTGTCTTAATATCAACTCATAATGCATTAAAAAATGTTTGTCTCAATTTCACGTAATAAAAACTTAAGTTTCTATTTGTTTTCTTTTTTTGTAACAGGTAACAGATGCTCTAAATGAATTAACAAAGGTGAGCAGTGGAACAAGTTCAAATGCACCTATTGACCATTTTAATTCTCTCTAGTTTTATGTTGCTGCTAATTTTTTTTTAAACCGGTGTTTTTATTTCTTAGCTTGTTCTGCTGTTGAACAGTCTTTATTGTAAATTTTTTTTTCTTATATTGTATTTAATTCACTAAGAGAAATATGATTGCGTGTTTTTTTTACTAAATCGTTGAGCAAATGAGAGAAGAAAAATCTCGTTTATATTATTGGAAAGTTACCATATCTATTGTCAAGTTTTTTCTTTTTTTGCCATTTTAAAAGCCATTTTAATTGTTATCGAAATAAGATATTCAATAAAAGTAAACACTAATTTAGTTTTTTTTAATCAAGTCACTAAACAATATCAAACCAAATGGATTTTCTACGAAATTAGATTAGTTTTACTTTTAATTCTTTTACACACGATTTCATTTCTCAAATTTTTTGAATTTCAGTCAAACGTAATTTTTCAATGAAATAAAATTCGATTTCAAACTTTGAGAAAGCTTTGAACTGAAGATTTTTCGTCAATGAAATATTTCTATTCTATTTATGAACTTTCTCTAACTGAAAATGTTAATTTATCCGAGTTCCTATCAGAAAATCGATTGTCATTATCTTTTAAAGGTTTTTGTGACTTTTTCGGGAGAAAAAAATCCGTACTGATTTAAGTGTCTATCAATACACATCCATTCAAATTCTTTTTTTTTTGTGTCTAAACAGAAAGAGAGACGTTCTTTTCATCGAAACAGTATGTACAGATAAAAGAATCTCCCAATTGAGACAATTAAAAAACGAATTTTATTTAAATGATTATTTTGAACATTTTCATTGAATTAATTTCATGATTTTAGTGATTTTATAAACAAAAACATCATATTATTTGTAACAATTTTTCAATATTTTTATTCCATGACTTTCGACTTTTCATTAACATTAAAATGATAAAACAACTTTCATCATTTTGATATTATTTTCATGATTGCGTACGTACTACGTACAGCTTGACAAATTCAATCTAGTGGTATGATTACGTTTCCTATAGTTCCAAACTAACTTTCTGAAATCCGAATATACTTAAAACTAACCATAGGACTCGGTTACATTGCAGTATAATCGTATAGATTTCGCCTAAAAATCTTGTTTCAACAGTCATATTCTGGTTGCAAGTACAACTTACCTAGTTTTATTCGATCGCATCATTAGATTATCTTTACATGAAATAATTTTCTTGAAAATTTTAGTTATGCTTAGATTTTGATTCGAGTTTTAATTAGACATGAGGATATATCTAGGTGTTTTATATGATAGTTTAATGTTTGATAATTCTTTGCACTGACGGATAGATGTATATTTAATGTTAAAGATGCATTAACTCACATATTAAATTTTAAAAAGGAAATATATAAAAATCTTCAAATTTTTACAAATAGTTATGTTTTGAAGTTAATGATGATAATAATGATGATGGCACAGGAAAAGTTCACACACGCACACACAGTGATTTTTCTCTTTTTTTTCCTGTTGTTATTATGATTTAATAGTGGATCAACACCTAATGACGAAAGAAAATCACTTTTATCAGCTGTCACTGTCTTAACGTCCTATGATCACATAGTAGTAAAAATAGATAAATGCGGAAACTTCGTATTTAAATCCGAGAGTTACGTGTACTTCAAAAAGTGAATCATAAAAATCAATCATCCTAGACTGTCTGAATATCAAAATTATACTGTGAAATCTACCATTTAAAATGTTGATTTATATTGCGCGTTGCCAAACCAATAGGACATGGGACCGAATACAGCTCAAGTTTGAACTCTGCACCTTGATTTACCCTAAGAAAGTCGTTTTTCCTATAACTTCATTTCTATTGGTCACTGCGCAACNGCGGGGCTGGGGGCGTCGGGGGTGGTGAGGTGGGCGGGGGGGGGCGGCGGGGGGGGCGGGGGGGTCGGGGAGCAGCAAAGCTTCAACTTCAAACTTACACTCGCTATTTTCTTCGAAGGTATATGTGAGTTCCATACAAATTTTTTCATTTAATTAGAAAATCTGATGAAATTATATCAAAAATAAATTATTCAAATTTTGATAAATATCTTTATGATGTAAATCGATATAAAAATGCAAATCTTAATGATATACCTTTAAGTAATAATAATTCAATTTATCATTCATTATAAATTATTTATTTAACATGTATTAAATGAATTTACTAACGTCTTATACATTACTTTGAAAATATCAATAAAGCAAAATAATTTCTATTTTATACAAAATATTTAATTGAATTATCTCTTGAAATTTTATATTCATATTAGTTTTCACGATATATTAAATAAAAATTAAACTAAAATTACTAAACATAATCAAAGTTGTTTTTTTAAACATTTTTACAACTTACTAGCATCAAAATTTTTCATGGTCAAAAACTGTCAATATTTTTTCCCAAAAAATTAACAAGAAATTTTCGGCGTCTAAACGCATTCCAAAAGCGCAGATTACACACAAAATCGTGCCTATTTTTTTCATGATTTTCTAAAGAACAAGTGAAGTTAAAGACATTTTCTTGCCCACAAAATATTTCGATGTTTTGTATTAAAATCAAGTGAAAAGAGACTCTTGACGATATTTCAAAGGTTTATTTCTTAATATCTCTCAATAGACTTTTCTACTCTTCCCGTACTACCACAGGCACCCTCTGAGCAGGAATACGAATGTGGGTCGAAAAATCAATTGAGAGATACTCCGAAATAAACCTTGATATGATAATGACTTGTCATTATTCGAAATACATTTCTGCTTTGTATTATTCTATTTACTTTGAGTATGCAGCAATGCTTTGCTATTTAGTATAAAATTATGATCATCTGGTTTCAACAACTGACAATGATATAATAACATAAAAACTCCACGAAGTTGCTACTAATGATATTTCTCTCGATAAATAATCTACTAAAGAATATAATTCATGGCAATATCCTGAATGGAAACATAAAATATATCTCGAATAACTGATTAATATACAGTTAATATGAAGTTAATCAGTATATCTCTATTAATATTTATTGAAGTATTATATATAACTGCCTATTTTGAAAACTTGTTATTATAAAAAAATCAATAATGCATAGGAATATTGGAAAAATTGATCATAGTTTCGTGTCAGTATCAGAATATAATAATTGAATATCATTATTTTGATAAAATGGCCAAGATGATCTAAAATAATATATTCATTTAATTAAAATAATTTATTAAAATCTTACTGAATTGATATTAAAGATGAATGAAGTATCATTGATAAATTTTGTAATATAACTTTTATTGATTTACTATATTCATCTTCATCTCTTGTCTTCAATATATGACAGGAGAAATCTTTTTTTTAATAAAAAAAAAAGTATAAAAAATAGAATAAAAACAAATAATGAAAATGAATTAATTAACCTGTTTCGATGGATGTTTTTGGATCCATAATAACAAAATAAGATTTATTAATTGATGCATGAGATTCGATACTTGTATGAGGAGGAAATATATTGACTAAAATGTAATTAAACAAATAAAATTATTGAAATAAAACAAAAATGAATAAATATTTTACAAAATAGATTAATTCGATTTATTGTTTCCATCATATTCGAATAAAATAATGGAACTGATTGATTAAGATTAATTATTTTAGTCAAATTTATTCTTGATAAATCAACTTGAGCCATTTTCGCTATTTTAACAGCAATACGCCAACTAATTAATAAAATAGAATAAGAATATCTACTAGTTATTATATAAGATCAATCGATTTTTATAAAACATTTAATTTAACATGAATATTTATATATATGTTTAATAAAAAAAAAATCCATTACTCGACTAATTGAGAATCATCTGAATAAATACATTTGTAAAAATTCGTGTCAATCAATGGAATTGGTCGTAATGTATAATATCGTTCTTTGTCTAAAATACGTAAGAACTTATTCATCAAGTTTTTATTTATATTTATTAATGAATACTTGATTCCGAATAAATCATTTCAAGATCATTCAATAACAATTTGTATTTAATATAGTATCGTCTTTCTTTCATTTGTTCCTGCAACAATTATATAATATAATATCAATATGAAAACAAAAGAGAACTCGTTTCTTTTTCGTTTTATTTCAATCTATCAACAATCACTACAACAGACTATTGATATACGATTATTTTGTTTTGATTTTTGTTAAGTTCTTAATAAATCAAAGATTTTATCTCACGAAAGCACGTCTTCAACTTTGAAATCTTGTTTCACTTGATTTATTGACAATCATTTTTTATAATGAGACAAAGAGAACGTTAAAAAAAGATTGATACCTATGGTTGATATATAAAGAAATATATCTATCGGTCAAAAAGGCTATTGGACGCTATTTTACTTGTGAGATATATTAATCGATGGAGCTTGAAGTTCCTACTCCACTCTTCTCAATTCAGATTCAAAATCTCGACAAAAACTAAATATTTGAAAAATTGAAGTTAAATATAGCTCTGTTATATACTTTGAACTGTCTAGAACAATCAGCAATTTACCATATTTTTATTTAACACCATTTTTTCGAACATTCATTTGTTTGAGCTGTTGCCTTCGAGTGGACCAATGGACACAATTTTTGCATTCTATCATATTAATATTTTTTCTCGAACGGCTTAGAGTGGATTCCAGTAGACTCTGAATCTCAGGCTCTATCAACTGATATAAGTCCCAAGTAAATCATTTCTTAGAATGATTCGGAGCTCATTTTAACAATAGCCAAGAAGTATGACTGTTCTACTAAACATTTAGCAAAAAGGAAATAAGTGTTAAAAAAATTAACTTTTGTTATCAAGATACAATAATCAAGTTGATGATAAAATTCTATTTTATGGAAAAAACACATCCGATTCCTAATGACAATTCGATTTATTTATCGAGATAATTTTACGTCTAATTTGTGTCTTTTGATTTTTTTTCCAAAAATATATTTCTTTGAAATCAATATTAAAGTATTACTATTGTCACGGTGACAAAATCCTTATTAAATTTTCTTAGCCTAACAGAAACTTGTTCATAGTTATAATATTAAGTTAAACGGCGTCTAGCCGTTAGGAATGTTCTCTTATTCGTATGATATGTTTATCGTTATATAATATGAATAGTATTAATAAATTTCATTTTTTTATATATTCAGAATAAAATTCTCTTGTTTTTAATGGAAAAATATTTAAAAAAAATGACTCTAATTAATTAATCAGATAAATATATATATCAATACTGAAGAAAAAAAACGAAACTTGAAAATACAAAAAAGACGATTCTTTGTTGAATATTTCTCGTAAAACTCGGCATTTTTATAATCAATACCTGAAATAAAACATCATCTTGTTCTTGTTGATTATTATTGAGACATGATCTAAGAATTAAATTGCTGAAACGAGAAATTATTGTTTTAGAATCGCTAGAAATAAAAACGAAAAATAAAAGAGTAAAAATAATAATAAAATGCTGAACTGTTTAAAATATCCATATTCTGGTAATAAAAGAGATAAACCTTTGATTTGCATAGTCATATCAAAGATTTTCTTATTCGATAAATCATTTTCCATTTGTTGAAAAGTTCGTTGTTTTATTCTAAATAATATTAGAATTGTATATGTTGAAAAAAAATTTCTTTTGCAATAAACAAACATTGAAGTTGAAGAACAAGTTTTTTTATCAATTGGTTCAAAATGTGAAACGATTTCATTGATTGTTGCCTAGAACATAAAATACTTTTCTTTTCAAATTTTTATATTTATTTAAAGCTTTTTCAGATTTAAAAACATATATATTGTTATTATCTTACGGCATGATAAATAATGGTTAATGGTTCCATTATTAAAAGAAATCGAAAATCAGCTTTTTTATGAATTGGAGCTAATTCAAATTCTAGATGTATCAAAGAATTGAATGATTTTGAAGATGATGTTAATATTAATGGTCGATTTTGTTGATTAGATTTTAAACCAAATATTCGAAAATATCCAAAATCAAGTTCAAGTCTTAAGATTTTATAAAAGAAAAACATAGATTAAATGTAAATTATGGATTCTTTTATTATACAAGATACTCGACGAAATAGATCGTCGTTTGTAATTAATTCGACTATTATCCATTATAATATGACTAACTGTTTCACTTTTTTCATTTAATATAAATAAAAGTAAATAATTCAAGAAAATAAATTATAAAATAATATTACATTCTTTTTTTTGATGCTGATAATAAAGTAAAATTCAGTTCATTCATTATTATTTGTGCATCAATATCTAATAACTATGAAACAATAATTAACATTTATAGAATATTATCATAAAGAAAAAAGAAAACCTCTTCAGAAAAAAATTCATCTTCATTATGCATAGTTCCTTTGATTATTCGATGATGATCTAAATACATAATAGAATTAAATTATATTAGTTATATTAGATGTATATCATCCATTCGATTCATATTCGACGTTCGGACTGACATTTTTCTGATAGACACAAATCATTGTCTAGATTAAAATCGAAAAAAGAGTTCATGACAGCGACCATCACTGAATGCCTATTCTACAGGACAACGAACTCATCTAATTGATTATGACATATCAGCGACTAATACTCCGCTAGAAACATTATAATTAGATGAATTGGATTTACATTTACTCAAAGGCAAACATGTTTATTAGCAAATCAATTTGATAAAATTGAATTTATTTGTTAATTAAAGAAATTTAAGAAAATCTAATAAAATAAAACTTATCCGTCGCTTGTTGTCGATCTGTTTACATTTTCAATCTAACATCTTTATGTTTGTTTTATTATTGTTTTATTCATATTATGGATGTCATATACTTTTTTTTTCCCTCATTTCATTTCTACTACAAAACATGTAATAAACAACTTTCTTAAGATGATTATATTCTAAATAATTTTTATATACAGTAATGTGTCTATAATATTTAACATTGAATCTCATATAGAGACAAGTGTTTTTCATTGTCAGAAATGCAATGAAAAGATCGTTCTACAGGCTGGATACAGAAGGATCATTCATCTTAAAAGAACAAACCTTTTGATGATATATTCTGCATTCTGTAAAATAGGCTAACTTAGTAGTAATGTCTTGCATAACGCATGACAAAAGCAAGAAAATCTTCCAATAAAATTCTCTTGTTCATGAAATAAAGCCTTTCTTCTTGATCTATACTCATTTTACTGAATGCTGAGACTATTGAACGATATTACGAATAAAACAGTAACAAAGAATTTCCATTTGAAATTTTCTAGAAGAATAGATCTTATGAACATTGTTATATTATCAAATGTTATAGTTCAGACAGAGTATTCTTTTCGAAGATAAAAAGCTTGCAAAAAACATAAGTTTCTCATGAAAGCTCGAAAACTAGTTCATGTTTTAACTATCCAATATGTTAACAATAGATAACCTCTTTCATTTGAAATCTTCACAATATCATAAAGACCATAAGATATTTTTATTATAGAAATTTCAGGTAGTAGTTCCTTGTTAGTGGGTGCTTTTGTCATAATATACTTGAAGAGGTCGGAAAATGATTAAAATTAGCATAATTGAATAAGAAAGTTCTTGTTTGAAGAATATTTTTTGTATTTTAATCTAGACAATGAATTGAAACAGATAATATGAATAGTATGAATTCCTTCGTTAGTTTTTAAATAGAAATTTGTTAATTTTTCATACCTTGATTTGAATTTGTTCTTCCATTCCACCACCAACTCCACCAACTGTAATCATCATAGGCACTTGTATCGGAATATAAATGAGTCTAAAATTTATCATGAGAACAAGAGATTTCAATTAAAATAAAATAAAAATATACTTCTAATTCAACACTATGTCGAATATATGCCATTGTGAGAACATCTAATTTTGATTCTAGCACCTTTTTTTTGTTTAAATAAATATAAAATATTCGTTAAATAAAGAAAAAAATGGTATTACTTGAATACGATCTTGTTCATCTTTTGTTAATTTTGTGTTTCCAACTAAATCTTTTAAACATAATTGACGATATTCTCGACATCGATCTATTAGAAAAAAAAGAAAAAAAAACACTAATAATAAAATGATAGAATAGAAATGTTGATACCATAGAAAACACTGTAATTTTGAAATTTAATAAAATCAAGTAAATCCGAAAATTGTTTTGGATCAATTTCAAAACTCATTCGTTCTATTTTATATTTTATTTGATAGATTGGTCGTTCAAAATTTTGTTCAGCAAATTTAATTGCGATATTTAATTCGAAATTCAAATTGACTGGATGCAAAACTATTTTTAAAAGAATAAAATTAAGAAAATAAAAAACATTTAATTTTATATCCAAACTATAATTCATTTCATTGCTTCTTGGCACTTTTTCATCGGTCGCTATTTTAGATTTAAGATCATCCTAAAATATATTTTAACAATTAAGAATCAAGTTTTAAAAAATTTTTAAAAAAATACTCGAAAAATAAATCATCAGAAAAATTTTCGCAATCGAAATAAAATGTCTTTAAGATTAAGAAAATTCTAACAAAGAGTCAGAGTTTATCTTCGAAATCTCACATTAGAATTAACATTAATATTTTTAATTAACCTTAATATTCTCTTTGTATTTCGATTAGAATTAATTCATGATAAGTTGTTACTATTAAATTAGTATTATTTTTATTTCTAATCCATAGATTATCTACGACTAGAATATCTGACATTCGAACCACAGAACTTAAAAAAAAGTGAACAATCTTTTCTGATTTTGTCAATGATACTTTCTTCTATTAAAGCTTTTATCATTCTATGGAAATCTTTTAGAGATAAGCTTCGAAAGGTATACTCGCAATGATAGCATATCTATTAGAATTTAAAAATAATCTTAATCGATTGAGATTAATTTGTTCTAATGAAATTAGAAGCAAATTGTTAAGGTTAATTTTAATCAAAATTCCTAAAGCGTTATCATTATTCTATTATCAATTCTAATTCGACTCGTCTAGTTTATCATCTACTAATGAACAGTTAGAATATTTTTAGAAAGTGCTATGCTTCTGATAAATTATTTAAAAAGAAAATATATTATATGAGAACATGATTGTTGAATTTATCTCAAGATAAATTCTTTTGAGAAAAGTAAATTGATTTTTGTTGAGTAGTTATGAAATTTATTCGTAGACAGTGTTTATAAAATCGAAAGTTGTTTATTTAAATATTGTCAAAAAATGTTTTTACTATGTTAATGTACTATTAGCTATAAAAAGAATTAAAATAACGATAGAATATTTTCATATATAATTTTATGAAAATTTCCATTTAAATTAGGTATATTATTTAAATAAAATAATGATTTAAATACTAACGAGAACAGATTGAAATGGCATATGGATTCTTGATGTACAATTTGTATTCCAATAGATTGATAACAATTTAATTTCTTTAAGCTAAAATATGATTTTTAAATTAAATTAAATATTTAAATAATAAAACCTGAGCAATGACAAGTGTATTTTCTTTAATTTTTCCTAATCGTTCTTTATTTGTTGTTGTCTATATAAATATGTTTGATAAAAATGTTAAAATAATATTTAAAAATAAGTTACAATCAACTGTAAATAATGAATTGTAATACCAAATGAAAATGGATGTCCCAATTTAGTTGTTGATTTTGTTTCATAACTAATATGAAAACTTCTTAGAGTTATTTCAAGATTTTGTAACATTTGAAATCTCATTTTTTCAAAAAATCCTTTTTCTTTTTCTTCAAATTTTTGTTCATCTATAAATAAAGAATTATTAAAAATAAACTCGAATAAAACAAAAATTAATATTTAACCTAATGCTGCTTTTCTAAGATTGTCCAATTTACGTTGAACTCGTTTCATTTTTTCAGCATGATATTCATGTAAATCTTGATGTACTTCTAAAAACAAAACTTATTTTATATTCGTTCATCAATTTATCCATTAACCATTTTCTTTCCATTCTCTGTCAAAAAACCTTTTTTTGTACTTGGACAAATGATCTCAATGAAACTTTCATAGAACATATGTCCCATCCTAAATAGTTTACAGATAATATTCGATCGAAATATATTCATTTGATCGACATGTATACTACTTAGGGGTATCCAAAAGTAGTGGCAACGACATTTTAGTACCACTTAGTAAGCTTGATAAAAGTTTCTTTTTACACAGGATGATAGAGAAAAAAATGCTCTTTCTTTCTATGCTATTTGATCATACTTCACAT
>CAJNSZ010000148.1:0-141361 GCA_905329745.1 Rotaria sp. Silwood2 | reverse complement strand
GGGGGTACAGGAAAAAATATTTTCGCGTGATAAAAAAATTTTTGTGTCATGGCGGGCCCCCCCCCTTACGAAGTTGGGCCCCCCCTTGAAAAATTTCTGCGTACGCCACTGCTACATGTGTTCATTCATTGAGATAAATGGATGTAACTGTGTAGAGATCAGCAATCTTCGAGAAATAAAAATACCCTATAAATGAAGCACATGGTCAATTCGGAATGGAGGCCATGTTGAAAATATTCTTCGGCTACGTTTCGTGGATAGAACTTGTGATACTGTGAATGTTCGTCGTATTGGAAGCCCTTATGGACTAAATCCAAGCATTGATAGGTGAAGCTTCTACAGTTCTCTGGAATCAATGAAGTCGAAAAATACTGGTTTGAAGATGCGTGAAGCGATAGATTTTGGCCGACATAACCTAGTACGAAGGTTGGTTCATTAACCGATATTTCATTAAAACTTAACATGGATTTAATGAATCTGTTCTCAAAGTTCTATCATACCAAAATGCTTATAGACACCATAGGCGCATAGTTGTAACTGGTTGAGGTACAAAGTAGAAGAGCAGGTGTTGGTGTTGTAGCAATCGTCATAATTTTAGTCGTGCATGTTGTAGCTGTTCCTGTTGTGATAGTACTCACAGTTGCTCGAAATAAGGGATAGATGATTTCAATTTCTTTGTTTATGATGAAAGAAAATGATCTCATTTTGCAAGAACTAATGTGAAAACAAAACCTATGCTTTTCAGTAGTTTCGTTCATTCCCATGAAATTACTGACAACTGTGGATATCTTAAAGACTCTACATCAAGTATTAGATTCTGTATTAGTCTTAGATAGAATATAGTTAGGAATATAATTTGAGTCAAATTTTTTGGAATGTAGTCACTACAAGTTTCTCTCATATGAAATTCAATATTTAAGATTTTCTTAACATTTTATGCAATGTCTTTTTCTTTGATATTGAAAAGATTTTTTGCTTTACATCATTAACTTTTCTTTTTCGGTTAGGTTAGTGTTTTTCAAAATAATAATCCACCAATAACGATCACAGATAAAAATAAAGCAACAATTATTCTTTTGTACAAGTAGAAATACTCCCTTATATCACAATTTACTATTATTGAATGATTATGTTTAGGATTTCACAAAAACATCGACATATTTTCAGTTAGTATAAGACGCAATACTTGAATTAGTTATTAATTGTGTGACTTATTATGAAAAAAGAACAAACAAAGACTGTCACTTGATTTTACATTATGAGTTTATTGAAGCGCATCGTTACATTTTTCTTTCGCAAATTTTTTTTTCGTATTCTTTTTCCTTTTGTTTAAAATAATATAATGTTATTTAAGTTGAATATTCGACGACGATGTTCTTATTTATGGTATTCAACATTTACTCAATTTAGGCGATTAATAATTTTCTTTGGAATAATTTTGCTATTTATTATATTGATTGTGTTAACAAGAAGAGAAACTTGTTGGCGTAAGTTTAACTTATTAAAAAAAGTTTAAGAAAAACATTGTAACAATTGTTTAGTTGATAAATATCGTTCTCGTCTTTTTTGTTTTGTATTAACAAATGAAGCAAATTTGGAAAGTCGAGCTCGTGCTGTATACGAAACATGGGGACGTCGATGTGGTCGATTTGTACTTGTTAGTCGATTAAATTCTTCTATAAAATATGAATTACCAATAGAAAATATTCCAACATTACCAGATGAAACTTACTCACATTTATCAGATAAAGTTCGTGCGTCACTTTTATTTTTTAATGAATATTATCCAAATTATGATTGGTATCTTAAAGCAGATGATGATACTTATATTATTGTAGAAAATTTACTAAGATTTTTAATTAGTACAATTAAGTAATATATAAAAATATTTATTTAATTTAATTAAATATATTTTTTAATATGTATTAGACGATATCCCAAACCACTATTATATGGTTATCGATTTCGTGAAGATTATTATGTAAGTGGAGGTGCTGGATATATATTAACACGTAAAGGACTTGATTTATTTTCTTCATATATGAAAAATGATTCAATATATTCTCAATGTAATTCATCAATGGAAGATATTATGGTTGGACAATGTTTAAAAAACATTCTTCAATTATTACCTTTTCATATAAGAAAAGATTTAGAATTAGTTGGAGAAACAGTTGATGAACATGGAAGAGAAAGATTTCATCCACTTGCTTTTCGTATTCATTTTAATGGACCTTCGAATAAAACTAAAAGAGAATGGATTCATTTTAGACCTTTTCATCATAATCTATTTGTAAGTTTTTTTTCGTTTTTATTTTTTATTTTATATTCTATTATTTTATTTCAAATAGGGTTATGAAGCGTTAAGTGAAACAACAATTAGTTTTCATTATACACAACCAAGTGATATGTATGAAATGGATGCATTTATTTATGATATTCGACTATTTGATAAACAAGTGTGTCGTTCACATTTATAACTAAACAATTATTTAACAATAATTCGACGATAGATTTTCATAATGATGATTTATTATTTAACTAGTTTAATATTAGGTATTTTTTATTGAATAGATATTAATAAAAAATTGTAAGATAAATTTAAAAAAAATAAAATATACTTCCAATTTGAGTAAATATAATTGATATATAGAATAATATGAAAATTAAAGAAAAAGAATAAGTATCCAATAAATATAAATAACTATTTAATTGTTTCTATGTAGAAAGTCTTATAAATTTCAATAGGATAGACAAATAGAAAAATTAATGTTATTGATTCGCCTGATTGAAAAAGATTAATTTAAAATTTGATAAAAAGAGTATGAGGAAAATTGAAAGAGAAACGAAGCATTTGACAAAACATATCACGTCTATTAAGATCATATAGAAATTGATAAGATTTAAAATCATTTGAGAAACTTTATTGCGGATAAAATTCTTTCTAAATAAAGAATATTTTTGTTCAAAACATTTTCTTCAAGTTCTAAAAAGAACTAACCGAATTTCTACAAACTTGTTAAATCATAATAAATAATTATAAATAAATTCTTTCGTAAAATATTGAATTGAATCGAATAGAAATATTCTGTGTAATTTACCTTTTTATTATCAATTATTAGAAGAGAATTTTTCTTTTGAGAATCTAAACTTATTCTATATTCTTAATAGAAAGGTCTAAAATCATGTGTATAAAATTGTCCATAAGCGTATTAAATTGAAGATTAAAATACCGAAAAAAAAAAAAAACCTTATTTTCTCTATTGATTATTTATTCAATCAAAGTCAACCAGTAATGCAGGAGAGAAAGGTCTTGTGATTTTTTTTTGAAGGATCTAACGATTTTTTTTTCTGAAAGAACGCACAAAAAATTCTTTATACCGATAAAAAAAAAAAAAAGTTTTGGTTGTGTGCATGGATGTATGATACTGTTGACATTCGTCGATCGGATCATTGCTGATTGAATAAATACACTCAATAATTTGAATAGTTCGAAAGTAATAATATGCGTTTATATATGTATTAGTATATATATATTAAATAAAATGTTCAATGATTCGATAAATTTTAATTTTATTTGATTGATTTTATTAGAAAAAAAACAAAATACTTAAGGAATGTACATTCTTGTCGTGTGACCTTACATTGTACTTGCTGAAAACATGTTTGTACATAAACATTATGGCAGAAAATACGATAGAGACGAGATTATTGCCATTCATTATTGTCAAAGAAAAAAAGAAATGCGCAATATGTTTTTGTTTTGCTTGTTTGATACAATGCTCTTGTCTATGGCTTCAATCCTGTTCAAATACTTTATTTATTTATCAATTTAAAATCAAATTTCACTTTTTTAGTAATTAATCGAAAACAAAATAAATATTTAATAATTAAGTTTGTCTAATTATCTGTTATATTTCAAAGAAAATACATAAGAGAATTGTATTACTATCAGATATACAAAAAAACAGATTTTTGACGTCAATTTGATTAATTCTCAAACCGAAGATTTATTCGTTTAATAATCCAATTATATGATTTTCATGCTTTAGTTTTTTTGTTTTTCTTTTGGTAAATGAAATGATCATATTGACCTGTAATGAAGAATAGTAATGTATTACTATATTATTGATGATTTATATTTCATAGTAAAAATAATTTTTTTTTTATATAAATAATCGATTTTTTAATATTATTTATTATTCATAATAATAAAGTTATTGACAATTCTTTTTCTATTACTAAAATAAATCAATAGATAAGTCATTTCAAATTTAATGTTTTCTCTTCGTATTTTAACTAAATTATGTAAAGAAGAAAACAACAAAGTTTAGAAAACTAAACGATAAGAAAATGAATATTTACTATTGATTTATTTATTGTCTCTTTCATGTGTGTTATTTAGAAAAAAAACTTTTTATGCATAGAAGTATACAATAAAAGAAAAAAAGGGAGACAAATCTCAAATAATGTGAAGGAATTTATTGGGATTTGTTTAACATAGATCGTGCAGATGAAGAGGCGAGCAACATTTGATTTGTGCTAAAGACCGATAATCCAACTCCAACAATTGACATCAACACAGCTGCACTGAATGATATACGTTCTTTGTTCATTGTTGAATTTGTTAATTCATATTTCTAAATAATTTGATTTTTTATTAATAAACAACAACAAAAAAAGTTACTTACGGTAAATAATCTTGATCCAGTCTTTGTAACCGCGCTAAATATCATCCTACCGTCTATTTAAGAGATTTTATCTAAGAAAAAAAGTTGAATTTTTTATTTGTTTGTAATAAAGAAAAAAGAATATTCTGACGAGAAAAACAACAGAACACGTATATATATATAAATCGATAATTTATTTATGACCGAGATGATGATGACATAAAATTGATGATTGGTCGTTTTGTTTTTTTAACCAACCATCGAGAAAGAAAAAATATAGATGGAGTTGAATTTGATTTTTTATTTTCTTTATTTGAATAAAACTGAATTTAATTATTTAATCAAATAAAAAATAAATGAAAATATTAGTAAATATCATTTGAAACTAAATTGAATTAGTCTTTATCAAAAAAAAAAAAAAAAAAAAAAGTCCATATTTTATTCAATTTAAAAACAATGATTCAATAAAATTTCGTCTAAAGTGTAAATTGAATTCGTTTTTGTTTAATAAGTTAAATGATGGATTGTTCTCATTCGTCGGTAGGTAGGTTTTTTGTTTCATTTCAATATATATATATTCTCATCTAATTGATTATATTTGAAAAATGGAAAAAGAAAATGTTCTTGAAAAAGCCCTTCGAACATATGAAGAAAGTGAACGTTCATTAAAATCAATTTGTAATTCAGTTGAACAAGAAAATAATGAATTAGATGATGAATTAAAAAATCTTCAAACACATCAAACAACATTAATTAAACAATATCATTTAATTAAAGAAAGTCTTCATCAAATTCGAGGTGAACATGCAAGATTAGCTGAAAGACAATTAGTTATTGATCAACAAACAAAACAAATTGAACAACGGTTTTTTTCTTTTTTTTACTTTCAGTTATTTAATAAAAAACAAAAAAAGAATTTGTTTTTAGTTATGAACAAGTTAAAAATGCTTTAAAAAAAATAATATCTTGTGCAAATATAACAAATGAAGATTTTTCTGATGAAACATTTTCAATGTTAGGTTTTAAATTAATTCGAATTGATGAAGAAAAACGTTTAACAAATGATATTGGAACTGATTATGATCCACCAGATTGTTTTTCATCAAAAAGAAAATTAAATCTTATTAATAAAGAATTTATTTCAAATGATTTTCATCATAAACATCACAAAAATAATTCTTCTTTACAAAGATCATCGAAGTAAAAATTTTCTTTTGTTATTATTCGGTTAGATTTAATAAAAAACAGAAACAAAAATTCATTAAAGATAATATATTATTAGATTATTTTTGTTTATTCTAGATTGAATTATTCGAAATAAACTCGTCAAATGAGTGACGAGAGTCATATTAATATTCCTGTTAAAAAAGAAACAATTAATTCTTCATCAAATGAAGATAATTATTCATTAGATAATTCATCTTCTTCTTCTCAACAAGATACATGTTTAACAACAGATAATGATTTTGGTGATCAATCGAATCAATTTGAAAATCATTCCGAAAATATGCAAACATCAAATTATTCTTCAAAAGAAAATGAATCTATTGAAGACACACAATCAAATATTGGACAAGAGTCATTTGATCAAAATCAAAACCCTTATCAACATTTTAATATTGCAAATAATCAAGATCATACGAATTTCTCTGCAGTCGAGCAACTTGTATCAAATATTCGTCATCAACCAGATCATTTTAGGTCCGTAGAATTTATTTTATTAATTATATTCTTCAGTGAGAGATATTTTCTTCATATGATTATTCGAGCCCTATATAGGACTACGACAGAGTTAAACTTACTAAAAAATATTTTCTTCGAGTCAGACTTGTCATAAGAAACTCTTATCAATCAAAGTAATCGTGAAAAATCTTTCTTTAACATACACCAGTAAAAAATAGTCGACTATATTTACTTTAAGTATAGTATATGTTTATATTGAAGATATTTTTAGTAAGATTATCTCAATAATATTTCTTTTTCAAAAATGTTTCAAAAAAATTTTAAAACTGATAAATTGACTTCATTTTTTTTGTTATTGAACAGATAAAATTAAAATTAAAATCGTTCTAAACTGAATCCGATAGTCGTTTTGTGAAACACGATCTGAAAGGGGTGTTGAAGTGTTTAGGAGTAGAAATTTGGACCCCCCTCCACTGACCGTGACAGAGAAAATCCATACCCATCACAGACCGTGACAGAGAAACTGTAGTTTTAAAGCATCAGATATACGGTTAGCTACAAATGTGTCGTAAGGAAATGGAACAAAAGGATTTTCATTTAATTAGTAACAATAGGTTCATCGTGTTTCACATTTTTAATCCCGCAAGGGATTGCGCTAACAGCTTTTTATTTTGAATCGATAAAAGTTAAATTGAATTTTTAATTTGTAGTTTAGTAAATTCTACGAGAAACATTTTCTTAGATTTTAATTTTTATATTAATTGTTAATATGAACAATAAATTCAGCTTGAAATTCTTCTTTGAGCAAATATATCATTCGAAATTATTTTAGAGAAATTGAAAACAAAAATCTAGTCAAATAATTCATTCAAACGTAAACTATATATTCAAATTATCTTTCACAATGAACTCATATTTACTATTGTTCGATCATTCTCCATTTTCGTACACATATGATAAACGACATTTCTAGTTTCATATTTTGAAAATCTGTCTGTTTTTTTTCTATAATCTATTTTCTTTCGACAAGAGTAGAAATATTTGTTTATCTCGGCATATAAATATGAAGGATTATATATTTATATATAATCTTGAAAGGAACAAATTTAAAATGATGCCGATTCTTCTTGTAGTTAACTACCGAAAAACTAATATATTTTTATTTCTCTTTTATCAAATATGTCAAACGTTCATTTAGTCATTTCGTTACTTTTTATTAAATGTTTAATCAACACAAAAGAACAAAGATTCACATCAACAAATTTATTTCACCAAAGAAAAACTTCTTAGTTTAATTTGTCTTTATAATAAACTATGAGTTTCATTTTACTTCTATTAATTATCAATGAAAAAGTTTAGATAAATTATATTTTATTGAATTTTATATAGACCACAACGTCAACTTGATGAAGATGATATTCCTCCACCTGGCATAGAACGTACTGAAATACCAATTAATCATCATCATGATGAATCTTCAACTGTATTAGAAACAAGCCCAACTGATAATCATATTTTAACAGAAGTTGAAACATCACATGAACATCATCTTATTCAAACCGAAACATCACTTGATCAAACAAATAATTCTTCAATCGAATCTGAATCAAGTTCAAATGATAATCTTCCTTTAAATGAATCTGGAAAAGCAGATGAAAATAATCTTCCTTTAGCTGAATCAATACACGATGAAACAAACAATTCATCAATTGAATCACAATCAAATTCAACTGATAATAGTAGATTAAATGAATCGAAAGAATCAGATGAAGATAATCAAAAAATAAATATTATTCCGGCAGAATTACTAATTGATCAAGTAAACAATTCTTCTATAGAATTAGAATCAAATATAATCGATAATCATACTCGAACAGAAGTCGAAACATCAAATGAATCTAATCACAAAACCGAATCTTATCCAATTGATTTGACAAATGATGAAATATCAACAAACGTCGAAACAAACATAAACGAAATACCTTCAGTTGAATCAGCTATTTATCAAACGAATTATTCTTCAAATAAATCCGAATCAAATTTATCTGATAATCTTGATGTTAATGAATCTGAAAAAATCAATGAAAATAATATTCCTCAAGTTGAATCAACATTTGATCAAACAAATAATTCTTCAATTATATCTGAATCAAATTCAACAGATAATGATAGTCCATCAATAAAATCCGAACAAGGGAATGAAGATTATCATAAGAATTATACTCATTTAGTTGAATCAACAACACTTGATCAAACAAACAAAAATGCAATAGAACCTGAATTAAATTTATCTGGTAATCTTAATCTAAATGAACCTGAAAAAATCCATGAAAATGATATTCCTCAAGTTGAATCAACATTTGATCAAACAACTAATTCTTCAAGTAAATCTGAATCAAGTTCAACAGATGATGATAGTCCATCAATAGAATCCGAACAAGGAAATGAAGATTATCATGAGAATGATACTCGTTTAGTTGAATCAACAACACTTGATCAAACAAGCAAAAACGCAATAGAACCTGAATTAAATTTATCTGGTAATCTTGATTTAAATGAATCTGAAAAGATCCATGAAAATGATATTCCTCAAGTTGAATCGACAGTTAATCAAATAAATAATTCTTCATTAGAATCTGAATTAAATTCAACTAATAATTATTCTTTAAATAAACATGAAAAAGTAGATGAAAATGATATTGATCAACTTGAATCAATACACAATCAAACGAACAAATCTTCAACAGAAGCTAAATTAAATTCAATGGATAATTATAATGTAACTGAATTTGAAAAAGTAAATGAAGATTATGATAAAATTGATATTCATCCAGTTGAATCAAAACTAGATGAAAAAACAAATCCATCAAACGAATTCGAATTAAATTCAACTGATAATTATTCTTTAAATCAATTTGAAAAACCAACTGAAGATGATTATAAAAAAGAAGAAACAGATATTCCATTAAAATCATTTTTATTACCTGATGTTGTCAGTGAAACATTAGAAGAAAAATCTGATGATTTAATTGGTGAAAGAATTCAATTAGAAAATGTATTAAATGAAGATAATAACATTAACAATGATAATCAGATTTTGGATAATATTCTTACAAATTTAATTGAAAGATCAACAGATATTGAAGAAAAACTTGATGAAAAATCAAATAATTTAAATAAACAACAACAACAAGAAGAAGATGAATCATTATTATCAAATAGTAAATTAATTTCATCAGAATTTGAAGATATTCTTGGAAATAAAACTTTACTTAAAAAAGTAAAAATCATAAAATTTAAAGAAAATAAAAACTTATAAAATTTTTTTTGTTTGTTTAGACAACAATTAAAGGTGAATTAAATAGTCGTCCAACACGTAGTACATTGGCAACTGTTTCATATAAATTATCATTAGTTGATAATTTAACTTCAAATATTCGTTTAATTGAAAATGTATCAAATGAAAGATTTTTTATTAGTGAATGTGATATAATATCAGCTATTGATATATCTGTTCAAACAATGGATCGTGGTGAATGTGCTTTAATTGATAGTGATACTCGACATTGTTATGGTGATATTGGTTGTTTAGATAAAGAAATTCCACCTAATTCTTCAAATAATTCATATAGAATGATAATTGAATTAGAATTACATGATTGGCAAAGTCCATCGGATGTTCAAAAATTATCAATTAATGAAAGACTTTATTGGGGAGATAAAAAACGACAAATGGGAAATTTTCATTATCGTCGTCAAGATTATTTAACATCTCTTCAATGTTATAATGGTGCTATTAGATTTTTAGATACAGATATGAATCCAATATTAATTTCATTTAATGAAAATCAAAAATCTTTATTAAATGATGCTTTTATTCAAGTAGAAAATAATGTTGCTCAAGTTAATTTACTTTTAAAAAAATATGATGCTTGTTTAAATGCTGTTGAAAATGTTCTTAAACATGATTCGAAAAATGTTAAAGCTTTATTTCGACAAGGAAAAGCTTTTTTTCAATTAGGTTTATATGATAAAGCTATTCAACCATTGAAATTATTTTTACAAATTCAAAGAGAATCTTCAAATTCTAATGCTGATAAAGAAAAAGTTAATGAAATGATTCTAATTTGTGAAAATAAATTGGCTAATTATAAAAAAAATGAAAAAGAAATTTATCAACGTATGTTTAAACCAAAAACAAATAAACCTCAAACAAATAATACTAATCAGGTTTAGAACTATTTCATATTTTATTCTATTTTATTTTATTTTATTTTATTTTTTAATTTAAGATTGATAATACAAATAACAGTTGGTGGCCATATATCGCTTTAGGCAGTGCTGTCTTTGCTACTCTTGCTATTGTCACATTTATAAAACATCGGAAAACTTCGTGAATAAATTATATCCAGTGACTATTCCTTTTTCTTCCTTTCGTTCTTTTTTTCTGCATGATTTGTTTGTGTGTGTTTGTTTTTCAATGTGTTTTGTCTTAGGTTTCACTTTTTATCTTCTACACGAAACATCCATTTATAACCAAACATGAACAAATAAAGACGTTCTAACAAGAAATATATATGTCGTATCGAAGTTAGCATGTTTATCGAAGTTATAACTTCGATAAAATTTTTATCGAAGTTACAACTTCGATGCTTCCTCTTATCGAAGTTTAACTTCGATAGAATTTTTTTATAGAAGTTACAACTTCGATGGCAGTGGTTATCGAAGTTACAACTTCGATGACACTTGTTATCGAAGTTATTTTTATTNTTTTATTGTGGAAGCTAATGGTAATACATACGTAAGAATGTGTATCTTTTCTGACTGAAATATGATTCGCTTCAGAATAATCTTTACTTTTTCGAAATATATAGGAAATATAGGACCAATACCTAAAAAAGAGGACATTATAGGACTATTTCTAAAGATATAGGAAATATAGGAAATATAGGACGACTACGAGGCCTGATCATTGAGCATGACTTTTAAATGTTTATTTTCAATGGATTCCAGTTCGGATTCTCATCTAACGATATATTCAATAGACATAATAAATTCAACGATAGGAACTATTCTGTATATATATCTGAGAAACTCTGTTCGAAGAGCAAAGATTGTCTCTAAAATATTCGACGTCAACAGGTTTTAATTCGAGTTGATGAAGTCATTTTTGAAAAAACTCTGGTAGATAAAACTATTCATAGACTTGGTGAGAATCTTAATCCATCATGAATGTTCTCATCGACGATTTTGGTCTAATAGCGTTAGTCGAAATGAAAATATGTCAACTTCGATGAATTATAGATATTTGTAAGAATCATTTTTATATAAGATTTAAGTGATTTAATCATTAAAAAGAACATAAAGATTTAATAAATTTACAGAAAAAAGAAAATCTTTAATAAAGTGTTATAATTATATATATAGTTAAGAAAAGTATTTTTTGATTTGAATGTAACGAAAACAAAAGATCGAAAAAGATTGATTTATTCAATAAATATTTTATCAATAAAATTCGAATAAATTAATTAATACCTTTCAGGTGATTCATAAATAGTTTTTGTAGATGTTGAATTAGCCATTGATGACCATGATTGATGTGTTAATATACTTGTTGATGATGGTTGAGCTTCTAATTAATATAATAACTAATAAACAAACAATGTTTTGAAAAAAAAAAATTCTTCTTAAACCTCTTAATGCTTCAATAACTCCAATAAATGGATATGGATCTCGATTAATATTTGTACCTAAACATTAAAAAAAAAAATTTCTTATAGTTTAGAAAAACACTCGCTTGATTAACTTTTAATCCATCTTTGTATTTGTTCAATAGTTGATTGCGTTTCTTTTGACATTGTTTTTAAATCCATTTGAATTAGCTAAAATATAGTGAGAAGAAAAAATAAATAAATAAATTGTAAATTGATTACTTCTGTATTTTGTGTTGATTGTGATGAAGCGATAGTTCTTCGATCATTTTGTACATTTGATAAATCATATGTAAAAAGAACTTTTGAATATATTTGTGCTTGATCTTGACTAATTACAGATGGATGAATTTCATGATCATTTGTCCATAAAAGACCATTACGTGGTGAATAACACTAAATAAATATATTAATATTAATTAAAAGAAGAAAAAAAAATAATTACAATATTTGATTTTGGTGGAATAACATAATCAAAATATTCTTTTCCACTAAGTAAAACAAGACGATTTTCATCAAAATAATTCCAATCAAATGATGCTAAACCAATTCTATAACGTTGAATTGGACCTAAAATTGATTATTTTGTAATTTAATAAAAATAAAACAAAAAGAAAATGTTTCATTTGAATATATACATTGAAGAATTCGATGAACAAATGTATCATTTTCATGACTATTATTTGTTGATACTGACAAAACAAGAAATTTCGGAGAATCTCGAATACAATAACCAAGTTGAGATGATCTAAAATTATTTTCATTTATAAAATAGATAAAAAAATGAAATTATAAAAATGTGAACCCTGTTCGACTCCATGCAAGTTTAACAATTGGTTCATGTTCTTCACGAACAATAAGTGCTTTGTCAGTTGCACGAGTATCATATACATAAACTGTTTTCTAAAATAATTTTTTTTTTTTTTTTTTAATTTTTATTTTAAAAATAAAATCAAAAGTAACATACATCAATCGAAGCAGCTATATATCGTTCACTTGTATCACAGCATAAATTAAATGGAGCTTTTGTTGGAAATGATGTTACAACAGGTGATTGAACTATAACAAATAAAATATTTTAAATGAAAAATAAAACTTATTTTATTTATTGAACATGATCAATATTAATTCATTTTTCAATAGATTTCTTAATGATGAAAATTGATGAACATTTATATCGATATATTACTGAAAAAAGAATTACATACAATTATAAACAAATAATTATATGTTGAACACAAACGAAATTTTTCTAAGATATTAAAACAATTCATTTATTCACTCAAAATTAACACTAAAATTAGAACTTTTTTGTTTTTTTTTTTATTTCTAAATTTAACATTATTCTAAAAGATCTATTTTCATTGTACATATTAACAAATGAAAAAGCTCTGCTCTTTTTCTTCTGTGAAACTTAATACTTCTCATGTGACAAAAATTGACATTTGTGTATAAGTAATTTTACTCTTCGAAATAAACTCGAATGAACTAGAACAATAGAACATTTTAATAATTGTTAAAGTTTAATTAAGTCTTATCAAACTTTTTGTAGTTTGATGAAGATTTCGAGATCTATAATATGTTTCTTCAATTTTCATTGTTATTCTCTTTGTTTGATTTGTGCGTTAAAGTACAACTAACGATAAACCACAAATCGTTAAAAATTTGATGATTTATTTTCTTGTTTTATTAATTGTAGAAAAGTAAGAGATGAGCTGAATTTCAAATCATTTCTGCTAGATTGAATTCAAATAGATTTAGATTAGATTATTTTATAAACACAGAAACACATGACATAAATCTCTCACATGTAATTTACTCAATGTCAATTTTTTTTTAATAATTGAATCGAAATTTTTATTGTTCGAATTTATTAATTGAAAAACTTGGCCAATTTTATCTTGTTTGACACAAAGAGAAATATCATAACAACTGTGTTTTATACTATGATACACTGAACAAAATCTCGTACTAGAATATCCACATCTTCCTCTAGACCAGTAACAGTCATATGTGTAGAACCAATCGAACCATACATCGGTAATCTCAATGAAATTTTATAATTGAAATCGAATGATCGTTATGAGACAATTTTTCCCGATTTTTAGTAATCGGTGACTAATACATTCTACACATTTTTCAGATGACTCGAACTCATCAGGTCTAAAATTCTCTGATACAGATTCGATCGAGTTTAGGATCAACCCGACGGTCTCTACATATGCGCTAATTTTTCTGGATGTGAACTGATCGAAAACACGGCCTTGTATACTTTTTTTTAAAGAATTACTTGAGAGCTTTCTCAACGATCGACTATATATCTCTTCTTTACAGATAGTTCGGAAGAACTCTGAAACATTTGTTTATTACTTCATTCCAGAAGATGACGTACGAATTTTTATAGGTAATTTTATGAACGAATATTTCTAAAACATATATAGCATTTTTGCTACAATGAGATTTAAAGAACTAATTCAGTCTAAGTTGATTCATGTGTAAGATAGAATCATCTTTGAAATTTTCAATTTTCATGAGAAAATTAATAAAAAACGTTGATAGAAAAACTAACCACGTGGATCATAAATTTTAATAGTTCTTGAGTTATGTTGTGTTGTACATGCAGCAAAACAACGATCATTTGGTTTAAACCATGCTAATGAATGGCATTGTTCATTTAATCCAATATCAAATATTGGTTTCCAAACTTGTTGATTATGCATTAAAATATCAAGTCTTTTGTATTCATCAATATTTGATGCTGCTGATGATGTTATTCCTCCTATTTGATGTAATGGTGGTGATAATAAACCATTATGATTTATATCCCAAATTGTTAAACAATTATCAGAACGATATCTATCGAATCCTGATAAAAGCTTTTAAAATAATAGAAAGAAAGAAATTTTAACTAAAGTCTTTGAGAAAAGAACATAATTACTAAATTAGGAATTTTTGGATTCCAAGAAAGTGCAACACATGATCGACCTTGTTTAGAATCAATAACTTAAATAAAATAAATATAAATATCTTTTTAATATAAATAATAATGATAAATAAACCTATTCTTCCTTGACTCAATGGATCTAATCGATCTTTAACACTAAAAATAAAAATGATTAAAAGATTGATATTATAATAAACTAACTTTTCAAATATAATCCGTCCATTAGGTTGTCCAATAGCAAATACATATGGATATTCTTGTGATGGCCACCATGCACAACACTAAATATTTATTTTAACTTTTAGAAAAAATAAAAATCAAGAAAAAAAATCAAATAACTTTAATATTATTTTTTTCATGTAATGGATAATTAAGGCTTGTTGTTTTTTTATTTGTTCCTCCTGAAAGACATTTTCCACTTTCTCCACTTAATGGTCGATCAAATGTATGAATTATTATTTCAGCTCCTATTTCAGCTAGTTGATTTCGTTCATTTGGTGACCAATGAATTTCTGTTTTTTGCATCTAAAATAACAAAAAAATTGAAACTAAATCAATCAATACTTTGATTGAAACAAAACAAAACAAAATATGAAAATAATTTATCTAAGAAGATTGAGAAGAATCTTTTTTAGAATTAAAATCATAAAGATGTTGTTGAACTTCTGAAGATATTCCATAATTCAATGGAGGAATTGATGAAGAAAGACGAGTTGATACCATTTGATCATAACTTTTAGATTGTTCAACATCAAAATGATTCAACCAATCACCTATTTCACCTGAAAAAAAATAACAAAATATAATTATTTAATAGATTTTCTTTTAACATATTATAATTTCTCATTCTATAGTAAAATGATCAACTTAGATTGTCTATTAAATTAGCTTTATTTCATTCATAATTACTATTTGAAAATGAAAACATTTTCTTTTTTTCAAATAAAACAGTAACATTTGAAATCTGTGATTAACGGACGAATACATAAAAATTATTTACCTTTTCTTAAAAATGAAAATGATTTATTCACAAAACCCCAATCACGAAACCAATTATAATTAACTTTAGGATTTTGTTTCATTGAATTAAATGAACACCATTTTTCAAGTTTATCTAATTGTTCTTCTGTTAATTCTTTTTCTTTTCCTAAATAAGCTGCTAAACGACGAACAGTTGGCCGAAAATTCTATAAACAAAAAAAAAAACATTATAAAAATTTAAGTTAAAAAAAAAATTTACAGTAAGAAGATCTTCATAAGCAACAAAAAAAATTGAATCACGAAGAGAATGATAATCATTAATATGACGCCACCATGGTGCATAATAAACTAAAATTGTAAATTAAATTTGAATAAAATATTTCAACTAGATCTAACCTTCATCGATAAGAAAAGATTGAACAAATTGATTCCATGGACCAGAATAAGTTAATTCAATTTTTATCGAACGAAGAAAATGAAATAATGATACAGTTACATCTTTTGGATTTCGATAAATATAAATAACCTAAATTAATTAGCGGCAAATTTATTTATTTTCATTAAATATAATCTCAAATTTGTTAGCTTTTCTTTTTTTTTTACTTTCGCTTTCTTAAAAGTTTCATTAAAAAATTCAGGTGGCAAATGTGTTTTAAAAAATCTTGATTTATTTGTTTGATTTAATGATAATTGTTGAAGATGAACAGTTGGCCATTCAAGAAAAGAATATCTTTCAGTAATATCGATTTTTTTTGCTGATTCATAATCAAAATTAGTTTGAATTAAATAAACAATTTCTTGTATTAAAGTTGTTCCTGATTTCGGAAATGATGCACAAATACAATCAGATTGATCAAATTGAAATTTTTTAAGTTGTTTTAATTTTCCAACAATTTGTTCAGGTAATAAATAATTACCAATCATAGCACCTTTATGTTTAAAATATTTTAAATCCATCCAAATTGGTTTTAATTCATCATTGATTTCTTTTCCAAGTTTATATTCTTTTTGACGACGTCTATACCAAACAGTTGTTGCTATAACAGCCATTATACCCATTGTTATATTAACAACACGAAATGCAGTTTTCATTCGTAATATTGGTTGCAATTTTATTTGTTGTTCAGCTGTTAAATTTGATAAATCAATTCCACGTTGTTGTACAGTTTTTTTTGCTTTACGAGCATATTGAAAATGATCAAATAAACTTTTAAAAAGATTTTGTTTTGATGATGAAAGTGAAAATCGACGACGAATTAATAGATTTGGACTATTTCGAATAGAATATAAAATAAAATGCATTATTATCTAAAAAATTATTCTTTTTTTTTCATTTATATCATTTAATTAACAAAACAATCACATATTTATTTCTATGTATTGAGTGTATCATTACTATTTATTTGTTCTAAATGATAAACAGAAAAACGATGATTTGTTTTTTTTAAAGTATGTAATTTATACATTGAACCAAGTGCTCCAACATTTGGATTTTTATTTAAATAATAAACAGTTGATATTCTCGAATGAAGTAATGCCATAGCACACATAATACAAGGTTCATGTGTTAAATAAATCGAACAACCATTTAATAAATAAGCTTTTTTTTCTTTTTTTTCAATAAATTTTTCAACTAAATTTTCTCTTAAATAAACTGAATTTGCAGCAAGTAAATCAATAGCAACCATTGTCGAATGTTGTAATGGATGTTCATGACGATAATCACGAGAAGCAACAAGAGGAATTTTTCTTTCATTATCAACAATAATTGCACAATGAGATTCTTTATCATTTTCTTGAATTTTCTAAAAAAAGAAAATTTCTTTTGTTTTTCGCTTTTTTTTTTTTTTTTTATAAAAAATTTGTAAACCTGAAGTAGATCAAGACTAATTTCATCTTGTTCTGTAAGATCTTTATTTAATTGTGATTGTTCAAGAATTTTATTTTCTCTAAATGCTAAATTAGGCCAATATTGATTAATACATATATCATATTGCCATTTTAATAAACAAGGATTTTCTGGAATATTTATTAATCGTGTTTCATTTTCAAAATATTTTTCAAATTGACTTTTTTCAATCGATGATAAAAATGATGATGGATAAAGAAGAATATCTAACTGATTATCATGTTGATGCAATCGTCTAACATGTTTTAAAGAATTAGGCCATGGATATATTTTATTTATTGACGGAAGAATATCTGATGTTAATCGACGATCTTTAACACGAGCAACAATCATTGATTGTAAATTTGGTAAACGAAGATAATCATCATCGACGATCGGATGCCACTGACGTTTTACTAATGATGATGATGACGAACTACATAAACGTTTTACAGGAGAAATCATCTGAAAAAAAAACGAAAAAAAAATTACAATTATGATGAAAAAAAAGGTGATCCACCACGTCTTAGTTGACGATCATAATCTTCTGCTGAAAATGTTCCTTGAATTTTTTCAAAATTAGGATTAAATACAGAATAAGCACTTAATTGATTACGTCGACGACGAGAACCCAAATTTGACCACATTAAATAAATAAGAGAAATAATAAAATAAACAGCACCAAATTCAAGACGAATAAATATTAGAAATAATGTTAACCATACGAACAATTTTAGTAAAATTATTTGCCAACTACTTATAGACTCTTCTTCTTTCTCTTCTATTTCTTCTTTTAGTTTTATTTCAGAAGATTTTCTTGGTAAAAATGAGCAGAAAATTGATGCAAAACGAGAATTGATTTCACGCCAATTGATTAAAGGCTGTTTTTGAACATGTGTCTTACGGAATTCGGCTAATTTTGCTTCCATTTTTCGAATTATGAATTCATAGATGATCAGCAGTTTTGAGGAATGTTGTAAGTTTTACAGAATAATCTTGTGATTTGATCATTATCAACCTATAGAAACATTTTCGTTTAACGTCCAATAGAAATTTATGTCGAAATTTTAAGTTTTAGAAAAATATTTTCACATAAAGTCCTGAGAAAGATTATATATATAAAATAAAAAGTAAATCTAACTTTAAAGAAAAAGATGTCGCTACTATCATGTTAAAATCAATATATTTCATTTATTCAGAATAAAGCTGTTCAAAAGTTTTTGAGAATAGACAATCATGAATGAAAACGGTGAAACTTTTTAAAAAAACTTGTGTAGCATTGAGCAAGAATGAAAAGCTTTTCGAATATTGAGAGAAATCATTATCCTTATTGATTACTACTTGAAACTAGAGACCTGCGGAGTCAACTTTTTCATTCCGAAACCCGACTCCGACTCCGACTTCGATTCCGAAATCTTTCTTTTTATGACTCCGATTCCAACTCCGATTCGGAAAATTTTTATTTTTTGACGCCGATTCCGACTCCGAAAAACTCCGAAATTTTTTAACAATGTCATTTAAAAATAAAACGTTCTCAGCAGCCAAAGGACTCTTTAATGACTTAGCATGCGCACGTTTTGCACTAAAAATCTCAAGTTTCTCTTTAAAAAACCAGTTTATGGATGTTATCATCTTCAAAGCCGCTTTTTCCCCTCAAAAAAACCTTTTTGAATGTGTAAAAAATCCACAGTTTTGCNCCTGACAAAAGACAATAACACCCCCCCCATCCCTTCACGCCCCATCACCCACCCCCCTAAATTCTCCAACCCCCCCCCCCCCCCCCCCCCCAGAAATGATTTCTCACTTAGAACGGGCCTTTTGAGCTGAAAATTTCAGGGATCAGTGATCCTGGAGAGATACGTATCTGGTAAAAATTTCAGCCCGCTTGGTCGTGCTAGACAGTAGTTTCAGCTGATTCATAGACCATTTTTGACCTTCAGGAGAATCTGGATAACTTTGTCGCAACACGAGATATACAGCTCGGGGTGGTTTCAAATTAAAGCCAATGTCAGTACGCAACTTTTCATCAACCAGGATTTTCAAATTCCGTATTGTTCATTTTTTATGAATATTTTAGTAAGCATGTCTTAAAAAAAGCATAAAAAATAGCGATCAGACGACAGTAAATTCCACTTTTCTCAGCCCAGGAATCAGTTTTAGAAAAACTGGTTGATGAAAAGTTTCCTCTCATTGAGATCTTTAAAACAAAAAAAAGATGTGTTATATCTTGAACCTATGTGAGTTATCTCAATTTTTCTGACTGAAAACTATGTTTTGAGAAAAACGCTAAAGAACTTTTAGAAATCGATTTTTTCATTCAAATGCAGGAAATAATGGTATAGTGATAATAAATATGTGGAATTTTTGAAAGCACGCAATAGGTGCCGCAAGCTAGTACTACAGGTCATACTATATGATATAAGCATGTTGATTCCATGTTGATAGAAGTAAAAAAGTAGTCTTCCTCAAAATAACAAAAACCGCGAAAATCTCTCCGAAAACCGGGTAGTGAAGTGGAAATCTCCTACGAAAGTCGGTAAAAATTTGGCCTTTTTAAAAAAATTCATATATATTCTGAAAGAGGAAACTTTGCTGCATCTTCCTATGATAAAACTCGACTTCGATTACTTTACCAAAAAGTGGATTTTCTGAGGGGGGAGGGGGCTTAAGTGATTTCGCCTCTCAGATCTGGAGTCATTGCATATTAGAAGCTAATGTCACATTTATTTGATTGGCAAATTTTCTGACCGCTCCGAGTGTCATTCGGCAATTCATCTCCACGTTTCGTTAAAGTACTATCCATAGTCATTTCAGTGTACTGAATAAATTTTTGAATCACTCATAATAAATCCATTCGTAGACAATCTCCGAAAAAAGATTACGAGGAAAAATATTGGATATTCTCGATTTTGTATAGCACATCACAGTGAATAATCTCGTGAGATCATCGAATATTATGTATTGCCTAACTAAAAAGGACAGTTTTGCAGCAGTCTTTTTTATAGACCACATGAATTTTCTCAATGAACAAATAACTATAAGATAATTACGATGTTTTCAGAGCAGATTCAATATCAATATCCAAAATCTCAATCGATATGTTCAATCTTTTTCTCGTACTTAGCAGAGTAAATATGGGATTAAAACCTTTCTTCTCAGAGATTTCATGATAAAGTTAGTAACAATAGAATTTTTCTAATGATGGTTCCAATGTTAGTTTCTAATTATGAAACAATCTTTCGTCGAAATAAAGTTCTTCTTGATTATCGTCTTACACCAAATTCCATACAAGTCAGTTACAGGACTCCTACACTAATGCTCCAAAAGTAGACATAATGAAGTCGCAAGTGCGACCTTCTATTGTCTCATGCACTGCTAGATCAACAATCTGATCACCTAATATTTGTTTATTTCTAATGTTCAATGAATCTCTCGTGTGGCTATCAAATCAATGCGAGAAGAAAAGAAGAGCGAACCAGAAATGAAAATATGTTAATACAAGGAAAACCGATAAGTGTTGCTATTGGAGGAGTTCATCATGATGGATCTTGAGATGTTAGTTCATAAAATGCACAGTAATTCATCAGCTATGCAATATGGTAACTAAGAGTGTTTGTTTCTTAGGACTCGACCACACTATTAAAAATATTCATATTGTAGCAAACGCAAAAAAAAGGATGTTCAGAACGATTTTGGAAACTCTTTAAGGAAATTTTGAAAGTTTCGCAGCTTTTTTAAGAGTCGTTTCTCCGGAACCGTTCAAGATTCCCCGGAAATGTTTCTATCTAAAACGATTTCAAGGCTATCGAAACTTTAAACACTTGTATTGAACTTGGAAAAACTTTTAAAGGATATCCAAGATTATTTCGGACACCTTTCCAACATAAAAGTGTTTGGGCAGTCTTTTTTTTAACGCACGACAGATATTTTTAGACTGTAGTGCAGACAACCTACATCATGCTAGTTCGATTAACATTTGATATTCAGCAAAATTGAAGCACAGATTCTTCGCAGCGTCATTCACAGACGAAAAAAGCTATTATTGTTTATAACTAATGCATTGTACTACCACAACACGGGCAAATATTCTGAGATAGACTAAGAATTCTCTAATGTTTTTGTCTGATGAGGTATAGAGACTCATGTCATATATTATTAAAACGATCATGTTTTATGATTTTCTGGTTTCCAATTTTTTACTTATTTATTCTTCACTTTTTGTTTCTTATATTCGAAATAGTACGACATTCTTTTCTTTCGAAGGACAACATTGCTTGTTTTGACAGAATGAAGAATATGACCTTGTGAATGACAGAGTGCGTGGCTGTAAAATCATTCATCTTTTCAAGCATGTTATGCCATTGATTCGTTCTCCTCCCAAACTTTTGCTGAAGAGTGAATCCAATAAGTCAGATGAATAAGCACACGAAAGTATATTCAGGCATCACACATTCAATACCGAGTGTTAGATTAAATGAAAACAAGCTCGGCTTACTTTTTTTTTGCAAGAACCTACTATTCTTCATTGTTGATCCTGCCCTCGACTTACAATTGCCAAAAACCAATCTGATCAGTTTTTTCTATTTTGTTTTTGTGTACTGTTGATTGGTCGGTAATAGAAATACCCTTTCATAACCTAAAGCTAAGAACCCTCCTGTGGATTCTTCTAGTGCCATAGATGTCTAGAATGCTCGCACGAACTTTATCGCTCGTATATTCATTGTGAAGGTCGTAGGATATGCAATCGACATAAGGAAAAATCGAATTACTTTACTTTTGAGTATCGCATAGTAATGATTGAGTGACACAATTATTTTTTCAGTGTTGTAGAAACGCATTTTTTCTCTGAAAATAGGTTTTTGGATATTAAAAGATTCTTCTTAGCAAGTCATTGAACATATGTTGATTTAATGAATTCTTCATTTAGTATCTTTATAGGTGAAAACACTTTTCACAATGACAATGTTTAACTATATCATTATTGGAGCTGGTCCAGCCGGTTTATCAGCCAGTTATGGATTACGTGTACACCATGAAAGTAACTACTTATTGATCGATAGTGGTGATGGCCTATCGGAACGTGCACTGTCTAATGACAGAACCCATATTGGAGGTATCGGTGGAGCTGGGCTTTTCTCTGATGGTCATTTCGTGTTTTACCCTGCTGGTAATAGACTTTGGTTGCTTGACCATGAATGCTTGAGAATGAGCCACAACCAATTAGCGACCATGTTTCAAGGTATTCTCACCATTCCAGTCTTTCCATCCGATCTCAGTATCAAAGCTGCCGGCAAGGTTACAACAGTCAACGGTATTTTGGGCTGTCACGCTGACATGGCATTGAGTGTTGCAACATCACTGACAACTTGGTTCAATACTATCCAAAACAGCGATGAACAAAATAGCATTAATGCCGAAAAACGAAAGCAAAAGAAGCAATCCGCTTTCCATTTAACACTCGAACAGCGCATGGCTCTCATTGCTTCAATTCACCAAGGTATTAAACCGAATCAGCTCTCCTTAAACACCGAACTGTGTCGAGTTGAATCAGCAACAGACAATACTTACATTTTACATTGTAAAAAAAATGGACATGACATTGAATTTCGCTGTAAAAATCTCATTCTTAGCGGTGGTCGATTCTTTCCAATGGTTTCTCAATCGTTTGCCATGGTGAAACATCTTTTCAAGCAAGTGGAAGTTGGTGTACGCATTTGTGGTCCTGCCAACGACAGTTTATTTTCTTCTTCAACGCAGGTCACTTCTAAGGTTATGCCAACAGCCGATGCAAACCTGGAGTATCGAACATTTTTTTGGTGTCGTAACGGAGAATGTGCAGTGATCGAACAAGATGGCATAGCAGCTTATTATGGTTCTTCTGAATGTATGCCAACATCAGAAAGCAATTTCGGTTTCAATGTTTGTTTTAAGAATAGCGATGCTCAAACCTTATTAAAACAAGTTAAGCATACACGCCCATTTGAATTAAGACTTGCTGAAATGGACAAACTGAGCGACATATATGGTGACGTCGGTACACATCTTGCTACAGGCATTGAATCGTTCCTCTCAAGCTTAAATAAGGATACAAATTTAGATCGACAAATGTTTATACTCAAAGGACCAACAGTAGAAGCCATAGGAAGCTATCCACTACTGGATCAACATTTGAAAGTACCTGGAGAAAACATTTGGTATGCAGGGGATGCGACAGGCGTATTTCGTGGAATAATACCATCCATGTTAAGTGGCCTTTTTGTCGTGAATCAGGCGAAACATTTTATCTAAATCAGTGATCGAACTCTGTTAAACTACAAGACCAACCGTGATCCAGTTTTCTGACCTACTTATTCACAATAGACAATCTTATCATATTGAAAAATCATATTTTAGTTCAGAGAGTCTAGTAAAAAGATGCGCTTAAACAAAAAATCTGCATCATGGCCAGTTATGAATCAATGATTTTCTGTGTTTCTTTCATGAATCAATGATGTGTCAAGAGAATATTTTGTCATAACATTCATATACACACATTTCACTTTGAGAAAGCCTCAATCGTTATTCAATATGAGGTTGAATGCTATTACAATGATGAAGATATTTGTTCTTTTTCTTTTATACTTTCCATGATAAGGGCATTTAGGTACCGAATGTCCCGAATGTGGAATGCATTGTCGATCAAAAAATACTAAGCATTTCGATTTTCTCTTATCAGCAATTAGCTTTCCGATCCAATATCTTGATTTTCGTCCATACTCATTCAAATTCAATACTGGCAAAGTTGTGATTGGATGCCCGTCAGAGTATGATAGGTGATTGTATTGCTAAAGCATGAGGACGAGGATAGAGATTGGTAGGAGAGTATAAATAAGAGTGTAACAATGACGGTGAATAAGCAATGTTCTCAGGCAAAAAGTGCTTGTAAAAATGTAGAAATATTAAAGAGAGAACATACTCACTCTCAGCCGTAAAGCCACAGTGCTTACCACCTTTTCACAACGCTACAGTCATTCACACTCACTGTGTGCCACCCTCATCATCACCCTCACACTTTCACTTCACACTTATCTTGAGAGTGAGCATAAAAATATGAAATACTTTAACAACGAATGAAGGAAAACAATAAGTCACAACAGATATAACTAATAGAACCATATCGCCCGGACAGGTTTTCAATGATGAATTCTCACTGGATAAAGACGACACATTCGTAATCAACATTGATCACTTATTCCCATAACTATCAATATTTTCATGGACTATTTCTAACTTCCAGTAAGAAAACAGCAAATTTAACTAAAACCGATATTATAGAATGTGGACAAACAGCAAAAAACTGAAACAGTTAATTTACAAAGGATTCAAATCTGTTAGCATTGTGGCCTTGTTTTCAATCATTGTTGATATTTGTAGCCGATCCGCTTCAGAAACATATATCTCAGTATTGTTTACTACTTGTCCTAAAAGCAAGAGAAATCTTGTGATGCAGATTAGATTATTGTGGCTTAATGAGGAAAAATAATATCTTCTAGGCGGAAACTAGCATCTTCCGTATCTGCTAGTTTGGCAGCACACTTTCAGGATTTTAAAGCAGCCTCACGCAATATGTTATCTTCTTGATGCGAAATACATCGGTTCTAATAACTTATCTACTGTCGGATTTACAAAGCAAAGAAGCTAAAAATCAATCATTTATTTTTGAAGACAATCTTGACCATGAAGATAATGATTTCAATGAAAACTTATTTCGATGAAAAGTTTTTAATGGCATTCGATAAACTTTTGTTACCAAATAATAGAAAAGGGAACGGAAAAAAATATGTGAAAATTGGTCTTTTCTCGTACAACTTATATAGGACAAATATTATCCTGTAAGTTTGATGCCATTTTGTTGTATGTTACAGTCACACATAAAAAGTTGATAGATAAATAAGGAAATTAGTTCAAGCATAACTCAAGCAATAGAGATAACGCAATCTTATGAATCACAACGCAACAAAAGAAAAGTAACGAACCATCAATGCATAGAAATATTGATGGCCGCTAACGAGTGCAAAAATAGGAATAGAGATACCGACAAGATAAATGTTTTGTCGTAGATAGCATTCGTTGACATTTTCTTTGAAATTTGCTGGGGATTCTGAGGAGTTCAAAAGAATTAAATGAAGCTTTAACAATCATAGAGAACCATGGGTTTCAGCATTGCAGAATTCCGCCATCTGTCGTTTGGATTGAAGTAATCCTGAGAAGGTCGATCACTTAAGGATGATTCTAAAAAATCTTACAGAATCTCAACAGATTTCGGTATATAAGGATATATGTCACTTGTCTATCAGCTAGATATGATTTTCGTCTACTACATAGCCGATTGTCCAAAGAAAATACTTCCCGCACAAGTGGTGCACTTCCTATGTATTCTTTGTATTTATTTATTTTAGTAAGGTATTATATATTATGTTGGTCTATAATTGCTAAACTTTTCTTAACAAAATGGTTGAAATTGTGACTGAGATTTTTATAAAATACAATTTTTTGCTAAAATGCCACATGTTTTTGTTACATTGATTAGAATACGCCTTTTAAGAAAAAAATGCATGTAAACGGTCCTGTATAGTCAAACTAATAATTTTCGATTTATAGAAAACGAGCGTGGATGGCACATCGAAATCTAGTTTATTCGTGTAACACATAAACCTGCTGAGCTCTATTCAACACTGCTTAGAATGCCATACTTGATTCTTTCTTCTAGGTACTTCACTCTTATGATGGTTTCTTTGGGATTATTTTCTCCTAATGTTCTCCTCCTTTTCTATTAATGTAAGTTCCCAATAGACTTTGATTAAGCTTTTATCCAGCACTCATAAATGCGATTTTTGATAGTGCCATGACGTTACTTCTTATCGTGACCAATACTGATTTGACTAATAAATTTTATAAGAGGCACACTTCTTCGAAAACAATTTCATTGGTCCTTATCCCTTTATGCATAATTTTGAAAAGAGCAGAGTAGTAGGATCTTCCGTTTTAGTCTCTATTCTGAAGTGAAGATGTTCGAATTTCATTTGTGATTGGCCACGTTCAATGTAATATTTGTTCAATGGACATATAATCAAATATTAATATTGAAATTCAATAATTAGTTCCATCAATAAATAGTCGATTACAATTGAGGTGATTAATTAGAAACTGATTATAATCGTTACATTTCCACATTATTTCTCCGACGACATGTTCTTCTGTGAAGTATATTTTCGACAAAAAATGCTACAGAAGAATTCATGTATATCAAAAATATAAATTTTAATAAGAATAACTATCTGCAAACAACTAGCACGATTAGTCATGTTTTATTTAAAAATAGGTAAGTTCTAAACGCTTTCCAAGGGTATACTTTTATCTAACAAACGACTAAGCGTATTCTGTATGATTTGTATTGTTTGATTTACATTATCAAGCTTTTGCTCAACAGTATCTATTTTCCGTCTCATTGTAACGTTCTGTTGTATTGAACGATCCATTGTAGTACTTGTATCACGTTGAGCCCTCAACAATTCGGCTAGACCCACATTATTATCAGTTAATGTCCGTTGTTTTTGTTTAATATGCTTAATAGCATCTATTGATCTGAAGAATGCTTGTTGTGCTTTAATATACTGAATAGATCTATATTTGTTCACTTTTGTGAAGCGTCCCATTTTCCATGCATATATGATAACATTTGCCGCTTGATGCCTATGTGCTTTGACTAATTCACTGTTCAAGACAAAATTATGAACATATCTTTCCCATCGAGACAGCATAAGTTTTTGTGAGATAACGGCAATAAGAAGGGCAGAGACCAAAATACCAATTATACATGCTATGGTGGCCACACCTAATTATTATAATAATTCAAATAGAGACAAATAGTTTAAATTGTGAAACTTAATCTGACATAAATTAGCATTGTTTTCTACAAAAAATGAATATTTTTGTGAAGTGAAATATTTTTGTTATAAATCTATTCTTGTTTTTTTTATATTAAGACAATGAATTTCTTTTTAAGTTAAGAACTCATCAATGAAAAACTGTTTCATAGATAAAATTTGGCTTACTTCGACCGCAATATGTTGCAGGTGTTACATCACCATAGCCTGAAAACAAGAACTATCTTGTTCTTTTTTATGTTCTCTGTAAAATTTTAATCGGATACATACCTACGGTAGTAAATGTTACAATAAAGAACCACATAGCATCAAGTATGGATATGTGTTCATTATTTGATTTAAAATCACATGCACGCAATGACCAGCTGCCAATCAAAAAGACAACAGTACAAAATATGACCAAACAACGTATCGGCGATTGCTCAAAATAAGTTTTAATGACAAATACGAAATTGATAGATATTTTATTGAGATAGCCAAGTGATTGTGATGATGTATCTTGAACCAAACGAGAATGAAAAGTGATGAAACGACAACATAGATAAAGGCGAGCAAACACTATTGAAATACATCACTGACTTTTTTACTTCTTCAGAAAAGAAATTACAAACTTACTCGGTAAGCCAAGCGCAACATCAACAGGTACATATGTCAAGGAGATTGGTATAGACTGATAGAATTTTGTCGAATTAGCACTGCTACTCGCATCTCGTGAATATTGATCAATAGGAAACTTTCGAGGAATAGGATGGACAGCACAGATCACTATTTCTAACACAATTAGAACTATTTTTCTGCCTGTTAATCCAATACACCAGTGCTCAATGGAGTTATTAACACAATAAAGACTAATATCGTAATAATGATAATAGAGAACAAGAACAATAAGAAGAACAGTTGAAATTGTGATTGTTAATTTGACGAGCCAATTAAAGATTGTATCGTGATGATCGATATGAGTAAAAGTTAATTCATTGTCAACAATCATAAGAATGATACCCAAGAGACCGAGAACAACCATCATATCATTCACTTGACAACTATAGCAGCAAAAAAATAAAATTCCATCAATACAAAGAACTTTCTCACCATCGTTCATGCAAATTTTTTCGTCTGCATAGTCGGTAACTCACCATTGTCATTGACAACGCTTTGCCGAATCTTCGTTTCTCAGTTGATTTCTGACGAAGCTTATTCTCACTTATTGTCTCGTTACTTTGTTTTGATGATCGCCGAGAGTGAATAGATACTCGTGGACAGTGCGCTCTAATTATTGCCACAGGCCGTCGCAATACTTGAGTATGACTTTCGATGTGTTCAATACTTAGTTGAGTGTTGGAAACAGGATCATTTTTTGCAGTCAATGTATGTTCGCCTGAAGCCATCGAAGAACATCACTGATTCAGAAATCGGACGATGAAATCAATAAACATGAGCTGAACAGCTATTATACTTTCCTTGATGAGCATCAATAATGACGTTATAATTAAAAAACGTTCGTGGAATTTCAAGTATTAATGAAGGAGGTTTTCAAAATTCTATTCTAAAATACAATGTAGAAAGTTGTCTGACTTGATTCAGAAATGGAATGATCTGATTGCAGCTAACACGTAAACAACAATCGGACGTGTTCTAAATATTGGCTGGCTTTTTATGGCGTTTCACTTCTAGAAAAATTGATGAGAAATTCGAGTAAACATATAGAGTACGGTCCCTTGTCGTTTACGTGTTTGCTTGAAGAAATATAATCGTTCTCACAAACGATGCAATACAAAAATCAAGGACAACCGTAAACAATTGTGCTGTGTGCACATTCATTAGGGTATTCAGAACTATGCACGGCATTTTTGTCTCAATGCACGAGAATGAGAATGTTGTTCGACACATGAATACTTTTGAAAATATTCATTTGAGCAGACATTCTGCTACATTTTCATTTCTATTCTACTCGATGAAGAATTACAATAAATTCTAGTTCATGTCTCTGCTCAATTTCTGTACTCTAATCATACATTTCGGCACACTTAGAAGAACTTCTTCATTGAAAAGTGCTTAATGGTGATTACTAGCGATAGAATTCACCGCGCTATGACTAATTGATAAAGAAAGTATGCATTATCAACCGATATTTCTCGTGCACGTCCAATTGTGACCGCGTCTATGGTACCGAAACCAGTGAATAGCTTCAAATAAAAAACAAACAATATTATACATGTACAATATTCTTTGCATTACAGAAAAACCTTTTGAGCAAAACTTCTAATAGGCCAAAGTATGGAGTTCAACTGTACGTTATATAAAAATGATAGTTATTACTTAGAAAGAGAATAACTTCACTTCTCCAATAAATTTTACAATTTTAAATGATTTTATTTCACGCAGTCAACGTATGAGTGAATATTTATAGAAACATTTCTTTTACAAACAGTGACTAGTTATCGAATTAAAAAACTTACTGAAACAGGAAAAAAATGCGAGTAAAAATCTATAAAAAAAAAAGACGTCGTGTTTAACTTGATGAAATAAAATTATTATATCTATACTTTCACAAGACACAATAATTTGCTGCATTGATACAGCCAGTCAGGTAAAAACAGATTACGCGATAAAATTCGACGAATAAATGTTAATTTAATCTTGATTCCTTTTGCTTCTAGTCCTTCAGATTCGAAAACAAATCATTCTATTTTATAGTCAATATCGCGATTGCGGCTTATTCAGTTCCATTGACGTTGGATACTTGAAGTTATTCATTTAAAAACAATGAAAATTACATAGACAAAAAAAAAATCTTGGGATAAACGGAGATGAAAATAAATCTAGAATGAAAAGCAAAGTGAGAGAAGAAGATCATAAATCAAAAAGAAATAAAGAAGTTAAAAAATTAAGAAAACTTACAACATACTTATCTGATAGTTACTTGTACCAGTGGATATTTTTCTTGGATAATAAGAATCAGATTCTCGAGAGAACGCTGATCGAATCGATGGCGTCACATGAATTCAGCGATGTATTTTTTTAATAATAAATGATACTGTTTCATATCATTTTAAGAAACTTTTTGCCACCATCAACGTATTTTTCATGCTTTGTGTATGTATCAATGTTGTTGGGTCGACGAAATTAACTGAATGATTAACTGTTCAACGGATATAACGATCGAAACCGTTAATGTCGTTGCTAATTGCATTATAAGCACATCATTGATAATTATAAATCGTATACCAGGCAAAATGAATTCATGAATAATTCGGTTTCATACGGCTACATCAAGTCGATCTACGAATACAGCAAAACACTCCCTAGTATCTCGATCGATATCTGCAAATACCAACTGAGTACCTCTTGACGACCTCGATTTTGTTTTCGTTTCGTCCATCCCTAGTCGAACATCTTGTAAGCAAGATCGTGGAAAAGATATCGTTCACTATTATCTTCTCACAAGATCTTGAGTAAAATAAAAAGCGACATCATTAGTTTATTGGGTACATACTGACTAGTCATTCACCGTTTTTTTATGCATATAGAGCCGTATATAAACAACTTGATTGAACATACGAAACATACATTTTCAAAATATTTTTTTTTTCTAAACTCTTTCTCCACTATTAATCATTCGAGAAAATGCTGATCTCGATCAATGATTGAGAGAAGACTATCCTGAAGCAGTGTGATGGATATCGAGCCATCTCTAGATCGTGCAGGTTCCCACATCTTGCTTGCTTTAGTTATTCTGAATACGAATAATTAAAATGAAATAAATTGAAAAAAATGTCATAACATGATTTTACAGAAAAAAAGTACTCTATATGATAGATTCGAACCATGCTTTCAGAATCTATCATGCATTGTGTCGCAAATCACGACACACGCAACACGTATTACCTCCGTGTGTGCCCAAGATCGTATGGATCCCTATCTAAGATCTTATGAATTTGTGGTCAAGATCTTGAATGTCTGTACCCAAGATCTAATTCAATATCTTGGTGCAAGATAATCATATTATCTTGTACCTAAATTTCCAAGATCTTTTATCTTTTCTGTACCTAAGATCTTGACCAAGATCTTGCTTACATGATGTTCGACTAGGAATGTGCCTGCGTCGATTTCAACTACATGATTAAGCATACCAATAACTACAGAATGATGAATAACATATTCCAGACAAAAATCACGCATAAAATTTTCTTAGTTGACGATAGCTGCATCAACTAATATATTAATATTTCGTTAAATAAATTTATGGAAATCTAATCCTTGAGATCAATACACCATTAAATCCAATATTTGTTAAGTCGAGTCTGAAAAAAGCGTTTTCAAGTAAAGAACGAGAAGAAGACTTGTGCGCCTGGTAATGCATCGTTCATTTACCGACTGATTTTTCACAAGTGCCTAAATACCAAGTATCGTGGGTTTTTAGATATGATTCAGTTGTATGTACAAGTAATAAACCAACTCATTGATAAAAGCTAATTATTTTTTCGTTAGATCAAGTTAATTCATTCCACTTACGAGTAGTTAAATCGTCAAGAAAATGTAACGGAGAACAAGCTATCGTAAATAATGAAAGAATTCCAGTGAAATGATATCAAAAAGCACATTATTAATTATACTAAACTGAAGCCTACAGGTATATAATTAGATTATCTGTTTTGAGATGATTACTATTTCATGTACCAAGGTCCACCGTTACGGACTCCGTAAACGATCGTTTACGGTCGTATACGACACCGTATACACTCCGTATACGACCGTATTTCTCCGTGACCGTATACAGAGATATACGGAGAAAGACGGAGGTCGTAAACGGAGCGTTTACGGTCGTCAACGACCGTATTTTTCCCGCATACGATCTTTTTTGGCCAAATATGGTACGAAACTATCCACCTCGCCGTCTTCTCCTGTCTCGCTATGTAATCAAGTCTATTTGTTAAAAATGAAATAATTAAAAAAAAACAAAATAAAATAAATTATAGATACAAAATATCTACTGTTCAATAGCATATAAATAATGATAAACTAAAATAAACAATATATATATATAAATACTATACTTATTGTTCAATAATATATAAATAATAACAATCTAAAATAAATAATATATATATATTAAAATATAATACTTACTGTTCAATAATATAGAGGCCAAAACAATCTAAAATAAATAAATATATATATATATATTAATATAATACTTACTGCTCAGTAAGATAGAAATTAAAATAATCTAAAAGAAATAAAAAGAAATATATAATATTTACTGTTCAATACTATATAAAAAATAATCTAAAATAAAAAAAAATATATATATATAATACTTACTGTTCAATAATATAGAAACTAAAACAATCTAAAATAAATAATATATATATATATATTAATACTATACTTACTGCTCAGTAATATAAAAATTAAAATAATCTAAAATAAGTAAAAAAAAATATATATATAACAGTTACTGTTCAATATTATATAAAAAAATAATTTAAAATAAAAAATACATATATTAAACGATAAATACTTACTGTTTAGTAATATATAAATAATAATCTAAAATAACTATAAAAGAATACATTAAAAAATAAAATAGTTACTTTTTGATAATATATAAATAATAATAATCTAAAACAAATAAAAAGTGCATATATTAAAAAATAATATACTTACTGTTCAATATTATATAAAAAAAAATAATCTAAAATAAATAAAAAATATATTAAAAAAATACTTACTGTTCGTTGAACATTTGCTCATCGATTTGCACGAATATGTCATAGAATGAAACATACGACCGTATACGACCGCACACGACCACACACGGTGATATACGGTCGTATACGGTAGTCGTATATCTCCATATGCGGAGCAGTGGGGTTTATCTTTGAATCTCTCCGTAATTTTACACGACCTCCGTATATGGAATCCGTTTCTGATCGTTTTACACCGTATACTTTTATCGTATACGGGTTCCGTTTACGGTCTCCGTATGTCTCCGTTTTTCTCCGCAAACGGTCGTTTACGACCGTGGGTGTTCGACCTGGGTAATTATAAAGCAGTAATATACACCACCTGTCATTCTATCGTGTTCATTGATCAAAAACGATTAACCAATATATTTTTTCCTTTTCTCTACATACATGCAATCAATGAATCAGAATCGAGTGTCCTTCGTTTGAAGAAGTTATTGATTGTTTTTTATCTTTATTCATTAATTTTTGTATGCTGTTTGATTCGTTTCGTTAATGCAACTTTTCTTTCTGCAGTATAATTACTTCACAATCATATTCAGTTTGGTATTGCAACTAAGTTTGCTCTTGATTCTATTGATGAGTTAGGGTAAGATTATAATGTATTTGGATATGAGAAAACAAAGAATCCCAGGTCGACGATTACGAAGTTTTTATACGACTGTAAAAGACCATATATGATCTCGATACGACCGTTTACGGTCATGTTTTACCGTAATACATGAGTCAGTATTACGATCGTATGTCCTCGTGACCATATAGGGTGTGATACGATCATTTACGGAGAAATACGGGGCAAAACGGATACCGTATATGGAGTGCGCATACGCAAATCGTAAATGATCGTATTACTCCATATACGATCGTTTACGACTGTGTTTGCTTGACCTGGAACTGTATCTTGAGTTTTTTCAATTACCTTTTTGATAGTGTTATTTCAGTTGTATATGGTAAAGTAATAGAATATTTCATTGCATTGGTTTTTCTCTATATTAGTGATGTTTGATTCTCTCGACTTTAGGTAGGGTCATATGAGAAAACGTAAAAAGAGTTTATGCGTGTCTACCTGTTCGTGGCACCGTCAAAAAGACACCAGAGGGAAAGTTAATTTAGGCGTAACCTCTAAAGTTTCACTAAAGGTAATTGAGGACAGGACATCCGAATCCAAGGCCAGATTTGACATCCGATCTTTCTATTGACTAGGAAGCCGACCAATCAGAAATGACCTTTTTTATTTTGAGGTTTTCGGGACCTTTTGATAGAACTTTGCAATAGGTTATCGATATCCAGAAATCCGAATGCGAAGTCGGTTTTTCCGTTTAAGCTTTCGTTGACTAGAGAAAAGACCAATCATGAACAAGCTTTTTTTTCTCTCGACTCAAGGGAGGATCATGGGAAATAAAACGAGTTTGTAATCTGGCAGTCATTGGAAGAGTAACGCATTCAAATGTGTTAGCGTGATTACAGATTTAATAATCGAAGTAACATCAAATATATATATAAAGATTTTTCAGGTCGCCAGTTCTGCCAATTAAATTTTTTCGGTATTCGGCTGTGAATCTGTCAAACTTTATTCGAATAGCAGTAATTTAATGTGTTCCCGTTTCTTTCCTTAGTAGCTGGTGTGATTAGGAAGGGTTGATGTGTAATTGGAACATTTTCTGTCATACTAATGTGCAATCCATGATATTTTTAGATGGTGTGCGCTTGACCTTAGTTGATGAGTTGCATCAGATCAACTTTATTGTAAGTTGTCCTATCTAGATATGGTTCTCGAAGTAGATACGTGCCAGAAAAAATATATAACGCGCAGAATTCCATCCACGGAAAGACACATTTAGGGTTTCACCGACATTCGCATCCATACCGACAAGTATTTATGAAATTCAAAGCCTAGTTTTAGTCGATTCGACATTATTGGTTTTTAAATCTACTCTCATTATATTTTTTTCTGGCTAAGCATTCAGTTATTCGCACATTTTTTCAACAGTTGTGACTCGTCTAAGTTCTATAGTCATTATAATTCAAAGAAGCTAAAATAACAAGATATTGGTAAACGAGGTCATAACTTTTATGGTAAATGGAACATAACCAACTATTATTTTAATGCATTCAAATAACAGATATTGCAAGCGCACTCTAGATTCGCTTAAGAAAAGATCTACATAAAAACTAGGTTTTTTGAAAAAACGGCAGTAAGATTTCCTTAATCAAGAATTCCAATAAGACTGACTTTTCAGGGAGAAAATTAAGTTGAAGAAATAAAGGATAGTTCATAATAAAGTGTCAATTTGGCACTGCTCATCGAGAATTCTCGTGTTACAAACCTAACGATTTTTCGAAGTAAGAGCAGCCTGGAATTCGATAGGATCTAAATCCAATGGGATGATCTTATGGGAGAAAAGAATTTCACATATCAACGTCTAGCCATGAATGACGCTGACAAGTGACTAGCCGCTACGCTGGAAAATTCCCTGAGCTAATGTTTCAGGCTGTTGGAATTCATCGGATAAATGTCAACAGTCTAGATCTAATGGGGTTGGATAGGGGCTAGCGGTGACAATTGAACTGAGAAATATTTTGAAATAAAGTGTACGAATGGCTTTTCTGTACGTTCACAATATTTGAATAGTACATTTGACAGAAAACATCACTCAAAGAATTTATATTCGCTGTATTGGAAGTATTTATGAATGAAATAAAAGGGAGTTTTCTGTTGGTATTTGTTCTTGTCTGTGTTCACTCACGTGTCGGAATGTATACGAAATACTCAAATTATCTGTCGAGTCCGACGGCTACTTTGAGTAGGAACTTCTTTAAAGTATGATATTCGGATTACAGATCAGATCTTATATGATTTGTTTTAAACTAGAAGTTCAGCAAAAGTCGTATTTTTCTAGCGGATGTTCTGAGAAACAACACTGTTGGCTAATGTGTTATTAGGCATACAGATTTTTAGTAGAATTTTCAAGAAGTATGGTGCATTTCCACAATAATGCCGCGAATGCATTTTGCTTCGTAACATCTCAGAAAGTTGAACATAATCTCTATTTCGGGTGCGTTCGGATACTGCTGCCGTAGTGTAGTTGCTTAGATTTCTGCTGAGTATTAATAAGTGGGTAACAATTTGATTAGATGAATTTATGACAAAAGTTATCACACGAGACCCGTGTACCATTGTGCATAACGAGATTAACGCTAATATCAACGTCCACACACACCTACCCACTCACTCTTGTGAAACGTTGTTTACTAGCTTTGTTGAAGACTGTAAAGCAGTATGTAACACTGAAAGAGCCGAATATTCAGTCGAGGGTCAGGCAAGTCAGACGGACAAGCGTTACTTGCAGTTAATTGTCGATTGTGTTGTTTTCATTACATTTTTTATTTCACTTTTAGGGTAATTTGAGTTTCTGGAAATTTCGATCAGTCTCTTTTAGAGTTTCCTTTTGTGCTGCATTATTTTGTGTTGTGTATATTATTCGTCATGACAAGACTTATAATTTAATACAAGTATTAACTACATTTTCTCTTCTAAACTATATAATATCTTATTATCATTTGGATTTCTAATTAATATAGTGTCAAGAAAATTATTCATATTATTTTGTTCGTAGTCAATTATGAATTTTACACTGCTCTTGATTTTATTTAATCCATTCACGTATTCATACAATTCTGTTCTATTCATGTTGGTAATTAATAACATGTTATCTATGTATTTCCACAGTTATTGCGTTGTGTTAATTTTACTTAGATGTTTCTATAAATAATCGTCAAGATATAGATCTGTCAGCATATATGGTACATAATTATCGATCAATAATATTTAGTTTTATTTACAGTATATATTATTGAATTCAACATAATTATTATTTGATGATAATATGAGTAATATCTTCAGATTTATTTGTCTTAATAATGAGTTATTAAATACTTCTGATTTATGAATTCTAGCTATTATCATGTTCGGTGTTTTTTTTACTGGTGTATTAGTAAATATATCTCAATATCTGGGCTTGTGAATATTTCATCGATTTTTAATATTACTTTATATATTTTCTTTTCCAAATTTCATGTGCTGGTAATTGCATTATGAATTATTGTTCTTAATTCTTTTATAAATGAAAAAGTGAATTGTAATCATGATGACATTATTGAGTGTTTTGAGTAAGTAATTAATCTCATGAAATGGTTCATCTTGTGCATTTTTAGTTGCTCTCTTACTCGAGGTAAGTCTTCTATTGAATTTAGTAGGTGTTGTTGGGCTCATTTTAGGTTTCTTTGGTTTGAATACCTTTTCAGTAAGTTCAAAAATATTCTTTTTGATTTTATTAATTGGATTTTGTACCTGTTGTAAAGTACCGGAAACACGAATTTCAAGTAAAATTGCTTTTCGTCCTTTTTCACACAGATCGATAGAGTGTGAGCTGCTGGTCGCGAAAACTATTTTTTAGCCTCAGGAAATGCCTTCTTCCGGTCGAAAAATATGAAATATTCGAAGGATGTCATTTTTTTTTCAAAAAACACATCTTTTTCAATATGTGCAAAATTTTCTACTTGGTTCTTTTTTCGGATTCAGCATCAAAAACTGAGTATAAAGAAGTTGTTAAAACGACTCTAGATCCAAAACTCTATCGATGGTGGCGCCTCGAATCGCGTCGAGTACACCATGAATAGGTTGATTTTGTAAACCAATCTAGTTTTTCTACGTAAGTGATAATAGCAAATATTTTATCTCATTCAACTCATTATATCACCAGTCAAAAATTTACGCATCGCTTTTTTTTCTTTCCTTTTCTTTGTCGAGAAAAATCATGTTTACTGATACCATAGGAGAAGGGGGAAGGTCATTTAAAAAAATGTCTAATTTTTGTTCAAATCGAGGCAAAATATATTCAAATGGGTAAAAGCTGATGGCAAATCGAATGAACATATTTTTGAGGTCTCTAGAGGATTTACAAAGAATCTCCAGAAAACGTTTCCGCGAAAAGTTAGAGTTTTCTGGTTCCAACCGATATTTTATGATCTTTTATGGGCGAATTGATTACTTTTCATGCTTTCTCACTATTTCATATGGTTTGCTATATAATATAAATGCAACCATGCAGAGTAAACGTGCTGAAATAGAAAAAAATTCGTTCATTAATCTTCGTCTATGTTTCTATTTGATATTCTACGATGCGATTGAATGGCTGTTTGCAAAGTCGACTGAAAAACAGTTTTTATCTGCCAGCATATGTTTGACCTTGAGAATATGCTTCGATTGATCGACAAAAGCGTCGAAATTATTTGAATGTAATTTTTTGTTCGATAGAATTGATGCGCGAATCTTATATTAATTTTATCATTTTTTCAAAGGTTTGATCTGTATATGAACGAATATATGCCTTTTGATTGCACCAAAGACCTTCAATTGCATTTAATTCACAATGATATTTGGAATAGTATATAATCTTAATATTATATTTGATGGCTAGCATTTGAAGTTTTGTAACCAAGACAATAAAGTAATTTACATAGGATAAAATATATCTTTAAAAATTTGCAATGACTTTCACTTACATTGTGAAAAGCTCGATGTTTTGAAATTATGTCACGAATTTCATCCAATTTTATTTTAGCTGGTAATTGTACACCTAAGCCTTTACATAATTCAACTAAACCTTTTGATTTATCTTGTTTGTCCCCTGTTTAAAATAACAATCAATAACTTTCGTTGCATCATTTTCATCACCATATTTGATTTTTTCAACCGAACACAGAGTACCAATATTTTTACCAAATTCTTGCAATGAATATGCCTTAGTAGCATGAGTTCTTACATTGTTCACGATGATTTCTAACTGATTATGCTTGTATTTTTTTTTAAATTCTAGCATTTGAAAGAGTCTTTCAAACTGACTTAAGATTGTATCATTATCGAAGTAAGCGTCGGCTTCGACATTAATACCAGCTGTTGCTGTATGACTAAGATAATTAACATCACTATCAACATTCAATGATTTATATTTTGCAACCGCTTGTTTCCATTCATCTTCGCTACGTTCAAAAAACGAGGCACTCAGATGTTGAACATGAAAATCAGATTCCATATGACTGCGATCACGACCTTTTGAAAAAAAAAGTGTATTTTCTTTAAAAAAAAACAGCGTTTCTCGGACTAGCTGCACCACTTCTAAAGGTCGATTCATCATGAACTAATAAAGATAAACACGAAGAAAAGTATTATATAAATTATATCTAAAAAGTTCTGAATCCTTTGCTTGCATATTACTATTCTATGATGATTGTGAGAAGGAAAATTCCACATTGGTATTTCACCATCCGTAATTGTATAGTAATAATCTTTGTGTGCTTGAAAATAATTATTAAATTCATTACGATGTTTCACCACATCATATCTTTCATGTCCTTCAAAATATGGGCGCTGTGAATTTGCTTCGAATTTAGCTCCCCATCTACGAAGATCCAAACGACAACTTTTTTCTGTTCATATCAAATCATCCCCACTTTGTTTTTTAATTCCCTTTAATGCATAATATTTTTCATCAATGAAATTAGCCAGATCTATCGCTTTGAAATCTCCTGATTTTTGTGAACATGCTTGAACAACGAATGTTCTAGCATCTGCTTCAGTCTCGGAAAACGTATCATCATATGAATCAGTTTGTTTAACACCGCGTAAATCACTTAAAAATTCTTCATAATCCCCATTGATTAACGTTGATACCCATTTATGTGAAGTTTGCTCTGTCATGAAACGAATACCTTTTAAATATTCATCAATGTCTTCTCATTTAACTCTGAAGAAGCATAATGACGATATAGGGCAATACACTAAGATATTTTGTGTCACATTTTGACTTGCAGATTTGACCAAAATCGCCAATATCGGTTAGCAAAAGTTTGCCTTTAAAATTTAATTCTTCATCATCAATATCCATTCTATATTCATTATTGGAGGAGTCGCTTGAATTTGAAGTCTTTACATTTCGCCAGCGGCGAGCTGATGCACCATGCGATTGACTTATCCTTTTATTTCCTCTAGGCATACGAAACTAGCTTAGTGTAGCTGCAAAATATATTATCTTAAAGAAAGACGTATATTATAAATGCTTCTGCTTGTACTATGGTTTTTCGCGGAAAGATTTTCTGGAGACCCTTTGTAAATCCTCTAAAGATCTCAAAAGTATGTTTATTCGATTTGCAAGCAGCGTTTATCCATTTGAGTATATTTTGGCTCTATTTGAACAAAAAATAGGCATTTTATTTAAAAATGACCTTCCTCCTTATCCTATGGTATCAGTAAACATGATTATTTCTCGACTGTAGTAACCGTTTAAGGGAATCCAACGAGTTAAGGGAAACAGTGTAAAATGAATAGGCGTCACGGTATAGCTCTCATGGCGGACCAATAGGATTCGGAGTCTGTAAAGTATGAATGTTCCATACTTTACTAAAACTGAAGCTCATTGGTCCGCCATTAGAACTCCAATGTGACCTCTATTCGTTTTACAGTATTTCTCTTAACTCGTTGGATTCCCTTAAACGGTTACCACACTCGACACAGAAAAGGAAAGAAAAAAAGCGATGCGTAAATTTTTGACTGGTGGCATGATGAGTCGAATCAGATAAAATATTTGCTATTATCATTTACGTAGAAAAACTAGATAGGTTTTGTTAGCGTCCATGATAAATCACTTGGACGCTAAACGATGATTAAGATGCGCCTTCTAGTCTAATTGGCTTAGGACAACTGTCAGGATAGCAGGAGGTGTGGGTTCGATCCCCACGAAGGTCATCTTTCTCATCGTTCTGTCACATAACATCAGTGACACTGCTTGTCTCTTTCGTTCTATACATATGTAAGCTAACAGGTTTACAAAATCAACCTATCCATGATGTACTCGACACGATTCGTGGCGCCACCACCAATAGAGTTTTAGGTCTAGAGTCGTTTTAACAACTTCTCTATACTCAGTTTTTGATGCTGAATCCAAAAAAAGAACAAAGTAGAAAATTTTTCACATTTTGAAAAAGATGTCTTTTTGAAAAAAAACGACATCCTTCAAGTACTTCGTATTTTTCGACCAGAAGAAGGCATTTTCTGAGGTTAAAAAATAGTTTTCGTGATCAACAGCTCACACTCTATCGATCTATGTGAAAAAAGGACGGAAAAAAAATTTTGCTTGAAATTCGCGTTTTCAACACCTTACATTATAGTTTCTTTTAATTTCTGTTCGAAGTTTTAGATGTAATCATTTTTATTTAAAAAAACAACTTTTAATATTTATCATCGTGCATGGTGGTAATATCTTTGATGTTTCTTATATTGTTTAAGTTATTTCGTTCACTTTTTGTAATGTTCTGAGTTTTGAACTTTCATCATGTTTGAACTGACAGACGTTGAAATCTTCGTAACGGCTGCTCGTCTGATCAATTTCAGTGTTTGAATTAGGAACTTTTCTGTATTAGTTATATGTTCTACCAAATTGATTTAGGGATTGTAACAAGCTTTAAAGCTTTTAATAATACATTGAATTGTTGTTTACTTAAATCTATGCTTGATATATCGATGACATCAAATTTTGTTCGTTTGTTGGTTCTTATTGCCTTTCTTACCCTTGTTTTCTATTATTGGTCTTCTTTTTGAGTTTCCCATCAGATTTTTCAGTTTCTATTCTTGTGTTTTTCTAATGAGTCTCTTTTTCTTATATGTGTATGATCATCCATGGAAGGTCTATTCTATGGTCTCTATTAGATTGATATCCATTCATATAACAATGCAATAGCAACTTTTGAATGTTTATTTCAATATAGTTTATTTTGAGTTGTTTATATCTCTATTGTAACCCATTGTTTCTTATTTTTATCACTGATGTATATATGATTATAGTCCATCCAAAAAGTCCGTGCGTGTGACTATTTTTTGAAAAACTCGAGAACAAAAAGAGATATAAACCTGCGGTTTTCACCATTGCGTAGAGCTTGGAGTCCTCTATCGATCGACTAAGAGAAGATGAAAAACATCGACTTTTCAAGTAATGTCCATTATCAATCTTTGAAAAATGTGAACGTGGTTGCCTTAAGNCAATTACTCACATCATTTTATGCACTAAAGAAAATTGTTTACCTTGCGTGAAGAAAATTAAAACTTGATTTTTAATCTTCATGATTTTGTAGGTGAGCAGTTGGCATTTTTCTAGTATTCAGTGACTTTGGTGTTTCGAAAAACAATCTAACGGTGATTTAAAAGAATGTTTCATTCAGATCGACAGAAAATTCTATCTTTTAACATTGGCACAAAACCGTTTGGTTGAGTTTAAATTGGCAAAAACAGTCTGCTGGAAACCTGCAGTATCCCTTGTTGCGCCCTTAACTAGCGTTCATGCGTTCGTCTAAAAGTGAAACGGCTATTGTCAGTAGCAAGAGCTCAAAAAGAAAAATGCTATAGTGCTTGCAGTGCATATCTGTCGAAAGTCTACACCAGTAACAAAAGATGAAGTCGATATCGATATCGATTTCAAATTAGGCAATGACTGTCCAAATTCGTACTCATTCTGAGATGAGTTGGAGAATATTTTTCCAGATTTCTCCATATTGGCATGTCACATGTATATAATGCCACAGAATTCAGCTGCTGCCGACGGAGAGTCTTTGGTAGCAGATGAAATTATCAACCAAAGATCTACATATATATATTCCTTTGTTGCTATTCAGAGAAAGAAACTGGACGGGGAATCGAGCGAGGTCCCGGGACGGGGACTAATTTATTCGAAGCGAGGCGAGGAGCAAAAATTCTTCCCCGTTTCGAGCTCTGGCTCATACTATAGAGAAGATTCTGTTTACATGACCGAAAAATACATAGTACTGAAGACTTGCACGAAGGCATGAAAAAAGAGTGGAGAGAAGAAAATGGAATGAGAAAATATTAGCAGAGTACAGTTGAATTAATTATACCAAAAGGTTAATTAGATATCTGTAATATGCTGGTGGAAAGGTGGTCATCTCTAATTGACTGTGTGTAAAACGATGATTGTTACTGATTATCGGTCTTTCATTTCGATGAATTTTCTCATATGGAAGACACGCAATTTGTAATGGTGCTGAAGCTGGATGAATTCGATGCTGCGAAAGATTATAGTGTGTTACTATTCTAGGTATTTCCTTATATATAAGAAATTCTATTGATCTCTAGAGTATCAGCTATATACCTTCCCTGATGACGGGCATAGAATTTTGAAAATTTTGAGTGTTATTCGTGTAGTTGCAAAATATTTCATATCACAGTTAGAGCCTTCTCAGATCTGTAATAAAAGAGAAGAAGACATTTTTTTAGCAAGTATCTACGCTTTTGTCTTACTCTGTAACTAACACGAGAGAACATCAACCCTCAGTCGAAAGCAAAACGAATAAAGAAAAGAAGCTTGCCATATAATTAATAAACGGTAGAGAAGAACTGTTGCCAAATAATTTTAATGCCTCAGACAAAGCACACGAATGCAAATAATAGGAGCATACCATAGCGAAAAGAGGCCACTGATCAGTATTCTGTACATTAATACAATTAAAATATTATGATATGAGAAATTATTTTTTCCTAAATAATTCTTGCTCATGTACACTGCTCATATCGAAAGTATTTGATGCCTATTTATTACTAATTGAGCATTCAAGTCTTGTACTCAGTTAAATGTTTATAATACTAATCTCATGCAATATTCTAATCGATTTAGTGCTTTCATTCTTATTGCAGTAGCGAGATAAATATTAAGCATGAGAGGGTGTGGGTGTTGATCTAATCATCTTTCACAGTCACCCACATCGTAACTGTAGTNAATCTAACGGTGATTTAAAAGAATGTTTCATTCAGATCGACAGAAAATTCTCTATCTTTTAACATTGACACAGAACCGTTTGGTTGAGTTTAAATTGGCAAAAACAGTCTGTTGGAAACCTGCAGTATCCCTTTTTGCGCCCTTAACTAGCGTTCATGTGTTCATCTAAAAGTGAAACGGCTACTGTCAGTAACAAGAGCTCAAAAAGCAAAATGCTATAGTGCTTGCAGTGCATGTCTGTCGAAAGTCTACACCAGTAACAAAAGATGAAGTCGATATTTATATTGATTTCAAATTAGACAAAGACTGTCCAAATTCGTACTCATTCTGAGATGAGTTGGAAAATATTTTTCCAGATTTCTCCATATTGTCATGTCACATGTATATAATGCCACAGAATTCAGCTGCTGCCGACGGAGAATCAAGCGAGGCCTCGGGGCCGGGACTAATTTATTCGAGGCGAGGCGGGCAAGTCTTTTTTTCGGGCGAGGCGAGGAGCAAAAATTCTTCCCCGTTTCGAGCTCTGGCTCATACTATAGAGAAGATTCTGTTCATATGACCGAAAAATACATAGTACTGAAGACTTGCACGAAGGCATGAAAAAAGAGTGGAAAGGAAGAAAATGGAGTGAGAAAATATTGATAGAGTACAGTTGAATTAATTATACCAAAAGGTTAATTAGATATCTGTAATATGCAGGTGAAAAGATGGTCATCTCTAATTGACTGTCTGTAAAAGAATGATTGTTATTGATTATCGGTCTTTCATTTCGATGAATTTTCTCATATGGAAGACACTCAATTTGTAATGGTGCTGAAGCTGGATGAATTCGATGCTGCGAAAGATTATAATGTGTTACTATTCTAGGTATTTCCTTATATATATAAGAAATTCTATTAATCTCTAGAGTACCAACTATATACCTTCCCTGGTGACGGGCATAGAGTTTTGAAAAATTAGGGTGTTATTCGTGTGGTTACAAAATATTTCATATCACAGTTAGAGCCTTCTCAGATCTGTAATAAAAGAGAAGAAGACATTTTTTAGCAAGTATCTACGCTTTTGTCTTACTCTGTAACTAACGCGAGAGAACATCAACCCTCAGTCGAAAGCAAAACGAATAAAGAAAAGAAGCTTGCCATGTAATTAATAAGCGGTAGAGAAGAACTGTTGCCAAATAATTTTGATGCCTCAGACAAAGCACACGAGTACAAATAATAGGAGCATACCATAACGAAAAGAGGCCACTGATCTGTATTCTGTACATTAATACAGTTAAAATATTATGATATGAGAAATTCTTTTTGCCTAAATAACTCTTGCTCATGTACGCTGCTCATATCGAAAATATTTGATGCCTATTTATTACTAATTGAGCGTTTAAGTCTTGTACTCAGGTAAATGTTTATAATACTAATCTCGTGCAACATTCTAATCGATTTAGTGCTTTCATTCTTATTGCAGTAGCGAGATAAATATTAAGCATGAGAAGTAATTCAGTTTTATTTGGAATTCGGTAATCGGAATACGTCGGAAATTATGGGAATCAATTGAGATCCGATCGGATTGAGACAGATCCGACAGAATTCGATGGCTCACTTTCGACATGGGTATTTATTTTTGACAACAGATAAAGCAAGCGGTAACACGCACTCATAGTTCGGATTCTGTTTGTGTCGAAAAATTAAAACTTGTTCTTATTTTTAACTCAGATTGGCGAAATTTAGAAAAAAATCTAGAGATCAATAGTAGATGTATTCAAATTTCTCATCTGTTCTTGTGAGAATATTCTGCAAGGAGTGAGTCCTGTTGCAAATTCTGTTCGAATCTCGAAATTTCGTTTTGAAACATAACTACATTGAACAATTCATCGAACNTGGATCGTGTGACAGGAAATCGACAGGAATTTGCCACATCCAGCCGTCTCCTACAATACCTAATCGACCTAGGATGCTCTCAGGAACCACATTGCTCGACATTCAAAAACGTTTTCGTTATACAATGCGCTTTAGATGTCTTCACACATTCAATAGCTCAGAAAGCATACCTGGAGCGCAGAAATCTCGTATTGTCTTGAGTCCATCTGTCTCACGAAATACATGGACAAGAAAGGCAACAGCTTTGTCCTGGTTCACCAGGGTTTTGTCTGTTGCCTTTAATTCACCGAATCAACTAATACGTAATGTACAGGGTGCGTCAAACTATTTTTCCGTGGGAGTAATGCTTTGATTTGAAATAGCATGCATAATAAACTTTACACCAAATTAAAGTGCGTCGAAATGGGATTTATCAATGCTAAATAGTAAAGGTTATGACAACTTTCAAGTGTTGAATTCAGAAAATTCCTAGAATTTTACACCACATTGGCATGGAAAAATTACTTTCATGAGATAGTTTAAACTAGATCTCATTTAAAATTATCAATGTCATAAAAGTACAATTTATCTCTTAAGATTTGATGAATATGAGCAATAATCAGTATGACAACCATTAACTTTCTTTACAATACGAAGGCGAAACGGATACGAACATGAAATAGTTTCAAACAACTCATTGTTTGTTTCCATGTTTGTCAAAACAACCAAAGTAATTATGTTTTTCAGTCTTTCTTCATCGAGGCGATTGTGTTCCGTCTTCAATAGTATTTTGTTTCCCTTTCATCTTTGATTATTGTTCCAACATCTCCGAGCCAAGCGTCAAGTACTTTGTGTTATTCATTGTTTTAAATGAGATTTTGTTTGAACACTCACATGAAAGTAAGTTTACTATATCAATGTGGTGTAAAATGCAAGGAATTTTCTGAATTTAATATTGTAAAGTTGTCATAATCATTACTGTTTAACATCGATAAATCCCATTTTCAACGCGCTTTAGCTTTGCAGAACATTTATTATGGATGCTATTTGAAATCATAGTCTTATCTACCCCCTCCCCAGAAAAATATTTTTACATATCCTCCCAGGTCGAGAAATCCGACCATTGAATCTTGTCGACTTCGGTCGGATTCAATGTCGAATTATGTCGGAAACAATCGGATTCCGACTTAACTCGGTCGGATTCTATAGGACTGAGTCCAGAATCCAGTGACCCGGAATCCGGCAGACATTTCACTGGGAAAGGATCTTATCGGATCCGACAAGAACCGATGAAAGGATCCGGTAAGGTTTTATCGGATTCTGCAACGAAAGTTAACAAATCCGACAGGATTCAATCGGATTTTAATCATTAGACTTCAGTGGTTGTTCTCTTTCCGATTCACTATCATCTATTAAATATATAATAAATATTAAGATTTTTGTCTACAATGGTAAAAAATCCATTGTCTGCTCCTCTTATCATCTGACTGAGAAAGTAAACACGAGAGAAAAACAGATATAGTCACTAAACACAGTGGAAAGATATTAATAATCCGTAAAATATAACCTTACATCCATACCCTAGTACATATACCATTATGCCTATATTCTTACACCTATACTTTTATACCTATATCCTTATATCTATACCCTTATATCTATATTCTTAAACCTATATCCTTATACCTATATTCTTATCCGTATATCCCTATGCCTATATCCTTATACCTATACCCTTATGCCTATATTCTTGCACCTATATCCCTATGCCTATACCCTTACACCTTTACCTTATACATATACATTTACACCTATACCCTTATTCCTATACCCTTGCAACAATACTATTATGCCTATATCCTTATACCTATATTCCTATACCCATACTCTTACACCCATACTCCATATGTCTATATCCTTGTCACTATAATCTTCAACTGACAGGGCGATGGTTATAATCTGAGTCCTGTACGCCTATGGATTAAGATAAAAGTTTTAGTACTTGATAGAAATACTTTTTCTTCTCTGTTATTATAAACTCTTGAATTTTCTAAGTAGGATAGAAAAATATTTTGTAGATAACTGAATAGGATCCTAAATGTTCATAGGCGCAGCACTAGCTTAAGGAAAATGATATAGCCCATACTATAGAGAAGACTCTGTTCATATGACCGAAAAATACATAGTATTGAAGACTTGCACGAAGACATGGAAAAAGAGTGGAAATGAAGAAAATGGAATGAGAAAACATTGGCAGAGTACAGTTGAATTAATTATGCCAAAAGGTTAATTAGATATCTGTAATATGCTGGTGGAAAGGTGGTCATCTCTAATTGGTTGTATAAAAGCATGATTGTTACTGATTATCGGTCTTTCATTTCAATGAATTTTCTCATATGGAAGACACTCAATTTGTAATGGTGCGGAAGCTGGATGAATTCGATGCTGTGAAACATTATAGTGTGTTATTAATAGTGAAGGTGCTTCAACCAATAGAAAACGACTATAACAAGAGGAAAACATAAATTACTGTAGTGTTTGATATTTTATTTTTGATAAAAGCTTACTATTCTAGATATTTCCATATATATTAGAAATTCTATTGGCCACACAAAAAGAGCTTCTCTAGAGTACCAGTTATATGCCTTCCCTGCTGATGGACATAGTTTTGAAAATTTAGGATGTTATTCGTGTGGTTGTAAAATATTTGATATCACAGTTAGAGCCTCTTCAGATCTGTAATAAAAGAGAAGAAGACATTTTTTAGCAAGTACCTACGCTTTTGTCTTACTCTGTAACTAACACGAGAGAACATCAACTCTCAGTCGAAAGCAAAACGAATAAAAAGAAGCTTGCCATATAATTAATAAGCGGCAGAGAAGAACTGTTGCCAAATAATTTTGATGCCTCAGACAAAGCACACGTGTACAAATAATAGGAGCATACCATAATGAAAAGAGACCACTGATCACTATTCTATACATTGATACAGTTAAAATATTATGATATGAGAAATTCTTTTTGCCTAAATAACTCTTGCTGATGTACACTGCTCATATCGAAAGTATTTGATACCTATTTATTACTAATTGAGCGTTTAAGTCTTGTACTCAGTTAAATGTTTATAATACTAATCTCGTGCAATACTCTAATCGATTTGGTGCTTTCATTCTTATTGCAGTAGCGAGATAAATATTAATTATGAGAAATCATCAAGTTTTATTTGCAAAATAGTACTTCAGTAATCATTTTGTAATAATGTTTCTTCATTCTGCTCATTCATCAGCATGCCTGAGCTCATTTTTTTCGTTAGAATCTAAAAAGCATTCCATTAGTAATCAATTTATATGCAAAACATATGTTCCACTGCAACTCGACGACTTACTTCTCCGAACTTGATGGAACCGACTGGATCCCGACAAATGAATTCTATCGGATCCGTCCTTTGGATTTCATCGGGATCCGGTAATCGGAATATGTCGGAAATTATGGGAATCAATTGAGATCCGATCGGATTCAGTCATCGGAATTCATCGGATTGAGACAAATCCGACAGAATCCGATGGCTTACTTTCGACCTGGGCTGTAGAACCGATCGTGTTAAATATATCGGTCAACGTATCCTTGTCAATAATACCAATTCAATCATTTCCACTAGCGCTGCTATTATTATTTCTACCAGTAGTACCCAAGCATAGACCCACGTGGCAACCACTACCACTAAAAACTGATTCCGTTTCACAGTAACCCTTTTGGCATAGACATTCAGCTAAATCAAGACAGATGAAATATTTAAGAGACTCTCGAATCGGTGCTATTCAGCTTTTATCCTCCATAAATTACGTAAGCTCAAAAATAACATACCTGAACAAGAATCCATTCTAAAAGATNGGACTAGAAATATATATAGTAAAGCTCGTTGTTGATAATTGTTTACATTGTAGGAATGACTGTTTTTGGTCTCAAACAACTTTGACAGATGAAGATGGTGAACTAGACTATGCAGAAAGAGTATATATTCAAAATATGTGATTAAAATGGAAAAAAAATAAATAGTGTAATCTTATGACCAACATATTACAGAGTATCACATATTGATATCAACGAACATCTAATTCTTATATACTGTGTTCTTCTAATTTATGTCGTCTTTGCTACGTTGCCTTAATGTTCGAAGAGATATTGATTTGTTGTCTTTTCAACAGTTTGGTGGTCCAAGACTCCTCTCTGAAGAAGCAACATTAACAATAATCACAATGGTAAATGTATAAATGCATGTAGTGGCTAACGATAGTATTTAAAAAGACGGTTTCAAAACATTGTAAGGATCCTTAGAATACCCATGCAATATAGCAAACACGACATAAATTAGAAGAATACAGTGTATAAGAATTAGATGTTCGTTGATATCAATATGTGATACTCTGTAATATGTTGGTCATAAGATTACACTATTTATTTTTTTTTCCATTTTAATCACATATTTTGAATATATACTCTTTCTGCATAGTCTAGTTCACCATCTTCATCTGTCAAAGTTGTTTGAGACCAAAAACAGTCATTCCTACAATGTAAACAATTATCAACAACGAGCTTTACTATATATATTTCTAGTCCATCCTATTGAAAAAAATTACTTGTATAGTCTTCAGGAAAATGTGTGACATTTTTGAACTATAATAGCTAGAGAGGTCGGCCTTTCGCCATTTCGTAGAGGATCCTCTGGGCTATCTTTTACATATTTAAAACCGACCAGTCACTATAAGACTTAAGGCAACCACGTTCACATTTTTCAAAGATTGATAATGGACATTACTTGAAAAGTCGATGTTTTTCATCTTCTCTTAGTCGATCGATAGAGGACTCCAAGCTCTACGCAATGGTGAAAACCGCAGGTTTATATCTCTTTTTGTTCTCGAGTTTTTCAAAAAATAGTCACACGCACGGACTTTTTGGATGGACTATAGTTTGCTTTTGTTTAATTATTAGTGTTATGTTTAATAAGAAAACTTTTTAGACTGATATTATGATGTATACATTGCTTTCGAAAACTTATGCTTTGTTAAATGATTGACTTTTTTGAATCAGTGCTTTCTCCAAATGTTTAATTATTGTTGTTGTTCTCTCTCTTTAAAGGATTTTACAATTGTACAAATGAAGGAAGGTCATTAATTATTTCTTGTTGCTTAATTAAATACAAAGTATCTTTCTGTCTTAATGATGGATTAATATAACATGATTTATTTAAGATGTTAATTATTAAAATGTATAATAAAATTTGGGCATATTTTGAGGACACCTTTTCCTTGCGTCAGTTCATGTACTATTACAAAAAAATTTTTTTCCTATCTATAACATCTATTTGTCTACGATTTTTTCGTTTCCTTTTTTCTCTAATAGTACAACGGAAGAGAAAAACGCTCAAGTTTTATCGAACGATGTTACTGTCTTCTCATTCTGTTTCATTACTAGAAGAAAAAGAATAGACAGATAGCCATTGCGCATTGTAAAAAATATAAGCTTATTACAATAGTTAACAAACTAAGGAAGGACAAATATTTCTTCGAAATGTTTTGAAGGCTTTTATAAGTTTTAAGGATTGCCATTTTAAATATATTATATTGTATTAATTCATCATTCAAACAGGAACAGACAATATATTTTATTTAATTGAACAATATAAAATAGTTAGGGTGTGGATGTGAGTATAAATATGCGTTTTGGTTTGATTGCAGTTGTGAGTGTTAGTGTTATTCTTTTGCTAGACCTCTTCTTGATTTGGACGCACATTTTCACCCAAACTCATACCAGTGGCACTTACCAACAATAACGCTACACAACCACACTAACACCCTTATGTATAATCACATGCACAAAAATTACGCTCACATATCTACGCCGTCTAATAAAGTCAAACATTTGGTCTTCCAAAACTTCAGAAGAGTCTCTTACTGTTCTCTTCTTTTCTTATTAGCTTTTCTGCGCACTCTCTAACGGTAGAAACATACACATACGTAAAATAAATAAGAAAATAAATGAGCGCTTGCTTTTCTGGTTTGTTATTTCTCATCAAAAAGTCACCCCTAGTCTTCACTAACGGTAAGATGTTTTTTTCTGCTATACGACCCTTATAGCCGTTCGAACGAGAAAAGACGTTGTTTGATGAATATGTCTTTTTCTTTTTTCTTTCTTTGACTTATTTATCCTATTGATTGCAGACTTTATTTCTACTAAATTTGTAAACGCACACACAGGTATATAGTTTCAATTTTCAAAAGCAAGAAATAATGAGTCATCAACCTGAAACTTTACAAGTAACAATTGTTGAAGGTCGTCAATTAAAAACCAAAGATACTTTTGGTGAAAATGATGCTTATGCTGAGGTTTATTTGGATAAAGATTATAAGCAACGAACAAAGCTAATTAAAGATTCAAATAATCCGACATGGAATGAAACATTTAGTTTGTAGCGTATTTATATGATTTTTATATTTTTTTTTAATACTGTATATTTAAGTAATTTGAAAAAAGGTCAAGATGAATTAAAAATAGATGTTTATGATGACGACATAGTTGGACGAGATTTGATTGGTTCCATAAAAGTCAATCTCCAGAAACATGTTATTGGTAAAGGTCGTCTTGATCTATGGCTGAACTTTCCAGTCGGCATAAGTCGAAGTTCAAACGGAGCAATTCATGTTATTATCGAACATCATGTAAGAAAGATTTTTATTTTGGAAAAAAATTGAAACTGATTATGTTTTGTTTTTCTATTATAGAAATAAAAAAAAATTGGAACAAAAAACTTCAATGAGAAAAATGTTCTTTCGTTTATTTGATGTTTGTACATTTTTTGCATTTTTAACAATGTATCTCACTAAAAAATCATTGAAACTAACAGTAGAATTATATTTAATTAGTTATGGGTAATAAATAATAATTGAATAGATTTTCCTCTCATTTCAGTGAGAGTCTTTTGGAAGAGAAGAAGACAAGAGTAATTCTATTTTTGAATAAGTAATTGTGCTATTGAACAGAGGATCATAGTACTATTTGTTTACCATATTGTCATCTTCCATATCTTTGAGTTTTTGTCAATAGAAGAAATAAAATCCGGTTTAGCTTAAATACTTCTTATTTGTCTCTTTTGCGATAGCACGGCTGAAAGTTTTTGTTTTCTTGGTACAGATGAAAACACATAAAATAAAATGCTGTGCTGCTAAGATCAAAGTTAAAATGCAAGTGTGGGTTTGAGTGTTGGATCTGAGTAAAATTGTTATGATCCTATCTTTTCCGTAACTATAAGTCACAATGACTGGCACACCTGTATATTCAAACATACTTCCAGCTACTTCTTGCACTTCTCAAATCTCTAACTTTTTGCACAAACATAGCAAAATGGAACTAGCTGGAAATCTAAACTCAGATCAAGGAGCACAATATTTTGTTTATACTTTAGGACGGAATACGAATATCCTCTTCTCTCATTGCCCCTACTCTTCATGTTTCTCATATAGTAATTTTAATGTAGACACTCGTCACACTTGATCTAGAGCACGATTAACTGTGTAGAGGAGTACAATATTGCGTCAATATTCTAGATCACATCACGATTTCTTTTTCATTCTGTCTACTCTTGGCGTCTCTTGTTTTTACCTTGTTACAGACGATGAGGTAGTAGCACCTCGTTTACAACAACATTCTGTTGAAAGTGGCGCAACAGCTGAACAAAAGAAACAGCCGTGTGGCTTGTTGTTTTTAATTTTTTTTCATTCTGTATGTCGGGAATAAATAAATTACCGTAGACATAGTTATTGACGCGCGCACACTGCCAGAGCGGCTCTCTCCACATCATTGATCTCGTCACAATTATAGATATTAGGCATCCGCCTTCGGAGCAAAATCGACGATGATGTCGATATGAACACGAAATATGGAGGATACAGCTCATCGAGAAACACTTGGACTACCAAGAGCTGTTGCGTCGTCATCATTAAAACAGCGATAGTATAATTTTTCCCTAGCAGAATTTATAAATGCAGGCATATAGATGATTTTCTTTTTGTTAAAAGTATTAAAATGATTAAACAAGAGTCGATAATTCGGTTTGAACAGATAAATATAGCATCCTCTACTGATAATATGCAGATCTCTGCTTAGCATTTCGTTTTTACAACACAATTCAGTTAGGCTTCTGTTCCTCGTTAATATGTGTTCATAGCATATATAAGCATTACTTACTGTTACGCTTATTTCCAAACTGAGTTTCTCTAGAGTTTTGATTCTTAACAACATAGTGTTCTTCTTGTACAGGGTAATAGATATTGATGAGCTCGATCTAAGGATAAAGGTGCATTATCTTATGCCACAATTTAATACAGTCTATAGTAATAGTTGAAATCAATAAAAAAGATTACTAAAATCTGCTAATTTACCAATAGTTTTGTCAGAAATCATGAAAATCATTTAGATAGACTTAGAACGGTAGATAATTTATCGTTTGCATGCCTATTTTAATGAAAAAGTTTTAAGACTGAACGGCAGCTCTTTTATATATTATGATTTATTTATTTTAGATATGGATGAATGCGCAGAGTTTATTGATAAATATGAGCAAGTCACAATCCATCATTATCATTGAAAAAATCATTCTACTTTTTCTATCAATATCAACTTATATTTGTGAAAATGTCTATGGAACATACAAGTAGTTATATCTGTTTCTATTTTTAGTTTTTCTAGCTTTAGTTGCTGTAGATGTGTTCTACAAAATTCTACATGTAGTGAAAGATTAATTTTTTTATGTTGCCAGTAGTAAAATTCAATGTCCATTAGGTTTTTAATATAACATCAAATAGGAAATGAGTTAGTAAGATGATTTATATTTATTGTGGATAATAAGGACAAGTTGCACTTTGCATTTCATCTTTTCATCATCTAATACATTTTATTAAAAAACAAAATATACTGCTAGATGCACAACGAAAATCTTTACAATCTATAAAGAAAATCTTATTTTATATGCATACGTTCTTTGATATAGATCCAATTTCCTTTTGATCAATTTCCGATGCTGTGAACAAGATCATTTTTTGGCACACGACGAAATTCGTTTTTTACTTCATCCATTTATGCATCATAGTTTTAAATTTTATTCAGTTGCGTAATATTTGCGATAGAATCCAATTCATAATAAGCCAGAGCATTGAAATCAGAATTGTGTGGTGGCCATCTGTGATTGCTTATGAAATGCATGAAATACTCTTTGCATTATGTTGTTGACTTCATATGTGCATGCAGCTTGGCATTGTCTTGTAAATAGATGAAATTACTGCCGAGCAGCAGTTTGCACTCAAATTGTAGCATGTGGCAGAACAACTTCAACATAAATCGTCTGTGGTAAATTTTTTACCGGGTATAAATATGGCTGGAGACTTGAGGTCGTTTTCAGAATAACTCATTTGAATATTGATAACAAAGAACCACAATAGACTAGTTTCAGTGGCGAAAAAAATTGATAAAAGACCGGAAAAAATACATGAAAACTGGCCAGTTGTAGAAATTCAATCCGATCGAACAGGTAATCAGCAAAAGAGTGGCTTCCGTTCCTAGCTTGTTAAAAGTCACAAAAAAGCATATTTAGTTGAGCCGCAAAGTAGGGCGAAATTTTGACCGATCAAGTTGAAACTTATGAGAATGACTACTAACTCTGAGCTCTATAACGGCTGAAAGTTTTGCGCCAAACTATCTGTGCTTTCTAATTGAGTCAAAAGTGCTTCAAAACTTACGGTAAACCTTTTCAATTTGGCATGTATTATACATAAAGTTCTTCGATTTCAAAGATATGTCGAATTAGCTCTCATTTGAATATATATCTCTGTCCAATTTTTTATTGAGGTTCAAAATTAGTTGTTTGCGTGTTTATTTATGACGAAGTTGCTGTCAAGATATTTATTTTTACATTTCGAATGACATGTTATGAAGGGATGCCGTCAATTTGAATGAAAACCAATCTTGGCAATCAAATCCATTTTCTTCGACTGTTATGAAGCAATACAAATCTTTCCTGTCGACAATTAGTTCTCGATATTCTCTTATCAAGTGACTATCAATTTGTTTTCGATATTTTTAGCTTTACTGTATGATTTATCGAAACTCCATCAATGAAAAGTTTTTTTTTCTATCAATGGAACTAAACAAGATTCGACTCTATTACTGATTTAGTTTATAAAGAAACTTTGTATGCTGCTCGCTTTATAAGGCATCAATCGAAGTGTAAAATAGGTTGATGAACGATAGGAAATCAGTTGAAGAAAGATTTAGTGTGAAACAATTGTTGAAAAACATTTCCATTTGAAATTATGTTTTGTATTTTTCAAGAGTCAAAACTAAGTTCATTTGCACCAGAGCTGCCAACAGGCCAGTTTTTTCAGCCCGGCCTGGTCGCCTGGCCTGACCAGGCCAGTACGAATGGCATGCCAGGCTAAGAATAAGGTGTTTGGTCTGTGGCCTGATCTGGCCTGCTCTGATCCGGCCTGACCTGGCCTGCAAGCTTTTGAGAGACCAGAACAAGTTTATCAAATACTTTGCTACTTTCATGCATAAAATTGTACAATATGCATCAGACTTTTTTTATTATCGCACCCTCGTCGTGGTCACATATTTCTCCTCAATTAAGATGATGAAAGTGCGAACTTTTCCAAGAAATAGAAAATCAAAAGATATACTGCTGAGAAAAAATTGTCTTGCATATTGAGAGAATTATTCCTTCAAAGCCGTTCTACTTTCATCAGGGCTGCTCCATAACAGTGAAAAACATATACTGTGATAAATATAACATAAAAATTGAAAAGTAGCAAACAGTATTAATCCAGGTCAAAAATGTTTGCTGTTTGACTTCGTTGGCTGAACGATGTCCGTTGGATTTTATTATTAGTCAGTTTCATTTTTTATAAAAATACATTATCCTTCCCTATTGAGACACATTCTAACTTAATCATAAGTCAGCACAAAAATGCGAAAACAAGCAAATTAGTTTAAAAGAATCATCTATCCTAAAGAGAATATATAGCCTTTTGAGTTGACTTAAACTCTCAGAGTTAGGTGCCATTTTGAATCTTTATAGTTAATACTGAAATAGAATGGATGTAACAATTGGATATCACTAATGATCATTATTGTCATTCATCGCAGGACACAGTGAGGCGATACATTCATAATTCTGCTTACGAAAAGACTCGTATAAAATGTCGGGAATTGAGGCATGCAACAGGTGTTTGTCTTAAAATTAAAACATGTCATTTTAAAATTTATTAGGAATTTTAAAATTAAAATTCAACTCTAATTACTTTATCAAAGTACTTTAAATCTGCAATGTCACTTCTAATCAGAATGGATCAATGCACGAAAAATTTGACTACATGTCATTCAGGCCACAAATGTCGGCCTGGCCTGACCTGCAGGCCAGGCTGAATCTAATCCGGCCTGGAGCAGGCCAGGCTAAAATCTTAAAACTCGGCCTGGCCTAGTAGCTTGGCCTGGCAGGCTGGCAGGCCGGTGCAGACCAGCAGGCCAGGCTGGCAGCTCTAATTTGCACTGTGGTGATGGATTTGCAACAAAGTTTTGAACAAATCATCAATAAGTCGCGTTGATACAAATAGTTACTCTTCTGAGATTTCGATTTTTCTTATCAAACACAAAGCTCTCTTCGTCAGAATTGTATTATGTACTACAGAAAAGCTAACGTAGACAATCAACCACAATATACCATGCAGAATTTCTAATACAGTTCTTGCGAAACATAAGTGTTTCGTAGGTCTATCATTTATCAAATAGTATGTGTGCAAGGATGAAGAATAAATGAAATGAAAGTAAAATGTTATCGAAATAAAACTATCGCACGATAACAGTATGATGGATAGAAAAAATTTTTGGCTTTGAAACCAAATGAAAGGTTTGTACAAGTAGAAAAAAAGGTACATAATATATTCGGGAAAAGCCGATTTATTTGTATTATATTTGGTTGAAACGATAATACGAATGAACTCTTTTACGTTAGCCTGCTTGGATACATTCATCGCAAAACGTTTAGCAGTGTGCTATAAATTTAATTTATTGCATCAGCTATTGTGTTGATTGAGCAGTGGGTTCTTGCATATGGTCCGTATAGATCGATGCTGAATGTTGCACGTTCTAGTCAGCTGATAAAGTGTAAGATTAGAACGGTAAACTACTCAAAATTCTACTGATAAGTACAAGCCATATTTTGAAGTGTGAAAGAAGCGCACAGAAATGAGTGAAGTGAACTATGAGACAAAGAGAAGAAAAAGTCGTCCAAAGGTCGATATAAAGACATGTGTTCTACTGTTCTTCCACATAGAGTATCTTGCGACACAAACTTTGTTCTTTGTCGCTGATATATCGTTACATCGAAATTTATACACAAGATATACAACCTTCTTTGTGATTTTTCTCAAGATTTTTTTTTTTAAAGAAAGATCATGTTTTTGTTACTCAATATTGCTAGTCTATCCTGTGTCCCATCGTTTCTATCGATAGTTTTTATAGAACCAAGCATCAATGCCAATGAGAAATATATTTAGATTACTGGCTGGGATTCACGATTTAATCATGAGTTACTCATTGAATTCGGTCAACGAGTTTTCAATGTTTTGGTTAGCGTATAAAGTTACAGAATCCCAAGTCGTTGAAAACGAAGGTTCTGTTAAGTAGCGATGATCATCCATTTCAATAGTACCAAACAACATGATGTCCCAAAGGTCCCTTACACTTGAATTTTTCGTATATCTTTGCTGCTTAATTTGACTTTATCAACTATGTATTTTAGATGATAAATAAATACACCGACTTTTTATTTATACGGACACAATGCAGAAGTACTGTTCAAAGGTATTATCTTTAACTGAAATCCAAAAGTTTTTTTTTTCTATTTCCAAGAAAAACTTTGTGCAACGTTCCTTTTTCAATTGCTTCGATTTCTTGATTTATTCTGATCGTTAAATCGTTCAGATCTTTTACATTAGTTTTATAGATATTTATTTTAACAAGATCTCATAGAAATAAATTCAATAGTGTCAAGTCTAGTGACCGTGAATCAATAGGATCGTTCTACTTCTTTCTATCCACTAATCATCAAACTTGTCATTCAACAATGAGTGAACTGTTTTCAAGAGACGGCCTGACATCCCATCCTATTGAAATATAACCTTTTTGGTAATTCTTTTTTCTGTAAAAATGTATACAAAAAAGTTTTTCAGGATGTCAGTGTAATTTTATTGATCAATTACTGATTCCTAAAATAATGTTCTAACAATAAATTCGTTTGATATTCCACATAATACAGTCAATTTTTGGTCGGTTCATTGCGACTTCTACAGTAGTATAAGGATTAGTTTGCCTTCAAACACGACAGTGATGTTTATTAACCATTATCGAAATGTGAAATGTTCCTTTATCTGAAAAAAAGATTAGACCCTTATTATTTTCATCAATAATAATTGGTAACAACATTTTGGTCATATCCACACGTAAATCCATGTTCTCGTCGTATATCTGTTGTGTTAAATGCATCTAGTATGGTCATATCATAAAACTTCACGCATTTTTCCGATGCACCAGTGATTTTGAAATATTTGTTTCACAAAAAATACTGTTGATTACATTATTTGACAATCCTTCAAAAATTTGTTTGATCTTTTCGGCTGTTACTAACGAGGGTCTTCCTGATCGTGCATAATCATGTACGAAACCAATATGAATAAATTTATCATAACTAGCTTCGATAGTCTCCTGTATATGAATATGAGGTAGATTTTTGCGTTGAAAATGTCGTATGGCTGATAATAGGCATTCCAATTTAGCCAGTATGAGGGTAGTATCAATTCTTAACTATAAGTTAACCGACATTTAGTTTTATTTGAGATACACACATCTTCGATTAGACACTTATGATTCAAAAAGGAAAGAACTGCCCTCCAAACATGACCAGCCATTGGTGAAGACCAATATTCGTTATACAGATGAAGTACTAGTCCCATTTTTTGAAAACACTTCGCTCCTGGTTGAATGACAAGATTGATGATCGGTGAATAGAAAGAAGTAGGCCGATCGTATGGGCTTCACGGTCACTAGACTTGACACCATTGAATTTCTTTCTATGAGATTATGTTAAAACAAATGTCTATAAAACTATTGTAAAAGATCTGAACGATTTAAAGATCAGAATAGGTCAAGAAATCGAGGCAATAAAAAAGAATCATTGCACAATAGTTTTTTAGGAATAGAAAAAAATTAAATCTTTGTACTTCAGTTAAAGGTGATACCTTTGAATAGTACTTTTGAGTTTTGTTCGTATAAATAAAAGCTGGGCGTATTTACCAATCATCAAAAAAAAACAATAGTGAATAAAATCAAACTAAGCATCAATGATATACGAAAAATTAAAATGTAAAGGACTTTTGGGATACTTTCTAATTATTTGGCGTTAGGGAATAAGAAAAAAATGACACACAATGGCAGATTCACAATTTTAGGAACAAGTAAATGATATAAAATAAAACTTGACTGGTTGTTCAAATCAGTTGGAAAAAGAGTGGATCTGTAGTCTCCTACTAATTATTAGTACAAAACGATGCGTAAATCTTACAAAATCTTATAGGGTGACGCTCTATCATCAAGTAATAACAAGCAGCCATCTGTTGCACGAGCCCGTAAGAATTTATGCTAGATCTTACCATTTCATTATGTAACTTCAACATGCCGTCATTAGGATAGACCATTTTTATAACACGACTTAATTAAAATCAATATTAAGTATCGTTATTTAACGCGGACGTTAAGTTTAAGCGATTGCATCGGACAATTTTCAATTTTTCACGATGCCACTACAGACAAAACATAGTTTTGTCTGAACTATTGAGGACAGAACCTTCGTAAAAACTCTCAGTCAGCCTGATCAACATCATAGTTTTTCGTATTGGAGTAGAGAAAAAGTCACAGTTGTCCAACACAACTACTTAAACTTAATTTTCAGTGAGTTAACTGTTAAGTGATTTGTTGACGCTTAATATGAAGAAATTAAGCGGTGACTACTAATCTCTTTGTATGAATATCAAGTGTTAAGAAATGATTCTTAAATCCATTTTAAGTGAAGATAAATGGACAACCTCTAATATTTCATCCGCTCATGATACTGCAATCAAATAAAAAAATGCATCTTTCTCATGCTTGTATTCTTATTTATAGATTATTATGATTGTTATTATCATTTCCATTATAATATTATATTTGACTTATTGTTTATATCAACATTTTTTTTCTTCATCTAAAATTAATCCAAAGGGTAAATATGTTCTCATCAGTGGTTGTGACACTGGTATCGGTCATGCATTAGCAATGAAACTTGACCAACTAGGTTTTAACGTTTTCGTCGGGGTTCTAATTCCGGATAATTCAGCATTATTAAAAGCAAAACTTTCATCGAGAGCAACTGTCTTTCGTCTGGATATTACCAAACAAGAAGATATTGATGCTGCGTATAATTTAGTCAAAAAAACAACTAACACTCTCCATGCCTTAGTAAATAACGCTGGAATTCTAACACACGGTTGTATCGATTGGACTTCAATGGAAATTATGCGTAAACTCATGGATGTGAATTTCTTTGGACATGTTGCCATGACAAAGAAGCTTTTACCTTTACTCATCGCTAAGTGTGATTCGCGTATAGTCAATGTAGTGTCTGCCGCTGGATTCTTTACTTTTCCCAATACATCCGCATACTCAGCATCAAAATATGCGTTGAAATCTTTCTCGGATTGTCTTCGTCGTGAAATGGCTTCATGGAATTTACGTGTCAGCATAATTGAACCAGGCGCACTGCGAACGCCCATGATGGAAAGGTACGAAGATACTTTGAGAAATGTATGGAATGGACTTCCAAGTGATGTTCAAGAACGGTGGGGAATCGATTATTTAAATGGCATTATTACAAAGGCGATCAATAGTCCATTTATGATCAATGCTGATAATCCTTCTAGAGTTGTACGAGCCGTTCAGCATGCGGTGATGAATCCTAAACCTCGTATTCATTATCGACCAGGTTGGCAAGCCAAAGTGATTTTTTACATCTTTTATCTGGCTCCTACTTGGTTAAGCGATAAATTGCTAGTCAAAGCGATAAATTTTGTTCCCAGTGGGGTACAATCTCAACTTTTGAACTAAAAGCGAATCTATATCACCATGATATTCATAGTTTTTTGTCAAAACGATTTATCAATCCTTGATAAATCAGTTTAGTGCAAGTTGATTTCAAAAATATTCTTTTTTTCTTCGCGTAATCCTATGGTTATTAAATTGTTAAACTCAGAGTTTTAATCAGTAATGATAAAAGATCGGTTCAGTAAACGATTTCTCACTGGTAGATAGAGATAGCTTCTTCTATACCAGCCAGTTTGAACTTTTTAAAGCTTTATGTTTTATTCTGAAAAATTGCCGCTAAAATTGTTTTTTTTTTCGCTAATCAAGCAATCTTGACTGACATTGACGATAATCTCCATGAAGACACGTGCATCTGACAATGTTATTCAGTGAGACTCATTACACCATACTTAATATATTATCTTAACACACATTGATATCAAGTTATGTTACCGAAACACAAGCAAATAATTATTTAGTAATGCAGTTTTTCATCGATTGATTTGCACTACCTACTATGAATAGCATAGGGTGTATGTTGGTGTGAATGTAGCTGTATAATGCTGTTGGTCACTCGAACACACTTATAGCCTCTTATTTTTCTTTTTTACTCTGTTTCAATCTGTTGCAGATGTTTTTATTTCATCTAAACCTTGTAGACAATCGAGTTAGTGATGAATGAGCACCGCAACTCAGTAGAAACTCAAGTTTAAACGGAAAAATCGTTGTGTCCTTTTGAATTTTAGCTTGATTTATGTTATAAATAGCTTCTGATTTCCACAAGCCACTTAGAATGTATCATCATGAACTGATTTTAGCTTTGTTATTAACAACTTGTCTAATAAAGATATAAACGAACCATTTCTGTTTTCATGATTGACTATATGAAATGAAGCAAAATGAAGCCAGAGCAGTCAGTACTGTTAATTATCTTAGTATACCAAAACGGAGAACATTTGTGTAGATCATAGGCTATTGGAAGTATAAAAAAACATATTAATATATTCGAGTTTTTTAAGTTTTTTTAAATGCACTAAGATTCAGTGTACGATTCGCACTGTGCTTTATATACCTCTTGTTTATAATTCTAAAAGAATTTACAAAGCTAAAAGCTTATAAGATTGATTTTTGCACAATTAAATATGTATGATAGAATTGAGATTCATTTGTTTCATTAAAACATTGGTGTATGTCGACCATTCAAGATTCGATTAAATTTTAAATATAATTGATGTCTTAGACATGAATTTATCTAAGTAGTATATCGCGATTCTACTACCAGAAAGCATTTAAGATACCGAGCGAATTCAGTTTGGTTGTAATTGAAATGTCGTCCGTTCAATCAGAAAAAAATTGTTGCAAGTTTATGCAAATAAGTTTTGAGCTTTCTTGGTATTGTTCCCAATTAGCATTGCTTTAGACATCATATTTTGCCTCTGTGTTCGTCAATAGCTTCAGAAATGAAGCTGTCATTCACCCTTAATTAAATCTCTGCTCAAGAAACCAACTTATTCAAAAATCAGAAAGACTTCACGAAACTGAACAACTCTATATTCTGTATTTCTTGAAGTCGTCTTGGAATCATACCAAGATCATGCTTTATCATATCTGAGGCATTATATCAAACTAATTGCGAAGAATTTGATCGTTTGAAACACTACAACAACATTAGATTGAGTACTCTCACATATCGTTAGAGAGATCTTCTTCTACAACATAATGGCAGTAGATCGATTTTTTCAGCGGGTTAGTGTAAAGTGGGAAATAGCATGGAATAGCTATGTGTAATCTAATGAGCACTGGTGTATGAATATGAGATATTATTTTGCAAACAAAGTCAATCCAATTTTATAGTGAGCTTGTTGTGTGACAGTAATCGAATGGTCAAACGGAGTTCCTGGAGACCAAGCTAGACACTCTACATATTTTGCCTTGATTTCAAAGAATTATCTATTCTGTTCAAACAACTCAAAAATAATCTTTTATACAATGTAAGGTTAATATATTCATAAATTCTTTCGTCAGCTCGATCATATTCTTATTTTTGCATAGTTACTGAACTTCGATCATTTTTAGAGCCTTTCAGTAAGTTCGTCTTGTTATATACATCATAAAACATTGTCAAACCAGAATATTTCGTATAAATGCAATCATGAATTTGTTACTTTACTTAGAAATGAAATGAATAGACTACGAGATCAACCATCTTTCTGCTTCACCAATATAAGATAGATAGATATAGCTAAATGAAGGAATCACCTAAAAAGTCAGCTCACTTTTCAAACTGAAAAAACAACTTCGGCTTCTATTTCCACATTGCTGAAAACTTCAACAAATATCACAACTATTACTGAAAAAACAATCAGCTTTTATTTCTATAAAGATTTGTAAAATAGTATTTTTCGTAGACTCCCTTCTCAAACAGTAACTCTGATGGTACTTTGTATATATCGATGCAATCGAAAAGAAAAGGTTATCCTATCATTCAAATGTTTTGTCAAGGTGAGAAGAGAATTTCTAAAGCTGCCACATACTTCTATCAGACTAAGTTTTAGAAAACATGTTTTAATAAAGAAATCGAATGTTTTTTTTAATATGACAATCTAAGTTCTCAGCGAAAATATATGCAAATACTCTGAGTGGGTCATAAGGGTAAGACTTAATAGAAATATTATGAATGCAACCTTCTCTACGCACATGATCAAGCACTGTCACATGACAAAGTTATTAAATTGTATTTAGCGATTAGAAGAAATGATAACCTGATAAAAAATGATGTGCCTGCTTTTCAATTTAGTACTCACATATTGTGTATATCATTTCGAAAGTGTGCTGCAATCCAGCGCAGAATGCCGTAAAAAGGGTCGTTTGCACATGAGCAACAAAAAACGGTGAAACAATATTACAGAGAAATAACATTAACATGAATAGATATATATGCGTGTCGCGAAAAAGTAAGAGGTCATAACAATAAAAATAAATGTAAAATTGATTATCACTTGTTCAATACAGTTTCTATAATGACTGTATCAGAAGAATATTGTCTACTTGCTCAGGAATGAAATTTGTTCATGATTGGTTCATGATCAAACCGGCGTGTGGAAATTTGCATTCCACGCTACTTGATATCGTTAGAATGAAACAAATACGTTTCCCTATTTTTGATAATAATGGAAATATTTTACAATGAGATTTCCAAAAATCTAACTGAATATTTGTAACTAACAACTTTTTTATTTGCATAACTAGGTATCTGTTCAACTCGCCAGATTAATCTATATTAAATTCGTATTCATCAGTTTCATATTCATGAGCCTCAAGTTTGTCTTCTAAAGCGTCTTATGAATAATTATCTTCAAAGCGAGAACATGACGTAACAATTGTTTAAAATTCTTCCAGTTGCTGTTCAAAAGTTTCTTCTAATGTTTCCGTTGTTGAATATGTATTGCATAATAGCTTTAGTTGTGCACGAACACGTTTGTGATATTGTCAACGTTCTTCTACTCTACAACCTTTTACTGATCGATACTTAGGATGCAATATGGTTGCAGAATAATGACAAACATCAAGAACAGATAGCTTGCCGACTAATTTCAACATGCGTTCATGGAACCTTGTAATACTTAAAGCAAACCTGAGTTTACACAAAAGTTGTTTAGTACAAACATAAAGAATATTCACTTATAATTCAACAATATAGTAACAAACAACGATGACGATGATTCAAAAAGAATTTTTACTAAGAACTATTGCATCTAGTCAATAAAAAAAAAAGAATAAAGTGTAAGGTTCAAAACTGAATATTATCAAAACTATAGCAAGTAAATCTTTTCACTTGACAGAATATTTTACTTTAAATTTTTTTCTTTTATATAAATATTCCAATTCACTGTTCATTTTTTGTTATTCGTTACTGTCAATTTTGTTTTCATTTGAGCCACGGTAAGGGTTTTTAATAAACTAATTATTCATCAGACAATAAAGAAACTTTTAACATGAGAGTGGATAAAAAAATCCATATATAATGACGGTCAATTTCCTGTTCGGACAAGTTTTATGATGTGTTTTAACTTTTTTTACAACCAGAAGTAGATATTTGATTGTTGTTTCATCTGAATCACCGGTTACTGGTGAATTTCTCGTAGCTAATAATAATTGTTAGGTAGTATTAAACGTTTTTAATATACTCTAGAAAATTTGGCAAGAAAAATCATCTGATAATACACGATTAATGTAATGTGCCAGCATCTTCTGCTTTGACATCGTTGTTGATATAAATTAATGTGAAATACAAATAATCTAAGATTCACATTTACCTTTTTTCAGGCAGTTGGCAATCTTCGTATGCATATTCAAAACTTGAAGGACAGAATTAACTAGTGATAGAATTTGATCAGCGGCAATTTTCATCTGAGAAAATGATAACTCATTTTCCACAAATGCAACCTTTCTTGGAGTTTTTTTTCAAATAACAGGTTGAATAGACGTATTATAGCAGGCATTAGTAGAGGATTGATGATTATCATTAACATGACGACCAAGTATTGTTTTTGCAGTTGGGTTTACACAAAGTGTATCCGTGACAGTGGCTACAACAGCTGTAGTAGCACTTTTTTTCTTTTTCTTTTTCTTTCGAAAAACGGATATTTTAACAATATTTTGTATTCGATGTCCGACACTGAAAATCTACTCGAAAACTTTGGAAGCAAAAATAGAGTTTACTATTTTAATCACAGAGAAAATTAACATCAGTCAATAAATCGATTCTATAAAATTCTGCATACTTTTAAAGCGCCTAAAAATATCAAATACGTGTGAATTCTGTCATGTAAGTCGATTAAACAAGTCTTCGATAGACCATTTAAGCTTTTATTATAAGTCAATGTTTGCAACAAATATTTCTACATCAATGAATCTTGATGAATTTATTTTAAGAAAAAAACTTCGCATCAAAAATAGATAGACGATTCTTTTTATGTTTCCCAGGCGTATATACAGATATTCAACCATTTTGTTTCACCTTATTGAATCTTAAACAGCTGTAATACTTCAATGATATTAAATGTATCATATATAACTTCTAATAAGACAAAAATGACGATTATGGCTTATATATACTGTGACTTCCTATCCAAACAAAGACATTCTTCTGATGAATTGTTAAAACAAGAATAATATAATATACTAAATGGTCTAACATCTCTATAAATCCACTGCTAAGACAATTTTTTTATCCTTATAACATCTTTATGGATAAATTTTACACATCTTTTATTACTAAATCTCATTTAATTCAAGATCTTGTGTTTTAATGAAGCTTAAGCTATATTAAAACTAATTGGCGATAATACTATGGCGTTTAATAAGGGAAAACATCTATCAGCATGTTGTTTAAGACGTTTTCTACCATTTAGTTTATTATAAAATTGAGTATTTATGTACATAAGACAACTAATGGAAGCAGTAAGTTTTTGTAATTCATTATTGTCATTCAACTATGCTGGATAGTCAAAGGTTCTCCGCCATTCAGCAACAAATGAAGTTTCGTTTTTATTATTTGATATTTAGATTTTTCATGGAATAAAATTTGTTCGATTGTCTTGGAATAAGTTATATCACCCAATGATGTCATAACATTGCTAGGTGATGAAGTTGTAGATGTTCGGTGTTCTGAAAAACTGTGTTCACATCTAGAAATATAGCACAATAGCAGATTTATACACTAAATTAAAAAAGGCTGTAACTTGTTTTCTTATACATTCGTAACTTATGCCGCAATTTCTCATTTTCTATTCGTCCTTGTCTTTGTACATGTAAGCGGAATTTTACTCGATACAAATTATAAGAATGGTTGCTGTCACTAACACTGATAAAAATTTTCTCGATCAAGTTATAATGATATTTATTGTAATTGCTCAGAATATCACGATATTGACTAAAAAATCTTTCTCAAACGCCTGTTTGAAGAAAAAAGTAGCAGCACAAACTATTTTCTCTCCCTTGTGACGATCTCTCGTACAAAATATATAATAAAATATTTTCGATATTTGCACGATGCTTTGTTTGCTTTTGCATGCTTTACACGTAATTTCGCCTACATAACTGTCTTCGAAAGAAAATATTTTACTTCATCACAAATATAAATGAGTGTCCTTGATTCAGACAAAGTAAGGGAAAAGTAATGATGCGGAAAGACTGTAAGCTATATCTCATACAAAAATCAGAACGAAAGAAAATTGCGTGCTCACATTATTTTAGTTACATGCACAACGTCCGGTGATACTACATGTGAATATTAACACACTATCACAGCGGCAATAAATATCAATTGATAAGAATTTGTTGATTTTCCAGACGATCTAACCCTAAGACGGTGAGAAGTTTACTTTTCGGTATGTAAACCTACGTTGAACAAGAAACATTGTGAAAAGATCTGAATCTACTGACACCTGAATATTTTCGTATAATTATAAAATATCACATTTAGCCTTATAACAAATGTATTTTGAGCAATGCAAACGCTTATCCAACATCATCATCTTCATAAGTAATTAGATATTTCATCAATTGAGAAAAAGGTTTTTTAAGTATATTTAATTCTGACATCGGTTGTAAATTAGATTTGCCATTAGACAACTTCATATTCATTTTGTCTATATCTAACTGGATTTCTTTGTGCGTTTATTCTTATTTATACAATTGCGAAAAAGAAACGATTTTTTCCGATGCTCATAAATCGATTTGGTTAAAACGCATACAATTCTTAGCATATTTTTAAAAAATTGGTCATTTATTTTATAGATAGTGGCGTGGAATCGTTCATGATTAAAGATTGAAATAAATGATCACCGTTGTACTACGAACTTGAATGCATATTCATCACACTTTTCTTGTCACAGCAAAAACATTGTTTTTTCATATTCATGATATTGCTAATCTTAGTAAGCTTCTCCCAATAACATCGAAGCAATCAATAGTTTTCTTCTTCCTGTAATCTCTTATTTCTTCATCTACATACGTACGTATGTAAGAAATTATCTGCCTTTCAAATGAAGTATAAAGTGCACAAATTTATAGTGGAAACAAGCTGTATTTTGTCTTCTTTTCTTCACAAAACATAGTCCAACTACTGTAGTATAAAATTCTAAGGCCAATTTACCATCACCTGTACAAAAATATCTACTTGATGAATTAGTTGCTCACATGAAATTGCACCTACTTATAAGCGGATCAAAAATACGTATTGATAATCAATGTGAAAGATCTATATTTGAAAAATGTTCAAGATTAGAGCATGAAATAAAGTTTTATTTTTCTATAGGTTCACTATTTTGGCGTGTCTGTAATAACCAACCTTATGAAATTCGTACAAAGCCTTTTTCATTCGGATATTAATGTGTCTAACCATAAATCTCGTACTCTTCCTTTGCTAAATATCATTGATAAGTACGGCAGAACATTTCACTTGTCATGGATCGGATTCTTCGTTGCATTTCTATCGTGGTTTGCCTTTCCACCTCTTATTCATGGTGTTATTCAAGAAGACCTTCAACTTACTCATGCACAAATAGGAAATTCAAATATAATGGGACTACTGGCAACTTTTCTGGTACGTTTCATCGTCGGTCCTTTGTGTGATCGGTATGGTCCTCGATATGTCATGGTTGGTTGTCTTCTCATTGGGGCTATCCCAACTGCTTTAACACCATTTATCAGCAGTGCTTCAGAATTGATCGCAATACGATTTTTCGTCGGTATTCTAGGAGGAACTTTTGTTCCATGTCAAGTCTGGACAAGTCAATTCTTCGACAAAAATATTATTGGACTAGCAAATGCTTTAACTGCAGGATGGGGCAATGCAGGAGGTGGCGTTACATTTTTTCTCATGCCAGCAGTTGTATCTTCGCTCATGAACAACCATGGCATAAGTCAATATTGGGCATGGCGAATTGCTTTTCCAATGTGTCCACTAGTGATTATTGTTTGTGTTGCCATCGCCACTCTTGTCTTTGGACACGACACTCCGAATGGACCATGGAACAGTCGAAATTTGCACCAAGACATTAAAACAGATTGTACTCAAGTGCTTAATGGAGCTGAGCTTCCGGTTAACAATGACGAAAGTATTGCAATGACTGAAGCATCTTCTCACTTAAAAGATGAAGACACAAGCTTTATTTCTCATCCAAAGACTGCAATAGTCACTGACATATCAGATAGGCCTAATGAACTGAACAATACTCGAATCGTTGCAATTAACGATGAAATAGTTCGGGCACCATCAGCTATAGATGTATGGAAAATTGTCTTTTCATCACGCACTCTACTGGTTGCACTTCCTTACCTGTGTTCATTTGGTTCCGAACTTGCTGTCGAAGGAATTATTTCTGATTTTTATATTCAAACCACAAAAATTCAAGATGGAATCGTTTGGAATTCCCAAACAGCTGGAAACTGGGCTGCTGTCTTTGGGCTTTTGAATATTGTTACTAGACCTTTGGGAGGATATATTTCTGATGTACTGTATCAACATAAAGGACTTAGTGCGAAGAAATGGTGGCTAATCTTTCTTGGAGTTGTGCAAGGTGTCTTCTTCATTTGGATTGGATTTGCAAAATGCAAGATTTACTATTTGATTATGTTCATGACAGGTCTAGCAATATTTATGGAGGCAGCAAATGGAGCCATTTTTTCTTTAGTTCCTGCTATTCATCCAAAATTTACGGGTATTGTTTCAGGTGTAACTGGGGCATCTGGGAACGTGGGTGGAATTTTGTTCAGCTTAGCTTTTCGATTTCTTGGAACTGATTATCAGACAGCTTTGTGGATTATTGGAATGGTCTGTTTAGGTTCAAATCTTGCAGTTATCTGCATACCACTGCAATAACCTGAAAAATAATTAAGAACCGTTTTGAAATAAAGAAGTCCATAGAAGTAGATTTACAAGCCATCATTTTTCTTTTATTTCAAATATTTGTCAGTCTCACAAAATAAGGATAAACCAACATAGAGTGTTACAAAGATTGAATGTAGTTTGCACCACATGTCATTTGATAAAGGAAATTGAAACAATAGTTATGAACATAAACAAAACAAGAGAAATCCTACAAGAATACTCTCTCTGGTCTCGATTAGTTTCATAATATAACAGGAGGTTTTAAGTGACCTTTATAGAAAGCCTTTTTATTACTGAGAACAACTATGAGAGATTACCAAAGATTTGAACTGAATCGAATCGAATGGAATGGAAATGCTTTTGTTTGGCTTGTGCTCTAGATCACAAATTCATCAGATAAAATAAACAAAAAGAAGCGATCAAAAACAGAGTAAGTTGAAATACATTCATTGACACCTTGATAAATACTAACAAACTACCGATCATTTTTTATCTTATAAAAAAAAACAAAATAGACTACTAATTATCATCTTTCAGTTTTTTTTCTGAACGAAAGTTCTCATCATCCTTCTTGGACAGCCATTAGGTAACAGTTGAACGCAATAAATCAAAAAAAAAAGAACCGAACAAACATTGTTTGCTATGAAAAATAGCCGAGGAATTCGAAACAAAAGAATAACGGCTCGAACTTTCAGGTGTAAATGTGTGACTGACACTAATTAAACTGGTTTAATAATGATATTTGAAACTGATAATTGATTCAAATAAGTCTCGCAGACACAAAAGAGAAGAATAGCTATTTAGAAATTATAAAACAAGCTCATCGATTTGTTGTAAACAGATTTGCTAGTTCAAATGTGTAACCAAATGAAGTAAACGAATACTATGATTTAGATATTCTTTGCCAAGTTCAATAGTTCTTCGATAGTTGTTTATTTATATTTTCATAATCATATTTTGATATTATAAGTTTAATGACAAAAACATAGTTTAGTTCTTAGCAGTATATATATATCTGAAAAATTATGCATATTTGGAATAATCTCTAAATTATTGAATGGTTTCCCCCTACTATTTTTCTTTGCATTTGTTTTAATTTATTCTGTCCAAATATCGTTTTATTTTCAAACTTCTCGGCTAATTTTCATGGCGATACGTGTTTGCTCATTCATCTTTAATTTCATGCACTCATTGTATGAAATTCCAATCTTTCAAGCGTCAATTATATCATCTTGCTCGAGTTCATTAATATCGAACTTCTATAAATAACTTTATTATATAAAATCTACTTTCTACTTAATTTTTTGTTTAAAAAAATAAATGATCTGTAAATATGTATGAACAGATCAAATATAGAAAAGGTGATTAGAACCGGGAAATAGAGAATTAAGTAGTTTTCTCAGAGAGAAATGTGAGAAAGCAAGTAGTATATAGCATGTATGAAAATCAGTATAACACTTTTTCTGTAACAGTGTGAGTCGAATTGAATCTATTAGAAATTTTGAAAAAGTAAGTCAAATCGAATGAAGACAGGTAGAAGCTTGGCGGAATCGAATCTGAACGCAGGTCTTTTTTTTTCTTTCGATCTTTGCTTCTGAAACGTTCTTAGAAAGCAGATTTTCGTACTACAGGAACCAATTATTCTTGAACAAACTCAAACGCATTTCTAGACGACAAAGTGTCACTATCGATGCGAAGCTCGTTCACTTCTGTATTTTTTCATAGGTATACATCAGATGAAGAAAAGAAACTTCATTTTCTCATTTTCTTCGCCTATTTGCTCCTTCTGTTTTTTTCATAAATTTATTTACGTTCTATCTTGTTACAAACTAATTACCACAGATAGCTCAGATATTCACTTCACCTTTTGCTTATATTGGGCATCAACATACGATTCAGTTTATGTAATGTACATTTAAATTCAATATGTAAGAAAAAAGTGTTCAAATTAGATAAGTTTCGTTTTTCAAGAAAATACTTCAAACTAAAAGAAAGATTGAAGTACTCAGTGGTACGTTTGGTAATGGCGAGCTCTTGAAAAAAAATTATCATTGACTATGGTGGTGTGATCATCATGTGAACAATACAGAAGAAGATACAAGCATCAGAGCTGGTAGTCAAAGATGAGGGCAGCACAATTTTATTAATTGTTCTTCAATACAAGCTTTTGATTGAGAAAATTTATTGCTAGTACGAATATTCAATGAGAGATATTTAACACAATCGAGTTTGTCACATACCGGGAAAGTAGTTGTGCACCATTAACACCCACGTGATTTATATGAGAAATCGCTTCATTCTAGAGAAAAAGCAAAGTGATGCCGATGTAGAGACGTCGCTTGTTAATGTCGGAGTCAAATTAGAACATCTGATAATTGTCAGACTTCGAAGCATATTGTTGTTGTTTCGACGTAAATCGCATCTTTATATTTCGATACTCTGGAACTGATCCCAATGAATGTGAATTTATCACTGAAAATCAAATAAAAAAATTCAATCATCATAGTTCAGTTTGTAACTTTCTAAGTCTGAAGAACTCATTAGATAATTTGTGATTTGCCACTTTCTTTCAGCGATCCCTGAACTAATCATAGTACTCAATATCCGTTCCCTCTCGCATTCTTATTGGCATTGTAAATGTGTATAATTAATTAAATTCTCTTTTTGTTAATTAATTAATCGATTATAATCAAATTACAAATTAGATGGATAATAAATTCATATCTATTTGCTTGTTCTTCAAAACTGTTTTGACGGATTTCTTCCTCTTTCGTCATTCTGTTTGTCTTTAGATGGAAACTAAGTGTACATTTAAGTATGAATGTATCTGACAATTTTTTTTAATGGTAACACAGAATGACAAGATGAAAATTAGAGATGATGCTACCTACGTGTTTTCATCTTCTGTTTCACTATTAGTAAAAACAAAACAAAATACAGGCAGACATGTAAGTAGTAATCTGTACACTTAATCATCATGTAAAGGTAAACTAGCTAAAAAAGAAAGAAATTTCCCGAAACGTTTTCGCATAATAAATAAATAAATATTAACTAAGAGGAAAAGAATTCGATTACTATAAATATTTACATGAAACATATGTAAATTGTTAACAACCGTCTTCATCGGCATATACTTTCGCTCTGGATAGGTCTCTCCTGATCAATAAGAGATCGCACCCATTACAATAAACAATATATATATGAACAGAATAGAAATACATATACTGATTTCTCAAAACAAAAACCATTGCTTTGAATAAGACAGATTTCCAAAAAAAATGAGAATTTGAATGCGATCATGTAATTCAATACATTAACTGAATCATTTCTTTATCATTTCATCTTGTAAATAAAAACGTTTTTCAAAAGACATTTTCGTATATTCGTTTCTTTCTGTGATATAGTATGTTGTTTTCGTCAATGTTTGTATTGAAGACACTGTAAACAAGTGTCTCTATGAATATTTTGTCCGTTGATGCATGGTAGACTAAGTAGAAATTGAACTCAATGAAAAATATCTTTGCCAGCAAAGGCTTAATAAGTTAGCGGAAACAATCAACAAAGTTCTCAAGGCTGCTAGTGTCCTGATATTTGGAATCAACTAAATGAATTGTTTAAAATCATAAAGATTTCAAGAATAGACAGATTAATCAGTTTGGAAGTTTCAATGGAAGTAGATTGACAAGAAGCAATATTGTAAACTATAGGGTGTCCCAAAAGTCGTGTCCACTTAAAAAATGCGTATAACTCTCTTATTAATAAAGCTTTCTTTAATCATTTGTTTTTTATTTAAAAGAGATGACTAGTGAGTTTTTACCAAGGAGGTAACCACAGCACCTCAGCACCAGATTTTGCTTCAAGGTGCCGAAAAATTGCTCAGATGCTGAAAAGGTCCTGAGGTGTCGAAGGTTCCAAACCTGCACTTACCCACTTGGTTTTGATGTGTAGGTAATTCTTTTGCAAGTTTTTCTGCAGTATCAACAATTATTTTTGTTAAAGTTTCATTTATTTGATTTAGATTAATTTCTTCGGTGTTGATTTTTGTTATTATCCTTCGATCGATTTTGGTTTCAAATTCTTTTCTCTTTGTTTTGAGTATACCATTGTTTATCTGTGGTTTCTTTTTAAGGATTAATTTTCTTCTTTCATTTGTAGTACTAATGCTTATTTTTCCTCTTACCATTCTATGGTCGCTTCCTGTTTTGATTGAATTTAGAGTTTCAGCATTTTTGAAGATATGCATTTTATTGGTTAGAATAAAATCAATTTCATTTTTTACAGAGCTGTTTGATCCTCTCCAGGTCCATTTCCTATTTGGTTTTTGTAGAAGAAGCTGTTTGTTATTTGTAGGTTGTTTTTCAGTGCAAAGTCAATCAACATTTTTCCTCTGTTGTTTCTGTCTCCTACTCCAAATTTTCCCATAACTATTTTTTTATTGTCTTCTTTGTTTCCAATCTTTGCATTGAAATCACTCATTATAATGGTGAGATAGATTTTGTCTTCTTTTCACAAATGTTCAATGTCTCGATAAATTTCGATGGCTTCTTGATCTTCATGACTTGTTGTTGGTGCATAAGCTGGGATTATTTTCATTTTGTATCTTTGATTTATTTTCAAAGTTAGTTGGACTACTCTTTCATTTATGTCTTTTATACTTGTTATGTTTTTTTCTATCTTTTTATTTATTACAAATCCTAAACCGTTTTTGTTGTTATTGAGGTATCCACAGTTATAGAGGATACGACCGCTTTTTAATTTTGTTAAATGTTCACCTTTGCATTTTGCTTCACTTAATCCTATAATATCCCATTTTCTTCTTAATATTTCTTCTTCAAATTCTTTCCTTTTTCTTCTTCTTTGAATGTTCTTATGTTGTAGGTACAGATATGCATATTTATTAAGTTTGGAGAGCTGTTGCTTGGTTTACTATTATTTCCTGGTTTGCAATTGTTCCTAGATTTGTTGCTGTAACTTGATTTGTTGTTGCTGTTGTGAGTTAACATCTGTAGTATGCTTATCATCTGTGACCCACTGCCGAAATCACGAACGCGGTCCTTGTTATTCCGGGCGACGACCGAGTCGGTATCAATTTCAGGTGTGTGCTTTCATGGGGAGGTTGGATGGCCAGTAAAACACCAAGCTGGCTAGGCGGATTGGCGAATGTTTGTTATCAGAGTTATCTCTCATAGATGAGTTGCCTACCATGGCTGAGAGCCTCATCTGCCCTTGGTTTTAAATCAGAGTTTTCCTTCTCTTAGGTGAACTACCAATCAAGACTAAAGAGTTCCATCTATCCTGGCTAAGATTTATGAGACTTGGTTCGGGTAAACCCAGTCTCTGGCGGCCTATTATCGGCATGTCACCTTGCCGTCTTTGGATTTCTGTAGCATTTTATAGGTGTTTTGGTACCATCCAAAACCCCACTATACGCTGGTGGCAAGGCGGCTGAATTGTCCGGGACTGCTCATTTGATCAATAGTTGATCTTATTCGCAACTAAGCATCATACTAATGGCCGTTCCACTATCCGCAGCCTGTGGACCTGCTTGGTAGCACTCAGCTGAGCCCCAAGAGATTCATGAGATGTTGCTCAAAATTAGTTAGCGCCTGACAAAATGAAATCTTCGATGATAAGTGAATTGGAAGAGGTGAACTAAATTCATGAACTTCCTGAATCGCTAGACCTCATACAATTTGACTCATGTTTCTTGGAATATCTCAAATCAAATGTCTTAAAGAGCAACAATAAAATACCTCGGCGATTTAGAGATTATAATAACGAAGGAAATCGAAATAATAAAAATGAGTCATTTTGTAATGTTGTTTCAGAAATTGTGAAACGTCTAAATTTTTGTATTGAAGTTAAAGGTAATACCTTTGAGTAGTATTTATGAACTTTGTATTTATGAATAAAAACTCACTAGTCATCTCTTTTAAATAAAAAATATATTATTAAATAAAACTATATTAATAAGAGAGTTATATGCATTTCTTAAGTGAACACGACTTTTGGGACACCCGGTATTTCAGTGCTACATTTGTAAGAGTTTAGTTCTTACAGTTTATCTTTTCCTTATGCTATAAAGTTTAATCACTATCATTTATACTTGCTGACAAAATGCAAGTTTCTTCTCTCTATGATTGAAAAATAATCAGAGATCATTGTTCAGTAGATGCAATAACTCCAAAAGACAGTAACATACTCTCACGCCCTACATGCACACACACACGCGATATTCGTCCTGCTTGTCGCTATGAACGGTACAATGAGCATAAAATGTAGTCGTATCATTGAGGAGAATTCCCTTCGAAATAATATTTCATAATAAAATACAGCTCGAAGTTAGATAAATGCATGACAAAATGTCACTGGAACGAAATGATCTTGTTCGTTGTGAACCACATAGATTCAAGAAGTTTTCGCTTTGACAACAATTCTCACAAGTGATAGGGTAGATTAAGATTTTATAAAGTTGTTACCTATTGTTTACAGCCTCCGATAATCATCGTATTTGTTAGTAAAAAAAAACATTATGCTACCTTTCCATTTGTTGCTGCACACTATTGGGTTTTATTTTATTTTTCTCCTTCTTTCTCTGCGTTATAGCTTTTCTTCAGACACGTGGTGAAGGCTTCTCATAATAACAAACATAAAAAATACGAAATATGAAATACAGCGAAGGAAGGTGCATACACACCATAGAATCGAAATGATTATTGTCATCGTTACAACTACCAATCATATTTTCATCGTGTCTATTTATTGACCATACAAATGACAAGACGCTCAGCATGTGTTGCAGCTTGACGGAAAACAAAAAAATGCCAGTGATTATCGATTTTGTTCTGGCATGCTATTTATGTGTGATATAAGCAAGTATAAAATGTCGATGCTTATGATAATTCCAATACGTTTGTATGCAAGTCTAAATCAGGATCTGGGTTTGGTAATCATCTACACTCACATCAACATCCTAGTGAATCGGAAAATAGCTACTTGAATGAGTCCTTTTTAATGTTTCAAACTGATACACCCTTAAAGAGCACTTCGGGCTGTCAATAACAGGATAAGGGTTTGTTATTCTACGCTTGTTTCAGTGTATTTTAGTGTCGGTAATTTGTTTTTGCCGACAATTGAATGGAAAACGTATATTTGTTTCTCTGTCATTCCATCAATGACATGAAAGAACAAACAGTATCCTTCTTTCAGCTTAAGTCAATAGAGCGTCATTTTTGTTGACGACCGAACGTCACAAGGAATTTTTCCCTTTTATTATTTTATCAGTGGGAGTAGAGAACGAACGTCACTTTTTTTACAGTTTGAGTCGCTATAAAAACTTTTCATGGCAAAATCAAGTCGTCACTCTGCGCAGAGACACAGTTTTGGCAAGAAAAAGAGCAAGAAAAAGTATTAAAATCCTTCATGTCGGAAGACATTTTTCTTCTTGAAATATTTCCTGCAAATTTAATCGATGAATTCCGAGTTCCAGCTCAGAAGTCGGCTACTATCGAATTTTTACAATAGTATGATTGATAGTTTCGAGAATACCATAAAGCTATGGAAGTTTCCTTTTTTGTTGTTATAACTCAGCCAAGCCCATGTGAAAATTTTTTGATGTTAAAACGGGTCTAGCTGCAGTTCAGATACAAATTTGTTTTGCATTCAGACAAATTTGACATCAAAAATTCGTCCACTCATTCGGTTCGTGGAGCGGCTAAAAGTCATAAAAGCTAGTTGTTTTTTCTACTATTCACAACGATGAAACGGCAGAAAAGCGTTTAATTATGAAACTTCTTTGCCTCCACGAACTGTTTATTTTTTTCGATCATTTTGTTTGTTTCTCTAGCTTTTACTCACTAGTCCGAATTTTCAACTAATTTTATGTTTCTTATTAATAGAAAATATAGACAGAAAACATTCATGGGATAAAGAAGAAACAATATGTCATAGGTCAAACTAGTGTGTGCGTAGAAACACTCAGGACAGTAAGAATGAGCACTTTGAAGTTGAACGTATGAGCGTTGGTTGTGCTTTTCCATCGCAGCTAACCCCACTTTATGCGTGCTACTTATCATAGCAAGAACAGCGAGAGAGAGAGCAGGTAGATGAGAAGAGAAATTTGATAGAGAGAGAGTTTGGTGTCTAAATAAGACAATTTTGTCATCAAGTCTCGTTGTCATAGCTCACTTAAATATACCCTAAGGGCTTTCACCTTCGTCCACCACCCCCCTGCCCATTCTTTCCTAGGTTTCTCAAGAATAACTTGACCAAACATTATGAAACTTTTAGGATAGATAGATCTCGACTAGTAGAGTCAAAGTTATCACAAATTCAGAATTCTCAGATCCCTTCCTCTATAAGATGTAGGAAATGCAGGGGCCAAAAACGACCTGAAGTTTTATCCCTCATAAATAGCTAGAATTCATTTGTTACGGCTGAATTTGGTTTTCTAGTCACTAGGACCAAATCAGATTTTGTATACTTTTTTCCATTGAAAAATATTGTTTTCTTTGCTTAGGAGAACTAAATAACTCGAAGTCCTATAATAAAAAACGCATTTTTTCCCTTCAAGAAAATTTTGTAAGATCTTTCAAAAGCCGTCAGAGCATTATTCTAAGACAACAAAACTGTACACCCCGATTCGGCCATAGTTGTCACACAAAAAATTTCAGCTCAACTGATCAACTTGCCTGGAAGAAAAAGAGGCAAAACTTCAATATTTCTCTAGAAAAGTTACCTTAGAGAACAACGCGAGATAACATCAAACAAAATTTTTCGATAATTTGTGTTCTCCATTTCTTTTGTGCACAGCTATTAATTAACGCACTTGCAAAGCAGCTAGAGAGATGCATCGCTGGCCAACACATCACATTTTGATAATGAAATAACTACATTACTATAGATCATTTATAACACGATAGAGCTGTAGCATGTGATTTTTGTATGAAGCATCTCTAAAGTCAATTTTTTAAGGATCTAAATAAGCATGAAGACTTTTTGTTCATGTCCCATTCAATAAAGGGCACTTTAATATCGTTTGAGATACAAAAAGTTCGGCATAGAAAACAGTGAATTTTCGGGGTCGAGAAGGGAATCGCTCTCTAATAAAAAAGAGATGTCATACTGAACCATTTAGCGTTCTAGATTTGGGTACCATTTTCTGAATTTTGTAAGCTTCTAGCAAGATATAGTTCTATCTCGAACTTTCTTTTTTTTCTTCAAAAAACGTTCTACCCTGATAAAAAGAAGTCCATTCAACACATATATTCTAGGTACTGCTGACTAATTATATGCTCGAGTCATTGTTTTTATCTTTCACCTTCTATTCTTATACTTCACTCCTTATTTATTTTCTTACTTCAGAAATTCTATATATAATCCCTTAATTCTATGCTTAACCCATCAATTCTATGTTTAGCCGATCATTTCTAACGTAACCTCTTATACGTATGCTTAATTCCTTTTCTCTTTGTCTGATTCTTTATTTTTATAGTAGCCCCTATATGTTTGTCTAAACCATTGTGTCTATGCCTTATTCTTTCACGTACACCTGATTCTATATATCTGTATCTATCGGTTTATTCGCATGTGTTCACCTATATCTATGTTCATACTGATAGATCGACTCCGATGCTTGCATGTCTATTCATGTCTCTTGTGCCAATTAGTCTTTCTGTGGGTTATAGTGAAATTGAAGAAATACCGTATTCTCTACATTAACTTGAAGGTGATGAAAGCCAAATGAGACGAAGAAGGATATGCTCAAATGGTTTAAATCTGCTTGCTAAACAAGTATTATATCACACGAAAAAGATTTAGCAATAGTTTATGTCAATCCGGTCGAATAATCAAAGTCGCAAAAACTATGTCAAACTCATTATTGCAGTGATTCATGAAACCCAAACATAGTGAGTTGTTTAGCGTACAGAAACTGTTTCTGCCGACAAAATGCTCTATTATGAAGATCTGGAAGGAAAATTTTTTTTTTGCGAAAAATTCCGACTAAAGTGCGTTTGAGAAGTTCACTGCATCGCTCTTACTGCTGCGAAACGTGGAGAGATTTTTCTATGCAAACTATGAGATTACAAAACTTTTAGTGAGGTTTCGTACATTTATAGCATCGTCTCCAAGTATAGTCAATTTCTGAAAAACTTCAGAAGATTCATTTGGTACCTATTTTTTCAGTATAATTCAAGCGAGATGTGCTAGCATCATCGTTCTAAAAAAGAAATCAGCATTAAAAAATTGGTGCGTGACACAATTATTCTAAACACTTGGAACCTTCTTTTACATGTAATGATTCTTTCAATTATCTAGAATCTTTAATAATTTAGTAATTACCAAATGAAGTCTTAAAAAGTTCAGCATATTCCCTAAAACTCTCAACGGTACCTTATGACACCGTTTTTAACAAGAGTACCAAAAAGAAGTAGGTAAATAGTGAATAGCGATATAATAATTAGTCACGATCAAATGTGTAGTACGTGTAAGTCAAAATACATTTTATACCACTCATAAACGACACTCTTAATGGGGTCACTTTACGTGCAGACTCCATGAGATAAAAAATGATAATAATTAAATTTCTTTTTTCACTAAAGACACAGGTGCATAAAAAAATAAGGTTGACTATAATTCTTCAGACGTTTGTAAATTTCTACTTTTTTTATTTCATATAACATAAAAAATATGTCATTATATTCGAAGATGCGCCCGAAAACCTCTATTATATGTGACACTATTTTCGAACATTTCTTGTCATAATCTTTCAGAAAAATCCGGTATAAGTTTCGATGCGAACGTCGAAGTGTGCGTGTTATCGTAATATCGTTGTTAGATGTCGTGTGCAGTGTGAATGTTGGTGGAAAATCTTTATAATTATTTATTTGTCTATAGTTAATTCATTAGATTTTGTTTATTTATTTATTAAGATAATCATTCATAAATTCAAGTTCCACGACCGAAAAATAAAAAAGTATGTCAAAATGTTTGTGAGGGTGTATGACATTTCCCCCAGGGTTCTCAAACATATCTGTGACAGTCTTTTATAGTAAAAGAATCTACGACTTTCCAGTCGACGATTCGTTGAAAAACTGTTTACGATTTACAACGTTTTTTTCTCATCTAAAGCGGTTTTATCATGTTTCATATCCAAATTCTTTAGGAATTACAATGAAACCTTTTTTCTTTGATATGGTTTTCAAAAATTTTTCGACCATTAATTTTTCTGCCAATCACTATGCATCTTGCTTGTTCTGCATTTTAGCGACTTCAATGTTGTATCTAGCATGATTAGCACGATTTCTTCATCTATGCAGACCAATCCATCAACACCAATGTAGAGAATCATCTTTTCCCACCGGATTTCGATGACTACTTTTGGCACTCACTGAAAACATTTTTTCGATGATACCAAGAGAAATTTGTATTATGTATGGTTCATCGATAAACATTGGTCAAATCTTATTGTACTTAAAAACCAAACTGAAAATGATCGAATCACTGTGAATAGATCACGTCCTTAATTCGCATACATAGCAGTGATTTTATTCAACAAACATTATCAGTATTATTTCTTTGTGAATTGACTGAAGTGCGTTCGTTTTCTTCAGCTCTTTTATTGGATATTTGTAATGATTTCAAAAAAATCATTGTCGACCTTTTTTTCATGAGACGACACTTGATACGATGCTTTACCTAAGCTATCTAGTTTGGTTTTAGATATTTCGTTTGTACTTTCAGCATGAGTGTCAGTACTGCTGCATCGACATTATACAGTTCATCCAACAAGATATTTGTATTGAAAAATGCAAACTCATCCATTATTGAATTGGTCTCAGGCCAGCAAGCCCTCAAAGAACTAGAAAAAACCGATGATTTTGTCAATAATTTTAGTCAATTCGATTTAGAATCTCGTGTAAAGTTGTTGTCAGCAGTAGTGGAAGATTATTTTAAGTTTATTGCACAACATATATTGGTTTGGGATGAAGAATTAAGTCAAGTAATGGAGTCGTGCATTCAATTTATCAATACCACTTGTCTAGAAAAACTGAAATTATTAACTTATCCACCACGAATTTATGTTGTATTAACAAATGGGAACGATGAAAATAATGCTGCATATTGCCGCAATGAAAATGTTATTGTAATGCCATTAACAGTTATTCTTGATGGATCGATACGTAAAGTATTTACTCATGAACTATTTCATATTTGGAGTAAATGGCATAAGAATCTAACGATTCGTGATGAATTATATGCAAGTATTGGATACTATAAAATACCAGTGGAGAAGTCAATCAAATTTCCACCTAGTTTACAGCCGAGAAAAATAACTAATCCAGATGCACCATTTGTTTTAAAATACTATATTGAATTGAAAAAACTTGGCGATGAAAGTGAAAAAGCATACAAATGTACGCCGATTATACATGCTTCTCGAGCTTTTGATCCCAACTTTTCCACTAATTTCTTCGATTATCTAGTGGCAACAACTTTGATCTTACACGATACGACATATGAACCACTAGAACCATTACAGTATTTATCATACGCAGATACCAGTAATTTTTATGATCAAATTGGAGTTAATACAACTTACATTATCCATCCGGAAGAAATTCTAGCAGATAATTTTGTATTATGGATGATGAAGAAAGATCAATTAGCAACGTTGAAATCACCAACTGTTATTTCGAGGATGAATGATATCATTTGTACTGCTGCACAGGATACAAGCCAGTGATGCTCAAACGAGTAAATTTTTCAATTTAAGCAGTTTCGTCTTCTAATTAAAACTGACCTAATTCTATACACATTTTACTGTAGATTCATCTTTTCTTTAAACATGATTACTAATGAGTGTTGAAGGGTTTCGCAAAAATAGAGAATCCAACAGATTGTGACAGATTTCTCAACATACCCATTTTCTTCTTCAATCACATAAAACTTGGCTTTAGTCGTGTTTTTGGATGTCATTCATTGTTGCCTATACTGTCACAGCTTTTCATTTTCAAATGGTTGTACATTTAAGAGATCAATTAAAGCAAGTATCATTAGTATTTTGTTAGAATTTTCATTCACATGTTTTTTGAGAATGTTGTCTTTTCAGATATAAATTACGCTGTCAGATCTCTACATAGTGTTAACACACAATTCAAATTTCAATCATTTATACTTTGTTGTAAAGTTTATAAATTTAAAAAACAAACAAGTTCGAATATTAAAATCTTTGTGAATTACGCTGAGGAAGAATTAGACTTATCATGCAATTTCTTCTCATTATCACAGACAGTATATGATGATGAGAATAAGACATGTTCTGCATTCAAAGATTTAAAGAATATAGGATGTTTGGACTACTATTTCAAAAGCTCTTCTGGCAAGTAAAAACAAAGTCATCGAATATCTACGACACGCACATCGACAAAATGTACGAAAAAAAACTAAAGATTTTTTCTAAGACTTGATTTAATGGTGCAGTGTGTACAAGAGAGGAAAAAAGCAAGATTTCAGTTTTCTGAAGTATGAGTGAAGTACAAGTGAAATAGAGTGAAGTATGCACTCTTAAAGTCTCGCTTTTCCTCCTTGATTCTGTATGTTCTATGTTTTCAATAAGACTCGAGGAAATATCACAGACTCTTACTACAAATCATCTTCTTTCTTATTCTCTTATCAACAAGCTAATATCGGATGATCGATAATAAATGGTTAGATGTTGCTCCTTTCTTTGGGAAAGTTTGAAATGATTTCAAAATCTGCATCTAAGTTCACTTGGCAACGACTTTCGTTCTGGATTAAATAATCGATTCTGTTCTTTGAAACTATTTTGCTTGTTGATATAAAATTGATAAGACTAATATGCATTTGATCGGCCACGTCCGACAGTCAAAAACAAGAAAATTTGGTTAAAATTTTTAACAGAGACTTAGCTGACAGTGATTTAGCTAAAAGTTATGAATATGCCACGATATTTCACATAAAATTCTGCATCTTTTAGCATCTTTTCCAGAATCTTTTCCAGAATCTTAAAATAGATATCTAACGTGGAAACATTTGCAATCAAAAATTTGAAAATGCCGAAAAAAAAGTCCTTTTCAAACGTACTGATATGGGTTTTTCTTCTCCAATGCAAAGTAGCTAATAAGACTTTACTATTTCAGTGACAATTTAGCCCACTTTGTTCAGAATTTGAATTTTGCACTCGATGCTATCAGAATTATCATTTCACAGAATGAATGCGTCTCTCAAAAACATTATTTTCGATCGTGAACCGAAAAACAACAATAGACTTGAGTTTGGAATCTTCTCCTACTGGAGAATAATGTCAAGAATATTAGAAAAACCATAGATATATTGAACACCAAATCGATCATTTTATGTACAATATTTTATTTTTAAAAATTGTATGAATCAGCGTAGGCTTGCAGAAATAATTATATATAGAAAGAGAATAGAAAGTCACAAGCAGATAATTGAATAAATGTTGATCTTTTTTGAATATTTCACCGATAAGCAAAATATTTTTGAAAATTATAATCGACTGGTTTGTAGGAAAAAATCATACTCTGTCGATTAGGTTTACATATAGTTTTTAAAAAGAATTTAAACTTCCCCAAAGACAGAAATAAAAATCGGTCATTTCTTATGCGTCATCTGACGTTACACCGGTTATTCGAATTTCTTATTCATGTCAATATAGTGGTTGAGAAAAAATTCAATGATGAACAATGTCCAAGAACACATCTTGTTGTACATTGTCGTCAGCATCTTATGAAGCGTTCTATGTAAAAAAAAAAACAAGAGCGTATATTAATAAACTCTGCGAAAGAGGTAGCAACTGGTTGCAAATTCATATATCCAAAAAGAATTTATGGACATAGAAAATAGTCAAGGGGTATATGAATTTGCAACGGGTTACAAACTCTTATCAAGATTTATGTAATGGTAATAGACAAGCAGTCAGAGATTTATTATTCTACATATATTTTTTACAGTGTTGGCAAATGTATGTTCGTTCTAATTCAAATTTTCACAGGTTTCTAGTGACAATATAGCCTCTATATGGCTGAAGTTTCAGCTTGAAATTCAATCATTCACATTCGCAGAGATCTCATAAGTAAAATGTTCATGTCTCGACAAGAGACGACCGGAAGACCCAAGCAAACTGGAATACTACACTACATTGAAATACTAATTGAATTGGGATAGTCTCAAATGAACACCAATTTGATAGTTACAGACGTTCTCTTGTAAGTAGAGAATCGAATGAAAATGAAGAAATAAAGGAAAATGCATTAATCTCTTTTAATCAATGGTGTTTTTGTTAAATCAATCATAAAATGTTTTTGCATTACTCCATGATATTACAAATACCCTTTCAAATTAAAATTTATCTGCCTTATAGTTCTGTATTTTTTTCGTATCTAATAAAAAATTTCTCATGTACAATAATAGTGTATGTCGTTCTAAATTCCTGTTAAAATGATTTCTAAAATACTCGACAGATGGTGTTAATTATTGATTGATTAAGAAGAAAATATTCTTATTAGTGGTTCCGTGAAATACCAAAAAAATAGATTTATCTTTTTTTTTTTAGATTTCTTATTAGTATGAGTGATACAATCAATTTTCTTTGTTATAAAAAAATGGTTTATTGTTTATGGTGTGAATTTGAAAGATTTTCAAACAAAATAACGTACATTTAATCTGAAAATATTGAAAGACAGTTTATATTTATCATGCCATTTAAAAAGCCACGTATGTCAACCATTATGTTCTTTATATTCGTATGGCCTTGCTGAAAACTTTATATAAAAAAAGAAAATTTATGTTCTGATTGTATTCACCATTAACAGGAATGATAAGTCATACTGATGCTAAAAATCATTTACTATGTAAATGTTGTAAGTAATGCATATTATGTTCGTTTCGTAAAAAGTGAGACGAAAATCTTTTTCTTTATCATATCATCAACTTGAAAATCGAGTTCAAAAGATTCTTTATTATATACAAAATTGTGTATAATGTATTGAAATTCATTATGAATTATATTCAATTTGTATGTAATTATTATACAGAAATAATTTAATGAAAATACTTGGCGAATATCAACATCTTTTTCATTTAACTTGTACGGAGAAATGATTTAAAGGAGAAACTTGTTGTTCATGTTCTACGTATGCTTATCCAGTTCACAATGAACTAAGTAAAATAGAATTCTTCTTTTTTTTCTTTGAATGGCTTGTATTTAATTGCTCAGTATTTTATGATGAATGCGCAGTATGTTTTTATCACACGCTCAGTAGGTTTTGCTCATTAAAAATTAATTTTAGCTTGGTAAATAATTTGAAAAGTCCAGTAATTAATTTAAAAAGACTCAATGTTAGCGAGAGTTTCCATCGAACTGATTGATACTAAAAACTCTTTTACTTTTCCAAAGCAGTCGCTATATATGCTAACGAACTAGGAAGAAACTAAATAGAGTTGGAAGAAAATATGAACAAGAGGGAAAATATTTTAACAATATCAAAAGGAGATAACCTTTTGGAAAATACCTGAGGATAAAGAAAAGAAAAAAATGCATGTATGTATTTATATATATATGTATATGTCGTGCCGAAGTTATATTTTTTTTCGAAGTTATTTTCCATGATTTAATTATATGTCAGTTATCAAGAGATGACCATTATCATGTTAAAGCATATAGTTACCGTTGAGTTTTCAGCTCAACAATATTGATAGCTACATTTATCACAAAATATTTTGAAAAGCGTACAAATCTTAACAATAACAACCATTTATTTTCCTAATTCTTTTCTGTTTTCCACCCAGATCAATGGTTTTGGTTCCTGAAATCGTAGGCATTCAACAGAAACGTGCCTGAAAAATCGGGAAAATGATAGCAACTGGGAAGCAGAAGTCCGGTGGTCGGATCCAGTGACTAGATTCTTCTAGTTCCGACCAAAAACGACTGTAACTGAGCAAAATCGACTGCAGGATCTAGTCACTGATTTTCTGCTTCCAACTTCCTACCATTTTTCCGAGTTCTGTGGCAGGAAACAGCCTGAATGTCTTGATCGAAGATTCAAATGTGTGGGAGTGAGGCTGAACGTGGAGTGTGGGTGTGGATGTAGATGCATGCGTATGCATAGTAGTACATACCAGATATGGGGTCGGCTCTTGCTTTTTGGTAGTGAAGCGAAACTATTTATCTTTTAAAGCCTGTGAACTGAACCAAATCAGAACTGGAAGACAAATGAACGTGTATATTTTGAGATCGGATTTAGGTGAGATCGACTTTTGATTTTTCAGAACAGAACCGACTTAGTTGTTAAAAAGCTCGAATTGTGTCGATTTCGGTTTATTTCAGTTGCAAACCGAATTGCTGTCTTTTCTGGTGAACATGTTCGTGAGAATCTTCTCTTCAACATCACCCATACCCACGCAGCACATCGTCACATTTACACACACACTTTTGAACAGAAAATGAAAAAGTATTAGCAAAATAAAAAGATTTTGTTCTTAATGTTTTGTACACTTTTCAAAATACTTTTTAATAAATGTAGCTATCAACATTGTTGAGCTGAAAAATCAACTAAAACTATATGCTTTAGCATGATAATGGTCATCACTTGATAACTGACATGTAATTAAATTATGGAAAATAACTTCGAAAAAAATATAACTTTGAAACGACATACATATATATATAGTATGTTATCAGTACGATAGCAGAATAGAGAAAAAAAAGAAACATTACATATAAGTGAACTACACCATAACACTCAGTATTAAAGGGTGTGGGTATTGACCATTCTAACGGTAGCATACATACCCACATCCACGCTCACAGTGGTACACTACCAGGAGCGCTATCTGAAATTTTCAAATGGAGTGCATACCAGTAGGACAATAGTTTTGTATCTCACGAAAATAGTTCTTATCCGTGCCGCTTCCACATATCTTTCGATCAAAGGGAGTGCATGGGCATCCATTGCATCTTCCTGCCTATGCTCCTGCGCTTCACATCTCATACACTGTAAAAAATGGGCGTAGAATAATAAACCCTCAAAAAGGGTTTATGACCACGGCATAAACCCTTTTTGAGGATTTATTATTCTGCGCTCATTTTTTACAATGTAGCCACACTCTATACTCATACTCACACCCACATCTACATCCCACAGTCATATCCACGCACTGATGGTTTGATTTCTTTACTGATAATTTGTATACAATACTGAATGTTTAAAAAAAATGCTGAGCATTTAATTTGTTCCCTTTTTGAAATTATTATTTTTATTTGTGTTTAAGAATCCAAACGAATACATTTTGAGTCCTCAAACTCGTCAATCGATATGATTTAATTCAACTTTTTCTAATGAACTCTCATAAGTTATTTAGCTTTTTTGTTTTTTGTATTCATTCTATTTTTGTTGCTCTTTCCTAGTGAATATTGAGACCGATATATATTTATCAATATGTTAAAATGTTTTAGATGAGTTCAATTCATCCAGCTCCTCTTTTATCCAGTTTACCTTGCGAATGGTGTTCTCAACTAACACTTCGTGACCAATTCACAAAGTTTTGTCAGCATAAAGTTTGTAATCAATGTATTCTTATTGATAAACAATGTCGATCGGATTGTCCACTATGCTGGTATATAAATGCAGCACAATTTATACGTCAAAATAAAATCTGTTCTGGTAATTAGAAACAGCATCATTGCTAGAATAGATCATCAAAGTCTAAAACAGTAAAGATATTAATTCATTCTTTATGAAAATATATTAAATCGAAATTCATTTAAGATCTAATTTTATTCTTAATAAGACGAAGATAATTGTGAACATTTAAACAAAAAAATTATTTGCTAACAAATAAAAAAAGCCTAAATCTAGTTTGATTAATTCGAAAATTAATAAATTCTTTGAAAATTTTCATTCTGATTAATTTCAATAATCTATATTTAATGAATAAAATTGGGTTTTCTGATAGACAAAACTGACAATACATTCAATTTTAGTCTGTTGCAATGGAATTAATCCCTGTGATAAAACACTGGAATGCTCTCAACATCATCCGCACTGTCCTCAATGCTATATGCAAGGTTGCATTTTATGCCAATTTCGTAGACTAAGCACATGGAAGAACACCTCTTATCGTGATCTTCCAGCGACTTCTCAACGTATTCTTTATGTATGTCATATATGGGAAACGAAATTTGAAGAAGCCGAAAAATCGTTGATGAATAGTGATGTATCATTCAGTAAAGTAGATACATCGTTTATGGACATGGATAACAAACAACATGTCTCAGGTTAGTTCTTTTTACAATTGTATTTGAGATCAATAAAAAAAAAAATTTTCTTTTTACTTTTTCTTTCATTTTGTCCGAAAGATGGATAATATGAGTCATCAAATTTCTTTTTTCTTTTCCGTTAGAATAAAAAAAAAATATTTATTTTTCGATTAACAACAGGTAGAATGGGTGAGTCAATCTTGTTTTTTTAAATAAAGAAATTCTTGTATAGATTGTTTTCATTGAAATGAAAAGAATAATTGTCCTACTTTATTTTTAAATAGGTCCGATTCTGTCACTAGGGCATAAAAATAAGTCTCCAACAAAAGAAGAGACCACGGATTGTATGATATGCCTAGAAAAGTTGGGCTCATCATATCGTAAACTTGAAGTATGTGGTCATCTTTTTCATAAATTCTGCATCGAACAATGGTTTCAATCTAATGGAAAACAATCTTGTCCAAGTTGTGGACATGTCTATGGTATTAGTAAAGGTATCGTCAATAAATAAAGAAAAGTCTATTATAATAATAATTTCTATAATTGTTAAGGTCCTCAACCTGCTAATGGCCGCATGACAACCAAACTCATAAAAACACCATTACCAGGATTTGAAAATGAAAGCTATGGATACGAACGACCAACTATTGAAATAACTTATACATTTCCACCTGGTATTCAAGGTCCTCTTAATCCAAACCCTGATAGACCTTACCGTGGAACAACACGTTATGCTTATTTACCAAATAATAAAGAAGGAAAAGAAGTGTTACATTTATTACAAAAAGCATTTGACGATCAGCATATATTTACCATTGGAACATCAACAACCACCGGTCAAGATAATGTTATTACATGGAACGATATTCATCATAAAACAAATATTCAAGGTGGACCTGAGCGGTAAAAAAATATTCTTCTTGACTTTTTCTTTGAAATTCTTAATTTTTTTAGTTTTGGTTATCCAGATCCAACATATTTATTTCGTGTTCGCCAAGAACTTGCTGATAAAGGATACAAATAATCGTTTTTTTTTATTTATATTTTTGTATTAAACCTGATTTGAGTACAGCTACAGAGCAGAACGGCACTCCCCTTTATTCAACATATAAGAAAACAAGAAAAAATCTATTAGCATATGAATTTCATTATTATATTATAAATGCATCAAAGCTGATTGAATCTATTAATTAAGAGAATATTTCAACAATTTTATATAAGTCTATGATAAACGAAAATGAACAGAAATAAAGAGGAAACACGCTGCGGTAATGCATAAAAAGAAATGCCTCTCAATTAAAGTAAAAAAGGTGAAGTATTTGACAAGGAGTCTAATAGATTCAGTTGAACGGGGAAAGCCATATACGAAACTGTTACTTTCACCACACTTGCTTAACAAAAATCATTATGATTTAGGTCTCCTATGAGAATAAGAATGTTTTATTGAAAAATAATTATATAGAATAATCAATCGAACTGATTTGTTATGCTAAATTTATAAATGGTTTGTCGTCGAGTTCCCGTCTCCACATGAACTCTTATAAATAAGTTGATAATAAAGTTTGACGTATTTCACTTTCCTTTTTTTCGTTTCTCTTGACTTGCATCCAAATCTTTTCTGTATTCTGGGTATGCACATCAGTTATTCGTGTGACAAAACTGATGACCTGATTGACTGTTATATGAGAATAATCAGCATCATTTCCTAAAGGTCTATAAAGTCTCCATTCATCTGAATGTATTGTTGTATCTACAAGATATCATGTCATTTTTAGCTCATAAATTTTTCAAGTATTCAAATTATCAAGGTCTTCAATTTTAATATTCATACTATTTTAATTCAATTTGCATATAAATACCAATTATTTTTGTTATGCAAGTGCTGTCAAAATACCAGTTATATATATTTTTTTCCTTGTACAACAGAAATTATTCGACTTCTTATAAAAAGCTGCATCTTTTTTTATTTAAATGAGAGATATTTCTTTTTATGCATTATCGAAGCATATTTTCTTTTTATTTCTGTTCATATTCGTTCATCCTAGAATTATATAAAATTGTTCAAATACTCTCTTAATTAATAAATTCAATTAGTTTCGATAAATCATCCCCTGCCTAGGAGATTCTCTCAACATCAATTTGAACTGTTTTCATATGACATCTATATCTCATATTCTACGTTTAAAATGTAATGGTTAATTATATTCACCAATAGATTTTCTATTGTTCTGTATATGTTAAACAAAGTGGTGGGTGTCGTTCTTCTGCAGTTCTATCTTGATTTGTGATATATAAATACGTATGTATTGACAAAATGAAAGAATATTTTATTTTAGATAGTAATGGCTGCGTCTTATTGGAAAAGTTCTCAATTTGAACAATGGTTATTTGATCGTCAAGAATTGATGTCATTTCGTTTACGTGATATATCATCATGGTCTACAAACAATAACTCATCGTTAATAACAGAAGATGATTATTCAAAAATTCTTATTTTTTATTCAAATATAGTTCAGCATATAGGTGAACAATATAAAGTTCGTCAACAAGTTATAGCAACAGCAATTGTTTATTTAAAAAGATTTTATGCACGATATCCATTAAAAAGTATTGATCCATGGCTTCTTTGTCCAACTTGTTTATTTCTTGCTGCTAAAGTTGAAGAATTTTCGACACTTAATCATCCACGAGTTTGTAATGCAGCTGCAACAACTTATAAAAAATATGCACATTTACTAAGTAAGATTAAAATACATAATAAAGACATCTTTTGTTTTCTATTTATTAATAGTATAGTATATTATTTTTAACATGCTTTATGAGAATTATTTTGAGCAAATTAAGTTCGTACGTTTACGGCATTGAGATTTTTTGCTCTGTTTTTGGATAAATTTCTTTCTTTATTGCATCATTCTCGATGAAATGAAAGATAAAGAGTAAACGAAATTGAAATAGAGCACAAATAGTTGAGTATATATATACAAAGTTATTCACACTTAAATCTACAAATGATTTCAGCCTTTCTGCAATAAAGCGATCAAAGGAAAAAGAAATGATTAAGTCCTATTTTTGCTAATAAATATTTATTTATAGCTAAAAGAATAATTCGGTATTGATTTTGTTGTCATTCAGTGGAGCAGAATAAGATCTTACTTCAGTGACGAATCGAATTCATAAGAAAGAGAGATAAAATTCGTTGGATCTTGAGTCTAGACGTGATCGAATCCAAAGTTTTCCTATTGATTGGATCAAAGTCGAGATTAATATTCGATTCATACAATAAATTTAATTGAGTTGTTTTGGTTTTGTATTTCTATTCACTCAACTCAAAAATAAAGATTATAATTTATCAAGTTCATTTAAGAAAGACCGATTAAAATTTCAAAAAGCAGAAGTTTGAAGTTCGTTCGCATAAAGAAAAGGTCAAAACAAAAACAATAAGAAAATAATGAAGATGAAAATATTGAAAAGAAAAGTATTGAGAGAGAAAGTATTTATTTGACTCGATTTATCTTTTATTGTTTCTTCTCAAATGGATTCATTGTGTTAAATTTTGCTATGGTGACAGTCATTTAATGAGAAATTAAAATCAACATACAACGATGAACACAAAATTTTCGTTCATAAATGCTGTTTTTGTTTTATTTGATGTTCCAATCAAATTGTAGATTACTTCTAATAATTAAGATGAGGGTGACTACTGAATTTAATTTTCTCAAGAAATGATGATCAATATTGGAATTTATTATAGGAAATTGATTTGAGCAGCAATAATAATTAGGTAAGACGATTCATTTGAATAGTCAACGAACATGCTTTCTTTCGACATTTTGTTTCCAAACTCAATCATTACTAAAACCTAAAAAAAAAGCAATAATTTAGTTGCATTTATTGGAAGTCTATGAGGTAAACTGTTGGATGAAATTGATCTACCAATTTTGCTAGAATTTTATTTCAATTTAATTAAAAAAAAAAGAAATAAAACGATTGATTTAGATTTTTTTATGAAATGTGATTAAATAGTTGACGTAAAGTTTTATTTTAATTGTAGGTGGTCCAGGAGAATATCCATATCAAATAAAACATATTCTTGAGTGTGAATTTTATTTACTTGAAATAATGGATTGTTGCTTAATAATTTATCATCCATACCGTTCATTAGATATGTATACAAGAGAATTTCAAATTGATCAACCATTATTTGAAACATCATGGCGTATTATAAATGATTCATTAAAAACAGATGCTCCACTTTTATATCCACCATATGAAATAGCACTTGCTTGTCTTTTACTTGCTGCGACATATCGTGATAAAATGGCAATACTTAAACAATACATGATTGATGCACAAATTGATGTTGAAAGAGTTTATGAAGTTGTTAAACTTTTACTTAAATATTATGATTTAATGACAACATATGATGCTGATCCACCGAATGATGGAAAACAAATAAAAGATCTTTTATCGAAAATTCCAAAACCTAAAATAATTCCTAATGAATTATCACGTCCATCATCACAACCAAATGAACAACAAATTCAAGGAACAATTGGACAACAAAATAATAATAATAATAATAATAATAATAATAATAATAACAACAATAATAATAATAATAACAATAATAATAATAACAATAATAATTGAAATATGAAAATAATTCAGATAGAAAAATCAAATATTGATTTTGTTTTGTTTCTTTTTATAAAAGAAAAAAAGAAAATTTTTGAATAAATAAATATTAATTAGTCATTGTATATTGTACTTTAGATTGTTTCTCTTATATCTTAATTAATGTTATGGTTACTTCAAAAATGAGCCATTTATTGGCATCTTCATTCAATAATCGAAAAAAACTAGCAGATGGGGATTCTTCAACTACAACAGTAACAACAACAACAGCTCCCACGGTTTTTCAATCAAATTTAGCTTGTGTTTTAAATGATCCAAAAAAAGCGCGTGCAGAAATTTCAACATTTTTTACTAAAACATGGGGTTAGTTTTGTTTCTTTTTTATTTAAATAAATAAAAAACAAAATAATTCAATTTAAAGGTAATTCATTTGTTGATCGTTTACCTGATCCATTAACACGTCTTGGTGATTATAGTCTTAATGATTTTGAAACATATTTTAATAGTTTACGTAAAAGTGAAAAATATGGTCGACCACGTTTACGGCAGCTTTCATCAAATGACTCAAATGCTTCGCAAAAAACGAACTCAGTTATTAACATTCCACAATTATTTTTTTCACCACAGTTTACATTAAGTGATACATCAACATTTAATCTTGTTTTTCCAGGAATTATTCCAGTGAGTCGTCCATTATCTCCAATACATTTTGAACAACAAAAAACAAGAACCACATCAACAAGTAGTGACAAATCTGAAGGAACTTATAGAAGGCAGTCAACTTCTTCAACAAGTAATAACAAATCAATAACCAATGGAACTGTTAGGTTTGTTTTAATTATTTCATTCGAATATTAACTCGAGTTTGATCTATTTTCTTTTATAGACGAAAGCCTTTTTTTTAGTTTAATGAGAATGTCATACTCACTGTAAAAGAATTCGCTTTTCATCTTACAAAAATATACATTTTAATAAATGATTATTTATTTAATATATTTTTTAAAGCTAAAATTGAAAGCTCGATTATATTTATGCAAACAAAAATAAAGATCTGAAATCGGTTTAGGAAAATGCAATGAAATCTTCAAAAAATACATTTGTCTGTTTTCTATTAATTTTAAGTATCGGTTGAGTTGATTTCTGAACTAAAAAAAATATTTTCCTGAGATTTATTTTGCAAACAATGTTTCAACGATAATCATGATGTAATCTCATAAAATATTATTCATGTTTAATATAGTTTGTCGAACCCATCCTAGACCTGGGTCTCAATTCGAATTTAAATCAATATTCAATACACATTATAAATTTAATTGATTTTTTGGTAGCTATACTCATTTTACTGAAAAAGAATGCTGTAATATATTTGAAAAAAAAAGAACAAAAAATTACTTTTTTCCCTATAGTATTTGCGTATAATTGCCATAATAAATACTAAAATGAAACTTATCAGATTCATTCTGGACTTCGATTCAAAAGACTATTAAAAATGCGAGTCTGGATAGAAAAATTTGGACCCAACAGATCCTATTAGACAGTATCGATATTCTAATAATCTACGACGCATGTCTATTTACACAGATTGAAACCTGATGCATTTAAATCAAACATGAGAAAAGATCATTTTTTTTTCTTCCATAGATAGAGCAAAATTTCTACTATAAAAAGAATATTTTCTAACGAAGTTACTGTTATATTTAAAAGTTAAACTTAGTTTTAAATTACAAAATAACTACATCTATTTGCTTTATATTAATTTTAATCGTTGAAACTTTAATATAAATTCTAATTTAAAATTGATAATTTTATCCTGTCGAATTGTAAAACTTTCTAAGTATGATCATATTAGTAGCAAGTTTAATTCATTAAGTCTATTTCTTTTAGAGCCTGCCACAACAATTTTTTTTTTCGTAAGATTTATAAATTTATATGTTTGATTATCTTTGAAATCTCTGAAAATGAAAAATAAATCATCGTGATGTTAAATAAGATTTTGAAGATAAAATGAAATAAAATAAAATTTATTTAATTTCCATAGTGTTAATGTATCAACTTCCTCATCGCCAAAACATTCAATAAGCTCAACAACACGTTTATTACAAGATAAATATACTCATTATTTAGATGAAGTCGAATTATTAATAACTCGAGCATTATCAACAAAGTCTCATTGTTTTCATGATGCTGTTCGTTCTCATGATGAAATTCAATCATTTTTAAATACAACACGTCATGCAATATCATCACTTCGTGGTGAATTATCAAATTATGATTCTCAATCATTATTAACACTTCTTCGTCTTTATCGTTTACTTCGTCAAAGACAAAATCAAAGACAACTTCTTAAACGTTTAGAATCATTATCAGTTGTTAAACAAACTCATATGCAAGTTCGAGCTTTATTAACAACAAGTGATTATTTATCTGCATTGGATTTAATTGATGAAACACGAGAAATTATTTCAACACAATTAAATGATCTTGTTTGTTTAAGATTTTATGATGCACAATTAAATGAATTTTATTCATTAATTATTAATCTTATGAGACAAGAATTTGGACAATCTTTAACTAATCAATTATTAACACAACAAGGTTTTTTTTTATTTTATTTTATTTTAATATCAATAAATTGATTTGCTGTATTTAGATTTAACATTATCAAATGATTATATTGAAGAAGATAAATTGATAACGATTCTTATTGGATTAATTCGTGTTAAAGATGAAAAATATATTGATGAAATTCGATCAAAATTTGAACAATTTATGTTGGATATTATTGAACGAGCAATATCATCAAATTCAAAAGATAATTTTTTGGAAAAATCAAATAAAACAACAATTAAAAATAACAGGTAATTTAACAAACAACTAAAAAGAATTTTCAAATAGAATTTTCTTTAAAAATAAACTGCATTCAGAAATTCTCAAGATAATAAAACAAAGCTTAGAGTCTCTTAAGAATAGATTTTATTGTTTTCCAGTTCCATAGGCTTCTTTGAAATTCCCACTTGTAAAAATCCCGCTATGATATAGTGTTTTTCCATGTGTCTCGATTGTTTCAGTCGATGAACTTGGTTTTTTTTTCTTACTGTGAGATATTCATTCACAATAAATACCTTTTTATACATCAAACAACAGTTAAAGTGTTATCATGCATCAAGACATATAGAAATCACAAAACTTATAGAAATAGTGGGAGGAAAAAATCCTCCCGCAAGTTTTTAGAAAACAATTCGGTTTCAAATCAAAACAACGTCATGTTAAACTAGTGTTGGACGAACATATATTTTTTTTCTAATAACATCTAAATTGTTGAAGAAAAATTATAGATAATCATATAATAATTTCCATAGACTTGTCATGACCAACAAAATGAATTTAATGAACATTTCAATATCTCAAATTGATTAAAACAGCTCAACATACTAATATCGTGAATTTTTCTATAAATGCGTTGGTTTGATGATTCTTTTGTCGAAGAATTCTATATTCCTTCTAAAAACACTTCTTGTTTTGCTTGTTATAAATTGCAGATGAATAACTTTCGTTTTCGACATTGTTCTCATACGCTCATTCATTTTTTATTTAAATGTAACAATATTCAATGTATAATGGTTTATATGAGAAGAGCTGATGAGCATCAATTAGGAAAAAGAAACAATCATAGAAGATCATAAATGTCCTATTTATCATTTAAATAATGCAACTTTGCCTAACGATATTGTAAAAGTAAGTTTCTACATTAGAAGAGATCTGTCGAATACTGTAGCCCACGAGTTTCAAATTCAGGTTGAAATTTAGTTTTTTTTCCAGTCTTGATGTTTTTTGTCCTTTTACATTTTTTATGCAATACAAAAATTTATTTTGTATTGTGGCTATGACAAGGGAGGAAAAGCAAGAGTTCATTTACTTCAAAAGTATTCTGAAGTACAGGTGAAGTACTGAGGAAGTACTGAGGAAGTACGGATGAAGTACATGTGAAGGTATTAGCAATGAGAGAAAAAGCAAGACTTCACGTACTTCAAAAGTATTCTGAAACAGGTGAAGTACCAATAAAGTACTGATGAAGTACAGTGAAGTATCGGTAAGCGCATACAGGTCGACGATTATGAAGTCCCGTATACGCTGGTAAACGATCATACTCTGTACTACGCGGCTCAGCAATACGTCCATATATTTCAGCGACCGTATACGTAGAAATACAAGTAAAGCACAAAAAAGTAAAACGAAGTAAAAGTCTTGCTTTTTTCCCCTTCGGCTATGATCATATAGAGGTCCAAATCCGCTATAATTAATAACCCTGTTTCAAAAGGCCACATCTATTAAAGCATAGAAGTGATGGCTCATTTTATGCATACATGACATTTGTCTTATCTTGATCTTTTTATATCACTGTTACGTATTTCTTATATATATATTTGTTTGGATATTTATGTATCGTAGCTATCATTTTCCAATAGCAATGTAATTAGTTGGTTTTATTCGGGTAATTATAAAGGAAATAATTATTGATTTCCAAATTGAATATTCACTAGTGATAGTGCTAAGGATAATGACTATCAGGTGAGATGTCCAAAAGAAGAAGCATATTTAGAAATAGACACTAGGACAACTTATTAATTATAATTTTTTGTCAAAAACTTAAGAAAATGTTGATATGAATATCGAAGTAGATAATAACAGGGAACAACTTTCATTAAAGACAAATATTGCGAACACTACTTTTGAACTTAGTTATTCAAGAGCTTGATAAACATTAAAGATACTTTTTTTCTGTATAAATCTGTTGTCATGTGTAGAAATATATAACTTTGAAAAGCATATGTCACACATTTTTTCTTTGAACTTTTGTATAAATGTAGTGCGATGATCTATTAGTAATATAATACAATTAAATAGTCTATCGTGTCCTCTAGCAAATATCCAAGTATTTGGGTAAAATAATAAATATTTATTTCAGAAAAGTGATTACAAAAAACCATTCCTAAAACTGAATTGGAGACTAAAGGATTATAGATTATTAGAATAATGAAGAATATGATCATCGTATTTGCGATTAATCTTATATGAAATGAGAAATTCTATTTAAAAGAAAAATTTATTATAATAATTTATAAAATTTCGAAGATAAAAACTAATTTAATATTGTATATTAAAGTGAACAATCTTCATTGAACGAAGAATCTTCTACAACACATCGATACACATATTTATCAACAATAAATTCAAATTCAGGTTCGTTTTCTTCATGGATTCGATCAATTAATCTAATATTAAAATCAACTGAACACGGTCTCAATCGTCTTAGAAATCTTTCTCAATATATAAGTGATGCACTTTTAAAACATCAACTCAATAATATTCCATCAATAACATTATTATTACATAATATTTATGATATAATAGAAGAACGTCTAACAATTGTATTAACTCAAGAATGCACGCGTTATCAAGTTCATTTTGAACGTTTATCACTTGATGAATATGCACAAATGGTTAAATCAATTGAAAATTTTATATTAAATGTAAATGGTTATGATAAAAAATATAAATCTCGTCCATTAAAAACATTTTTACAATCCCAAACAAGTAAATTTTTAACGCATTTTCATGATGAAAGAAAACAACGCGTTGCACAAACGTTAGATAATGAACAATGGAAACAAGTAAAAAAGTTTTTTTTTCTTTTCAAATAAATAAAATATAAATAAAATTGATAGGTTCCAGTTCCTCGTTCAATTCAAAATTCAATTGACGAACTTTTTAATTTATCATCTTCAATAAATCCAAATGGTTCGGAAACATTAATTATTGATAATGAAAGTTTTGTTTTGTCAAATAGTGCTCTTCATTTATTTATGTTGGTGCTTGATTATTGTTCATGTGCTCAACTCTTAGCTTCATCATCAATAAATGATGTTGAACATCGTCTTATTGAACTACTTAATCTCTTTAATTCTAAAACATGTCAATTAGTATTAGGTGCTGGGGCTGTTAAATTAGGAAAAATAAAAACTATTTCAGCAAAAGTTCTTGCTATTACATGCCGATGTTTACAATTTATTAAAATAACTTTACCAAAAATAAAAGCACATTTTGATCAACTACAGGTATTATCTTATTTTTTTAAAATTAGAGCTAACTAGAAAAAAAAAACACTACTATATTTTCATTTATAATCCGTTTTATTTTACTAATCAAATCAGAACATTGTTTTTTTTCATTAAAAGTGATTATCAATTCACCGTCTCTTTAAATGATTTCGTGGTAAATTTAGAAGTTTATGATCAGACACATAACTTTAGATCAGGCTTTCTAGCAGTCTTCTTTGATTAGATAGAAAATACTAACTAATATTGTAGAATATTCACTTCGCAGAATAGCAAATAAATCGTTTATAAATTAAGATAGCAAAATCTCGACATTTTATGTTTATAATGGCAATGAATATTTTCAAAATTTTCATTCTTAATATGATCTTTCTATAAAATATTCACTTGCAATAAAAATAAATAATCTGAAACTTCAGTTCGAATTAGATTTCTTCAAAAGATCATTTCTTTTCGTGAAGAGTTTATAAAAACAAGAATTTGATTGATTTGCTTAGGCAATAGCAAAGTAGACGAGTAAATAAGGATACTATTACTGGTAGAGAAAGGAAAACTGATTTTAGGACTACATCAAATGTTTTTGTTCATGTTTAATTGGATATTCAATATGAAGGAAATTATCAATGAAATGAACCATTTTATAACAGCAAAGTGTTTCAAATACATACATATTAGAAATGAATAATTATAAGTTCTATGTTAACAAAACTACTGTTAAATCAGTCAATAAAAAAAGACTGGCTCCGTTTCTGTTTTAATTGGATAGTGATAGTTGTTTTCATTTGTTAAATAAGATCAGTATTATTGAAATCTTTTGTTTTATCGTATATTCATAATTTGAAAGTGTTTTTTAATATTTTATTTAAAAAAACTGAGAACAAAAATAATAATTTAATTAAAAATAGTAAAATGTTCTCTATGAACTAATGAAGATCAAGATTGAAAAGAATTTTTTTTTTAATTGATTTGTCAAAGATTAGTTTAACTGAATTATAGATTTTTAATTGTTTTTATTTTGAAAAATATTTTTAATGAATAAAATTTATTTTTGAAATAAATTATTTCTTTAAAGGCTTTATCTGAATCTTCATCAACAATTTCATCAATTTCATCTGCTAAGCAATTCGAACAATTAGCAAAACTTTATTCTGAACATATTGATGAAATTCATGGAAAACTAATTTCAATAATTGAAAGTACATTTGATGATACACTTTCATCTTATGAAGTTCGTGCACCAATGCCAAGTGATTGCTTTCGTACACTTGTAACACGACATATAACTGCTTTTTATAATGCTGTTGCACGTATTGTTTCACCTAGTGATCTTATTCTACTTTTTACTCGTCTTAATTCAATATTTAAACAGTTGTTAGCAAAACGTTTACGTCAATTAAGAATTGCTAATGATGGTGGACCTCAACATGGACTTTTAACAAGTGATCTTTTGTATTATATTAAACAGGTTCAAAATTTTCCTGGACTTGAAATGTTAGAATTGCATGTTGATGAAATTTGGACGGCAAATTAATCCTTTTTTTTTTCTTTCTTTTATTATTTTCTTGTTTATTTTTCTTCAAGTTAAATATATACACGAAAAACATACTAAAAAACAGTTCATATTACAATTTCTTTTTCATGCTAAAATATATTCCAGAGTTGTAATTTATACATAGATTGATTACATTATTTCTGATAGATTTGTTGAGTTTATCGGATTTCGAAGAAGCTTACGAGTTTTCTTATTTATACACGGTTGGATATACCATTTATTACTCCCTCGAACCATATTGTTTTTGTTTTATTTTATCTTGCATCTGAATTCTACACTTGATGAATTTCGCCAATCGAAAAAATGTAATCTTTTCAACGTCATATTTTACTAATACAAAGTTGTTCCATGAGGAAGACTGATACATAGAGGTCTATCTCAGTCCACCGTCTACGATATATAAAATAAGCGAAAAAAAAAAACAAGCTTATCGAGCTTTTGTCAAAAAATTTATCTGTAAAACTTGATGTAAATTAGACTAAGACCATGAAAATTGATGAAGCAATGAACAGGCTATCCATTAATGTTTTTTTGAGAAAATAGTTTAATGATCATATAACTGAAATTCTTTCGCGAAGAAATGAAGAAAATTCTTTTTCGAAAAAATTCATGTATAAACTTGTTAAGAAATCATCAGATTTCTAGCTAAAATAAGCAATAAATCACAAGAAAAACTTATAGCTCGATAGAGGAACAAATGTTCTTTTTGTCTACATAAAAATAAAAATCAATTGTCAGTATTCAAACGAATAAAAGTTATGGAAAAACTGTTCTGATAAAAGCTTCCTAAACTGTTGGCATCAAAAAACTATGTTTAGCTGCTTTTTGAAATTCATCAAAATATTTGTGAAGATGATGCAAGAAGCATAATCTGAAAACTATATGTTACATTCAACGAGTTAATACTTGATTTAATAATATCAAAATAAGAATTTCATGTTTCATTTAAATATAGTATATGATAATAATACTATATGACCTCCTCAGTATATAATTTCAGCTTTCATTCTTATTCTATCATCGATGAACTTCATATTTGTCATTCTGAATACTTCCTTTGATGGATGTTTTTTTTTTTTCATGAACTCTGATCATTCTTCGTCGCAAATAAAAGTTACACATAGTAGTGAGTAGATTCAGTTTATAGAGTATTTATTTTTCCAATATACATTCACACACACACATCGTCGTCATAAATAATATGACATATACCACTAATGAATTAGAGGTGTAGTTTAGGTATAGAATAAGTAAGCAATAATCTCATTATGGAATTCAAGAAGATAGTCGTCAAGCAAAGACAATGAAAGTGACTGTCATAACCACTTGTCCAAATAAAGAATGGGAGTGTAGAAGAAATATGACAATTTAGTGCACGTGAGTATTGTATCAGGTCATATTTCTTCTAGAAATTGATTAAATGGAAGTGAATTCAAGATCATGAGTAAAATGGAGAATTCTGCAGGAACCCATATCCCATGGTTTTGTGAATTTGCTGTTCTTTTTTCAGAACTTGAAAAATTATCTTCTATTGTTGCCGAAATTTCTACAGGTTGCGCTGAAATAAAACGGATACTATACAAAACTTCATGAGTGTAGACGAAATGGATTCTATTTTTTAGGTACCGTAGGCACCTTACAATGGGATGCTTGACAGACATATGTGAAAATGTTTTTTTCCAACGTCTATCCATTTGCGTAGATAGATGCATATGTGATCTATTACTTTCTAAAATAACGATTCTCAAAGTTTTACAGAGCTCTAGGAAAAGAACCAGGCAAGACTTTGACCTAGGAACCCGCATAAATAAACAAAGTTAAGTTGTTCAGCAATATAACACAATATTTCATAACCAAACAATATTACAAAAAAGTTGCTCAGCTGTCGGCTTTATCTCAAAATAAAATAATTCTATTTGAATTTAAAACAGAGGAGAAAAAAGAGGCTTCTCAGACGGAAAACCTATCTGAAAATCTGTCGTTACGTATTTTGTGAACACTACAAACGATTAACATACGATCGAGCTCAAACTTTTACCAGATATTCCTACATGTGCACTCTAATGATGATAGTCATGCCAACTCGTGAAATCTATCTTAGACTGTTTCAGAGATTTCCAAAAAAAAAGAGTTTCGGTCAGAAATCCGGTTTTAGACATTCATATAGCACTGTAAAAAAAAACTAACGTGATATTCGAAATCAACGCATTAAATTGCGTCGAATGATATGAAGCTCAAAGAATTTGAAAAAATCCTCGAAAAAATACGATCAAGGGTCTGCCAGACTTATTTCGTCAAAGAATGCTTTTCTAAGAAAAGCTTTTAGTTCTCTAATATGATTTCCTGAGTGATATAAAATCATGTTTGAGCAAAAGAAAACCGTTTTCAATGAAGAAAGTCGCATTTCAAGTTACCTATGCAAAAGCTGCCCAAAGTCCAAAAATTCTCTCATGCTTTTTTGTCGAAAAATAGTTTTGAAAAGGCTTTTATTTTTATAACTGTGGTTTCCTGAGCGATATAGAGTTGGTAGGGAATTTGAATTTGCGACAAATTCAAAAATCAACCAGTCAGAAGCAGTAAAATATTCCACACAGTATATAGGTATACCACTATAGCGGTATAGAGGTATTAGGGATGTAAAATTTCAGAGGTGTTCAATTTATGTCGAGTGGAAGCTGAAGATAGACGAAACCATGTACACAGAGACGAACGTAGGCCACAGCTCTTCGGGGGCACGTAGCACCCCGACGCCGCGACACAGAAATAAAAGGTGAGTAATGTGAGTCGAGGAGTTTCTGACTAATGAATACTTCAGTATGCATACTGCATCGCTTTATTTCTCATAGCGCTATAGCGGTATAATTTTATTTTGTTACAAATAGAAATGATTTTAAGGAATCTGATTTTGACACAAATTCAAATTCCCCATCATATGATACCACAGTCTGAATTAGTGAAAATAAGTACTCATCTAATTGAAAAAAAATCAGCTCATGTTGCTTTATTGCTGCAAATGAACATTAACATTATTTAAAAAAAAAAGAAAACTTTTTCGCAGTTTCGCGCTGAATTAGAAACAAATTCTGCTTGAGTTTAAGTTTTGCCTAAAGTTCAATTTTTTCCTGGGACATATATATATGGCTTGTCCAAGCGTAACGCGATGGCGTTTTGGCCGCATTATTTCTAACTTTTCTCAGCTATTAGGTTGCCTAGAAAGTTTGTTACTTTGTTGAAAGATAATCTCTGCGGCCTCAAAATCGCTGAAAAGATGAGTTCGTTCGGACAAGTCGCTCGAAAGTTATAGCAGAAAAGGATGATGTAACGCGATGACGAAAAAAGGACAAAAAGTTGAGATGGCGTGCTTGTTGTCTATATTTCTGCGAATGTGTACTATAGTAAAAGAAACGTTTCATTGACATTTTGTAGTCAATACTTTGAAATAATGCTTTTATCTCAATACTTACAGTTAAAAGTTTTAATTGTTGTATTTATTGATTACCTTAAGGCCCCATCCCACACTCAAAAAATCTTATTTTTTCAAAAATATCGATTTTCCAGCTTTAGACATAGTTAGATAGCCCGAAGTTTCTACTTTCGAACGTACTATGGTTTATCGATTTTATCATAAGTTTTGAGGATTCTAGAGATGACCTAATAGAAAGCTCTCTAGAAGTCTCTTAATAAAAGATTTATTCGAAAATTTAAAGAATTTAAATATATTGAGCACTTCTTTAGGATTCTGACAACGAAGAAGAAGACCATGTACCCAGGGTGTGGGTATAGATATGTGGAAGTGAGTGTCTTTTCCTCTCGACCACTACACCCAAACCCTTCTTCATTCTCTTGAAATCATCATGATGTTAGAGCTGTTGCTAGCGACTAAGCAGATAACTCGACCATGTTAAGAAGTTGCTCTTCATTTTTTACTCGATAATTTAAAAAAAAAAACTTGTATTCTGCACTCAAAACATATTTTTTAGTTTTCGTAACTGTTAAAAGCCAATTCTACTATTCAATTTATTCCTCAAATATTTCGAAAAAAAATCAAAAATCAACTATTAACAAACTACTAAAAAATATTTTCTATTATTTGTTGTGATAATCAAGAAACTCATCTGCAATTGTTGGGTTATCTAATTCTAGTGACTTAATAATTAATTTTAAAATAATTGAGAGTAATAGAAACACACGTGCAACCGTCTATTTCTAATAGTTTAATAATGATAAAAACCATCATATTTTATTCGCTATTTTGAGTAATCATACGATGTATTAATATGAGAATTAATTTCATTTGATCGTTTATATTATTTCCTAACTTGAAACAACAATAAAACAGTATCAACTTACCATATTGCGAGATATCATTGATGAATAGCTAATATTTTTTATTTGAACGTTGAACGTGTTTGATTGTTTTAGACCACCATCACGTAAAAAACGACAATCACCAATACTACACATATTAATACTTAATACAGTAAGAGTCGAAGAGAAATAAGTAGTTGGCAGTAGGTAAAACAGTGACAAAGATGAATATTTTTTATTCACAGATAATGCAATATTTATTACAAAATCAATTTTTGTTATTGAATGGACAATTAAAGAGGAAACTCGAATGTTTCTTATGGTTTATTGTTGAGTGAAAATGTTTCATAGGCAATTAAATTCAAATAACTGGTTTAGAAATCAATGTAAGTTGTCATTTTAAAGATTTGAGGAAAACAAAATATTATTATTATCTTTCTCAAAGATTTCAATTTCAGAAATCTCAATATATTACTCACTGTCAACGGTGTCTTGTAACAACCTTTTATTCGTTTAATTATATATAACGTGACAAATTTTACTGAGACAAAGGTAAATAATGGATTGTTTTATTCTCCTATGGAAATTCTTGTAGTTCTACATGGTCTAGAAAATCAATATGCAAATAGTATTTCTTGTTTTAATTTTATCTGTTTTGATTCGGTCACTAATATTGATCAGTTCAGAATTTACTTATAATTTTATAAAAAAAAACTCATCATCTATTTAGAATAATTCATTTTAAAAGATCTCCAACTGTTTGTTTGTATAAACTTCCTTCATAATATTCGTGTAAGAATTATTTCAGTAACCGACATAGTTATTGTGATAGATTTGTTTAAGTTTTCTTGCATATGTAGACATCTATTTTACAATGTCGTCTTTTCTATAAATGGTATTTTAAGGACTTCTGTCCTCCTCAATCAATAATAATGAGCAAGAATTCTGCTGCGTACTTCATAATCTTTTTATCATTTTGAACATTGAAAATGATCCCTTAATATACTTGTTGGAAAGACTATTATAAACAGAATATATCAACTAAAATAATTTTAAAATGTTCATTTGTTCTGCTTTGAAGATAGATAATCTTCTTTTTTCACTGATTTCATATTGTGAATCTTAACAAAAATAAAGTATCTTTTTTTATTCACTTTAAAATATTCTTGTGTTCTTATTTATAATTAAAAATGTATAAAAAATATACTTGAATGGATTGAATAAAAGATATCTAGAATATTTTTATTATTTTTATTTTGAATAAAAATTGAAACTGGCCCAAACATAAATGTGATCGCTTCCAAATATTTTTAGAGCATCTTCAAGCGATTGATCTTGAACATCCCATGCTTTTCCATGTTCAATCATTGTAACTTGATTTGGATCATAAAAAATATGATCAATAGATATATTCGATTCTTCATCATACCGATCAGTATAATATGATGGAATGATCTTATCTATGTTTGATTCATTGAAAACATTCTTAAATTCAAACCATTCAAATTGTTCATAAACATTTTTATCTGCATTCAAATCTCCAGCCATAATTGACATAGAATTTGACGTACCTAGTAGTTCGTTGCATTTATTTTTCACCATTTTTGCTTGTGATAATGGAGCTATATAATCTAGATGAAGATTAACTAAATGGATATTTTTTGACGGAATATGAACGATTTGAATCGCATCACCTTGTTCATCATCAAGAATTCCATTGATAATCTTAGCTTCTTTAGCATATTTCCAATCTTTATGAATCAATGTAAGAAGTCCATTAGCAACCGAACATGGATTTGGATTATTTCGCGCAAATTCAGCTAAATAGTCATTACCCAATTCTTCTTGAAATAAAGAAATCATATCTTCTTGAGCTTCTTGAATCATAATGACATCCCAGTTATATGAAGAAATATTTGATGCAATCGTTTTTATTCTTGTTTCATGATCGGCTGCTAAATCATATAAAGATGGATACCATTCTTTTTCAACCCAACAAGGGGCTAATATATTCCAACTCATAAGAGATAAATCACAGATGTTGTTCGGATTCATTCTTTAGATGGAAAAAATACTAAAGAATGTATTATCTAAAAAAAATTCAAAATAATCAATAAAAAAAATGGCTTTGTCCAACTGATTTTTATCAATTTATTTTTTATTCATGTATTTGTTTGTTTATTTATTTATAAAAGCAATTACATTTGAATGTTTTTTTAAAACTTTTGGTTTTTCTTTTTCTTTTTCTTTTCATTCTCTCATTCTTCCAGGTGTCATATTTGTCAACGAATGAAGTAATCAATTGCGGAAACGATAGGGGTCATAATAATACTCAGATTGATAAAACTCGGAACAAGATTGCTTTCAAATAAATAGCGAAACTATATACTTGATCATTTATTTAATTCCATTTTCAAGGCTAAAATAAATCATTGAAACTCGTAACTATCCAATACGATTATTTATGATTATTCATTTCCTGATACAAAGTATTTGTGTTATTTTCCTGAAATTATTTTTAATATATAAAACTGAAATAAGTTTCTAATCGAAAGTGTCTTTTATATATAACTGTTTTTATCAAAGATCAAATAAAAATAATAAAATATCACAACTGGCTTTGGTTTAAATCACTATAGAAGTGCCAAGGAAATTATTAAATGTAATTTTTCATTTTTTTCAGATGATTCTGTAAAACGCAAATTATGTTTTTTGAAGAAAAATACAGTAAATTAAAGTTCTACGTCGAAGTCTTGTGGCTCCTCCCTCTTCCGGTGTCATAGCAACGACTGTCCAAGGTCGAAGGCCAATGATTATGTTTCCTCTAGCAACCGAGAGCAACAAGCGTCAAAATTCTTTCTTAAAGTTCCTTCAAAACGGAAACGTAATTTTTGACTTGGTGCTTATCGTTGAATTTGAATGAAGAGATACTTGAATTGTATAAAGATAAACTATCTTCGATCAGTCTATTTTCACTTAGGAATTTTCTGCAGCGTTCTTAGGCTTAATCATCAAAAGCTTGAACGTCAGGGCTGTATAAAGAGAACAAGAAGAAAAGAAAAGTGAGACTTCGTCAGTGCATACTTCACTTCTACATTATATCTACTTCAATCGAACGTAGAACTCAGACAAAAGTATTGATACTTGCACTTTTTGTACTTTTTCAGGCAAAAGTACAAGTATTCATCAGATGTACTTGGTACTGATATTAATAAGGTGGTCCAGCTCGGATAGGTTATCAAAAACCATCGCATTGTATCTTTTGATGAAGAATACATAAAAAATAGCAATATTTTAATGAAAAATTTTATTCTAATACCCTGATAACTTTACTGTACGTCTCTTGGAAAAACTTTCACTCTTCAGTATTTGAATTTCTTCAAAATGATGGTGTGAACATCTGAAAGTGGTGATACTCGTTTCACTTAAACTTTCATTAATATATTTTTATTGTCATGTTTTTTATCATTAGAAGATAATACGATGGTCTTTAAAAATCTATCAGAGCTATGCAACCTTATTGACGAAATTTATTATATTTATATCTCAAGTAAAAAGTACAAAGTTCTGTTTTTCGTACTTAAGTATAAATATAAAGTATTTGTCGTGAAGTACAAATATAATACGTCTACTTGTGGCACTTACATTAGTCCTATTTCTGATCATACTGCAAAGTTTTCTTTTTAAAGTAAGTTAAATGAAGTTTCGATTTTTCTCGTTTGTAGAATGTACACTGACAGGAAAGTATATAAAATGAGTAGGATGACCAATATTATGAGTTAATTTATCTTGAAAATTCTCTAGATAAAAAATCATATTGATTTCGTCTTTCAGACATAATATTAAAGTATTTCTGTTAATTCAATTTATTATTTCTTTGGCATTTCTAATGATGTCGTTCAATGTCAAAAATACAAAAAAAAAGTACTTATTAGTATTTTCACAATGTTAAATATGTCAATTTTTATGATTCGTCTTCATAACACAAATATATGTGTAAAAACTTGTATCGATAGCGTGGAGTGTATAGCAGAAGTACAGGATCTACCCATCTACGCTAGCGTGCTTGCGAAATAGTCTCAATATAATTTATTTTGTTGTTATAATCTAACAAAACAGGTTCTTCCTTTTTTGTTGATTGACAGCATAGCATGCTTTCGAAGAAAAACTATTTCTACTGTCGAAAATTAAAGATTATTTTTCCATATATAATCTTATTTAACTAGTAAATAAGTTTGTTTCTCTTTAATTTTTTCGATTGTAAAACTTGAAATGATAAATCCGTTTTTGTTTTTCATTTTCCACAATTTGTTCAATTTTCTAGAGAACTTTGTCGTTTCAGTGGCAGCTTTTACATCTTTGGCATAGAATAAAATTGTTCTAGTATAAAATTTAAAAGTCGAATTTGATTGAACGAATTATAATCGCATATTCAAGTGTCGAATGAGTTCATGAAACATTTATTCAACGAAGAAAGATAAAAGATGTCTAACAATGTTGAATACGATATACGCTCAACTTTAACATGCAACATGCAAATAAAGTTCCAAGTGTTTTGTATCATTGTTGTTTTATTTTTAATTACAATTGTGATTTTACTTAATTCGAAGCAAAGACAAAATCTCTAAAATACCGACAATCATGCATCGATATTTAATGCTATATTTCTCTATAAAAATGAACTCTATAGATTTGAATTTGAGGATTTACAAATTTTAAAACATGAATAGAACAAACATTCTTCTTTTTTTTTGGGTAAATCCATCTATAAATCTATCTGTGGTTGATGATTCTATTGGAAACTATCATATTATTTATTATAGTCAGTTGCTTTGTTTAAGTTACTTTGAAAACTCTGTTTTTAGTATTTCTTAGAGCTGATTGTAAAATATAAATATAAATAATAAAAACTTTGAACAAAAACAAAAATGTACTTTTTCAAATATTGTTTTAGCTATAAATAGTACAAGATAGGTTTGATTAATAAGACACAAAATACTATCAGTCATTTGTCTTTTGCACACCGTTTGACAATCACGATAAATCTGCAAGAAAAAAAGGATAAATCAAATACAAATTGACATTCTCTCGAAACGAATGAGATTAATTGAATCAGATTAGTTAAGTGTTACACATTATTATCATTCGTTTTGTGATTTAAATGAAACGTAAATCTCTTCAATTGGGTGTCGTGGATAAAGTTCATTGTGATGGTTTTTCAGATGTTGCATTTCAACAAGTTGATGATTGTTTTTTCTCTATCATGGATCTATAATGTTATTTGGTTTTTCACTTAATGAAGTTTTCTTAGTAATTTTTTTTATATTGTCCTTTTCCACGATTTCCATTGTTAGTAATATCATTTAATGATCCTATTGATCTCTCGATTGATTTTATTAGTTTATTGTTGTTTGTTCCTTTTAATTTTTTAACATGCCAAACATGCATATGGCAATCAAGACTACCACTAGCAAGAAGAAACTCTATTGAATTTGTACATTGAACAAAAGCTGTACATTGAACAGCTCGTTTATGTGCTCGTCGTTGAACATAAAGTTTTTCTCCATTTACAATAGAATAAAGACGAATATCACAATTATCAAGTGGTACAGCTAAAATATTATTGAATATTGAGAGACGGTTGCATGGAGAAATGCATTCAAGTGATAAGAGTGGAGAAGAACTAGTTGAACGAAAGTCCCAAATATGAACAAAACCATCGTCAGATGATGATACAAAACGCATGTCTTCAATAAATAAAGTTGAATTAACTGTTTTTGTATGACCATTAAATATTTGAACCGAGCGACTTGAAGTTCGACAATCCCACAATCGAAATGTTCCATCACCTTCAAAAAACAAATCGACTCTTTTTAAAAATAAACACATCAAACAGATGAAAATTAATTGCCTCATGAAGAGTAATTGATAGACAAGACAATGAATCATCACTGTTTTGTTCAATCAACTTTTAGAAAACATGCAGCAGTAATAATAAATTTTTCATTAACTCACGTGAAGCAGTTATGATAAATGGTCTTGTTTGATGACAAGAGACATGTGTTAATTCTGCATTGTGACCATAAAGCGTACGAAGTGACCTACCCGTTTCTATCTACATAGGTATGTCCAAATGAAATTTTGCAAAGAAATTTTCTGCATAACTAACCTGCCAAATAGTAGCACTTCTATTCCATGAAGCAGATACAATTTGATCACGTTGAAGCCAATCAGCACACGAAAAAACATCATCACCTCTTAATACTAATATTGGATTTCGTAGAATTAGTGGAGTCATATCATTATCTTGGTCTCGCTCATGTTTATTTTCATAAAGAGATAATTTCCAAATATGTAATTCATGATCACCACTTGCTGTTAAAACTAAATCATGATCAAAACATTGAAATCGACATGAATTGACACTTCCACGATGACCTCGATATTGAATAAGAGGACGAGATGTTTTTCGAGACCAAATCATAGATGTTTTATCAGCTGAAGCTGATACAAAATATCGATTATCAATACCGCCGACCTAAAATTCAATTTGAAAAATAAATAAATTTCTAATAAAAACAAAAATCTAACCTGAACATCCCAAATAATATCTCGATGATGATTATTTGATGAAAAAAGTAAATCATCTGATTGATTTCTCGTTCTAAATATGACTCGATTTCTAATCATCGGAAAAATATTTGCTGCACGAAGTTTATTTATTGTTATTTCGTGTACATTATTATTGATTCCACTATATTGTTCTAATTCTTTTCTTAAAGCAATATTTTCCAATACTAGAGCGTCAAATCCTTTTTCAACTTGACTTAATGATTGACGAAGATGATTTTTTGATACAGAAGGATTTTCCAATGAAGATAAAGAAATATTTGAAATACAAGTTAATTGATTAAGATCTGTCGTTTTTAACGACAAGTTTAATTGATCTACACTTTCATCAATCATTGCAGTACATCTATAGTATAAAAAAAAACATCTTAGAGATCGTCTAGTAAAATTTTGTATCAAATTGATCTTATTTGATTAATAAAAAAGAATACTTATAGGTTTTCCTCTTTTGTAATTAGCTGTTTATATCTGTTTAGAATTGTCCAAAGTTGTCATCGCCAATTTGACATTGTCATAGTTATGAAAAGAAAAGATAACTGATTTCAACAACTTGCTAATGCATCCTCAAGAGCTGAGATTTTCTTTTCAGCAGAAAAAAAGAAAGACAAGAGGAAGGAAGAAAGTTCTAAGAGTGATAAATGACAAGGAAAAGAATATCTATCGTTAATTAAGCCGTTCGTCAACCATGTAAACTCGAAATCAAATAGGCTTGTCATTGTATGTATGACAAACACAGATGTTTTATATAAATTATCTGTTTAACGATTATTTTATTTATATTAATAGAAGCGAAGATTCTGTTGTCTTTTAAAAAATATTTTCTATTCTTTTTCAAAAGTTTTTCTCTTTTCTATCATTGTATCGTTTGAGAGAGATGAAACATAGCTAACTAAATATTGACAAAAGAAATATATTTCTTAAAGGTATCTGTAAGAAATAGATAAAAACAATCATCATTCGTCCTTTTATTCCTCATCTATCTGGTATTCCGTTGAGACAACAATAAATTTATAATGATAATTAATTATTTAACCTATATTTATGGGCACAACCTATGTGAATTTATTAACACAAAATTCTATTAAAGAATATATAGTTTGTATTCGAAAAATAGAATACGAGAAATTGAAACGAAATGAGACAAGTTATTGTTATTTAATATTTCATGGAACTTCTAAGGAATGAACATCATGTCTCAACCAATTTTTTTCCATTAAAAAAATTTAAATTTTCTTTTCTCTTCATTGTTAGTATTTTTCTTCATCAGAAACAGTTTCATTACTTATCTTCTTTTTTTGTATGCTTCCATGAAAAAAAAACTTTTAATATTTTCCCAAAGATTTAAACAAGAAAAATTACGCTGAAGTAATCGGTTGAAATTTTGTATGCTTTAAGCTTTTTCACAGTTTTTTATATTTTTTTCACCATAGTTGTTGATAGTATCGGTAAAAAACTTTTTCATGAGAAAGTTTTACTATTTTTGTTTCAAATTAATTTTCAGCATAATTTTTGTCAGTTTTAGTTCGGTCAAAACTAATGCGCAGAGAGACAATCCTAATGAATTCTGCTAAATCTCAATAATTAAAAAATTCGCTAGGCTACACAAATGATTTGAAGAAATCCATTGAATTACATTAGATTATGAAAGTATTTTAAGTAGCCTTTAGCAATCTAGGATAACTAAGTAAACTCATTAGAACATGATAATTCATGGATGAAAGATGTATTAAAGTAAAAAAGTATCATTACTTCCTAATGCTTAGAGAGATAGAATTGAAATTGTCTAAGAGACAAGCCAGATTGTAGACCTGATGAAGTCTACTAAATTTAAACAGATTATAATGGACTTCAATAAATTCCTTGTCGTATTCATTGAAGTTTGGCAAGATCCTAAAATCTTAAATTGACAATTTTATTCATGAAATAGTAAGATTTCTTTGATTAGTGTTTAAAGAACTAAAGATCATATAAGCCGATCTAAATAGAGTCAGACAGAAATTAATCAAAATAATTGGATACAATCCTCATGAAAGCTGATTCAAGGCTAAAATAAATCTTTTTACTGGACGAACTATCTGATGAGATCCTTGAAATAAGATGTGACAATTGCAAAATATCATGAGACGCTTTTTTCGTTCCATTCCACTGCATTCAAAGCTCTAACATATAATCATTAATTCTTTATAATCTATTTCTATATACTTCAGATAAATGATGCAAGATTTTAAAAAAAAACTAAGCATCGTTGATGCCAAGAATTATAATTATTTCGTTAATAAACTGAGTATCATAGGAAATAGTCTCGATTGTAATTGCGTTTCTCTCAATCTACAAATGTGAGCCGAAAAGATTTTTCCAGATTACTAATTTTCAAAAGCAAAGAATAATTAAACTAGTATTCTATACGTAGAAAAATTTGTTTTCATTTTTATTGGAAAATAAAAAAAATGACGAACATTTCAGCTCATCATGTTGATATATATATAATGGATCTTTTTTAATGATTCATCATATATTTTCCAATGTCAAATAAATCACTAGTATTTAACAAAGCAGAAGTTTATATTTTTTTCATAATAAAAAGCGATAGTATGATTTGATTTTGAAAAGATATATTTGCTAATAATAAATTAATCATGAAACTGCATCTGAAAAGAAGAAATAAAAGAGAGAAAACATTGAAGAAGAGATATGGCAAGATTTGACAATCTGTTGATGACATTTGAATGGCTAATGGTCTTGTTGAATCATTTATCTTGTCTATTTCTTGACGGAAAATAATAAACAATCTACAAAGTGGCAACAACTAATTATATTGTACGTTGAACAATCAAAATATTCAAGGCAAACTTTTGTTTTATTATGTCATTGTTAGCGTTCTCGCTCACGAAGAGCGACGAACACAGTTAACGTGTGTGTGTGTGTGTTTTATTCTCTCTGTTTATTCTGTTAGAAAACAAACGTTTATATAAGCACGCGAAAACAAAGACAAGAAAATAGAGGAAAACGAAAAGACAAAAGAAAAGANAAGAGCGACGAACACAGTTAACGTGTGTGTGTGTGTTTTATTCTCTCTGTTTATTCTGTTAGAAAACAAACGTTTATATAAGCACGCGAAAACAAAGACAAGAAAATAGAGGAAAACGAAAAGACAAAAGAAAAGAGAATAGATAGAATCGAGGTATACGTTACAGTAGAACACACTGTAACAGTCATGATACTATTTGTTGAAATCTGTTAAATAAATTAATATCTGTTCCCAAAAGCAAAAGAACTGAATTATAATATTTCAAATAGTTCTGTATATCGATTAACTATTGAGATTAGGTGTGTAGCATAAAGGAAGGATTTTCCCTGGCATCAATCTATATAAAATTGTTTATAGACTGTGATTCTATGCAGATAAAACAAATTCTTGTGTTTTAAATGTACATCGAAATTTTTAGAACTTGTTCAGATGTTATCAGTATTATGTGGATAACTTTTCAACAAATTATAATAACATTTCAATGCTACATAGATTTGGAAATCATCGATCTATGTATGGTTCTAGTGTGCCATTGTTAAAAAAAATAAGAGTTCGTTTTATCGTGACAGACTAGCAGTCTGTTTTTTTTTGTTTCATAGAAGACCATGTATGATTACTGATTGATGAAATAAATATGACCAATTTTGTACGAATCAATGCAATGGAAGTCTTCTTTAAATAAAAGTAAAAAACAACTTGACAGTTGTTTCTGGTGAAAATTTATTTGAAAAAAATTAATCACCTTTTTTTTTTTAAATCAAACAATAGTAACTGATAAAAGAAAACAAATGTGAACTGACCATAAGACTATCGTTTCTTTACTAATGATTAGATTATCATTTCAATGAATATTTCGTTTTTTCTTTCTTAAAAAAGTATTTATCGAAAAAGCCTTTTTATGTATTTTATTTTGTTTGATCTGTTCTGTATATTAAATAGACTATTTTGTGGTTATTTCAGTACTATCATATAAGAATAAAATTGAGGATAGGAAAGATTCATCAAAAGATCATAGAGATATTCGTAACAGTAATGATTTCATCTGCTTCACATATGAACTTGGATATACAGCATCTTCAAATTTCATCTATTTAGGAGATAAGGCCATCTCCTTCATTCAAACTCTTACTCTCAATATATATCAGTTACTGGTGTCTATTCTGAGTCTTTAATTTACTATGTACTAGATACAAATCTTCTAATCAAACGAGAATCATTACACTAAGTACTAACATTTATTTCCAGTAACACTGCACAGAATAGAAAACAAAGACTTTCCAGCGTTTATTCGGATCTATCTTGTTTTACAAATATATAATATCTTAATGATAAACTTTACGTAAAACTTGTAGCAACATAGTCAATATCAAAACACAAAATCTCTTCATATTTTGAAGCAACAGAAATATGATTGATGAATACAGCTTTTGTTTTCTCTGGTTATTTCAACGATTGATTTCTCTATAAAAAGAAGTAGTCGTGATATTTTACCATAAATGTGGTCACTAAAGAACTGTTATACTCAAATGAGAGATACTTTCTTTTTTCTTTTTAACTAGAAAATCGAGAGTTATAGCAGATGTTTTTGAGTTTGAATTCACATTCATAGGCACATTTATTTTTATGTTTCATATAAAGCAAAAATGTTTCATTAATCTATGAACGTCAATTAATAAAGAGATCGACAGCCATGGTAATAGAAGATATTTTTGCTCTTCTTTGGCTTCATGTTGCCACGATGATAAATGTCTCGAATATTCATAAGACACCCAAGTATACACAGGTAACTTTAAAATTTATTTCTCCTTGCGGGAAAGATAATTTCGAGTATCTTCTCCATATACTTATCTTTCAAGGAATAAAAAATGACAAATGAGACTAGTTTTATTGTTTCTTGCTTATTCAAAAATTTAAAATGTATATAAAAAAGAAAAGAATGAATATTCAAACAACTAACTTTATTATATTGTTATAAACTTTTATTTCTTTAATTGTTTACCTTGTTATTTTTCTTTTGTTACATTTTCCTTTTCTGCATACTTAAGTCGTCGATTGTTAACGATATTTAACATTACATGAAGTTATCGTGTCATCTTAACTATTAGTTAGAGATAACATATTTGTGCAAAGTAATTGGACATGTCGAGAGAGGTTATGTAGACTTGAGAGTGCAATAAATAGTTTAAACGAAAGAAGTTCTAATATTCGTTCTGATGATACTTGTATTTTGGATCATTTTTTCACAAAACCTAGTAATGAATAGTCATGCAACGAAACTTGAACTTCAGTTTGAATTCGTATATAAAAAACGTTGAACTATTTGAAGTTCATATCGCAAAGATTACCTTTCTATACGCGAATTTCTTTCAAGCTATCCCACTGACCTATAAAGCAAAGAAACAATTGAAGATGTAAGTCCAGATTTAACTAATCTTGATCATCCGTTTGTCATGAAAAACAACACACAAAAATTCAATTTAATCGATTTTCAATTTTTTTACAGAAAATATTGTTCACAATTTAAAAAAATAATGGCGAATGATCCAAATTATGATGGATAACATTTTATCTTTCTCTAAATTTTGTAAAAGAAAAAAGATTTTTTTCGCTGATCAATGCAATATACTGCGCTACTATATTGTCTAATAGAAATATCTGTTTATCTAAACTACTACATTTGTTGAATGATCAAAGTAGCATATTTATTTTTGTAAATCAGATAGACGAACTCATGATTCAAAAAGCATCATAGTTTAGTGAAGAAAATTGTCAATACTCCAGGAGACAAAACTGTAAATCATAAATTTCTTAGTTTTCCATCTAATGTTCAAGATTTTCAAAGCAGCTTAAGGAAATCAAGTTGGATGCTATGCATATACATAAATTATTTTTAGACAGAAGATCTACATAGAAAACTTCTACGTACAATGAGAACAAGAACAAACAATGATGATTAATTCTTCGTACTGAAGATAATTTTTACTTTCTGGTCTAGTAACGAACTTTTTAAGATTTTATTTAATTTCCGATATACAAGCAAAATACTATATAATCATAATCTTATGCATGAAAACATTAACAATGAAAAACAAACCTTAAAAAAAAGTGAAATTATAAATCTTTTTATATACCAAATAATGATAAATAATCCTGTTGGTTTTCATTTGGTAGTTTGCCTGTGAGAAAAATAGAAAAACTGAGATTTAACGAAGAAAATTGAGCCTGTTATTTATATCTAGCATCGTATTTCTTTCGTGCTTAGCATGTCAGATAGAATAAGAAACATAAAAAGTACGACATTTTAAAAATATATTGGCAATTTCTTTCATCTGGATAATATAAAATACAGAAGAAAAAAAAACGGCAACAAAAATAAATACGTCAAAGAGATTATCGTCCAACGAAGGATACTGATTCCTGTCTTTATTTTCTTAGTGAGATCATTTGACGACAATTGGATTAACATATCTAAGAAAGTGATCAAGAATTTTAGCATAAATCAATCAAAAATCTTTATGAAGAGATATCAAATTGATCTGAACAAACGTTTTGTTTAAGTTTGAATGTTTGTTCTAATTCGAAACACAATGGAGTAGAGACGATAAAATGTAAAAATTTTGTCTGTAATAGAAGGGTGTTTGTTATGACGGAATCGACAACATGTTTGGTCCATATAATATCAGATTCCGAACCTTTAGATTCTGTGCATGCTTAGTATTTGATTAATTGCGCAAGAATTTTTTGAGATAAAAAGACGATCATGGAATAATCCTAAAGTTCGACTTCGGATTCGAATATTTCTCAACGTTGTTGACTTTTTTTAAGACTTTCCTGCAGACCTTCGAATTTTCCATCATCTATTCCACAATGTATAGATTTACTATAGTCAAATTCGAAATTCTTTCTTTTAGCTTACTTCTGCCTTCGTTTTGGGTAACTAACTGAAGATAACCGCAGTGAATACTGAACTTCGAAATTAAATTCGAATCCTCGGATCCACTGAATATCTACTCATGGATAAACAAACAAATTGAGAAAGAAATACACTTCAATAAAAATATGTCGCTATACTATATTTTCTAAAATCACAGTATTCTATTATTCATATGTAAGCAATGAAAAAAACGAAATCTTTATTTGCCTTCCACGTATAATAAAACAAAAATAACTACTATGGATATTGTATGTTAATTATGATTTAGAGTTGACATGATCGTCATGTCAATATTGAAATTCGATTGACCAACCATTCCAAAATAGAATATAGGCAAACGAAAAATTGTCTCTTTACTTATCGAACAAAATATCCAATAACAACATATTCTTATCATAAATACGTCAAGCATTTCTTAAAATTCCAATCATTCTCTTCATATAACGATATAAATTTGTTCATCAAACATTTGTTACTCAAATTACGGACAACTTCATATCATCCAATTCTTTACTTACACATATTCTTTTTCACAGACCGTCATCATTGACTCTACGAACGAAGAATTTATGCAAATTGAGACAAAAATCTTCTCTATTGATTAATGAAAACTAAAATAGCCGATCTTGATGTTTTAGTGAAATTCATTTACAGAGAAAATTTATTTCGCAAAAATTCAGTCGTCTTCTTATTAGAATGAAATTCACGTGTTTCAAGTTTTTTGTCAAGTCGAGTAGTCATAATCTTCTTTAATAGACTGAGACAAAATTATTTCATGCATGATCAATCATTATTATCAAAACTGATTGAATAGTTATTGTCATATTCTTGATTAAGATCTTTGTTCAAGATAATTGTGAAGAAATGTCTTATTATACGTGAAAAAAAACTATTACATCACTTCGAGATATTAACTTAGAGTATATGATGATAAGAAAAGTATATACACATGTCTATCACACATTGTAGAGTTTCACTTAATAAATGTTGTTTATGGTTTCGTCAACTGTCTCGACAAAGCCATAGTTGAAAAGAAGGACAGAGAAAATGAATCCCATCTGGTTTTATTGCATCATTTTCTCTTGAAAAAAGAAGGTGTGAAAAACGATTATTCAACAAGCAATTTAAAGTGAAATCTCTTTTCTTAACCAAAAGAAGTTTTCGTTGAAATCGATGATAATATAATCGATCGAACTCCAACAAACGAATAATTTAACGTGCCACTAGTACTATTAAAAACTAGAAAGTCTAGCATGTAATAGTTAGATGTGATTAGTAATCGGATTGCTATTTATGTGTCTGCATGCAGCAACTTGAACTGATTGAAAATGACGTCGTCATTGGGTGCCAAATGTGTATGCACGATACAATGATGATTTGAAAAAATTTTATTCTTTCTTCTTCTTTGATATAAATGTCTCCGTTTTCTTTTATTTCTTCTTCATTCGATGTCGGTCAAAAAATCTCTTTCTCTCCTTTTCACACTCGTTCGTTACTCCGATCGGTCGGACAGTTGAACTAGGTGTACTCGCTACACATATACTTTTGACTTATTCTCTTTTTCTCTCCTGTTCAAAATGGACACGCAATTTGAAACAGAATAAGAGAGAAAAAAAGAAAAGAAAATGAGAACAGACGAATGAAAATGGTTTGAACATGTCACAAATTCAGTTGGAATGTAATCATCAGCTAGTTATATAGGTAAAGTATTCTCTCTCTTATAAACAAGATTTTTTTTGTTCCTTTTTTAGCAGACCATTCGTTGACAATATGAGGTTAATCTTTCTTTGCAATATCTGACACTATTTTAAATGGTCACTTATTGTTTGTTAGTTCATTTCCTTGAGTCTCCATGTAGACATACATTGATTTCCTTTTTTTTTATGGGACAAAGATGTGAACATTTATGTCAATCTTAGATAGGTCACTTAATGAGTAACCTCCGTTTGTGTGATGATCATCAATATTGAGAAAGGATTTGTCTATTGTGAAAAGATGACCCAGATTTGGTACAATGAAAATATTCATTTCATAGTGAATGAATGTCCTTACGCTATATTTAAATAAATGTACCATCAATAAATTGATATTGAGATAGATGAATGATCGTAATAGATGTTTATAATATTAAAAAGTAAGTGAATACGTCGTTTAACTTTTTCTCATTCTCTTTTTTTGAAAATATTATTTTAATTCTCAATAGAATAACACTTAAATTTGAATTATTTTTTTTTCTTTCTTCAAATACGATTAATAAAAATAAAAAATGACATATAAATTGAAAACAATTATGTACTCGTTTATGTAATTTTTTATTTAACTGATGTCATCGTCGCTTTCTCTCTCTCTCTCTTTGTGTATGTGTCTCTCTAGGGGGTATTTCCATCGCATACATGTACACAGATGCTGAGAAGATCTCTTGACCTTCATTTAACTCTTAGACTTATTACAATTACTGTTCTTTTTTCTTTCGTTTCGGTATGTGTAGTTTTTTTTTACAACATGTTCAAGGTTTTTACTCTCTCTTTCAGCGCCGTTACACAGATGCTTTATAGAAATCATTAGGAGAACAGGTCACCCAATTATTATCTTTTTCTGTATGACGTTAAAAGAAAAAAAGATTACATCATGATAGACCTTGTGTTCACGCGGATGAATCTATACAAATTTTAATCTAAACTAATTTGTTACTTATTGTTAACGATACAAACAACGTTTTTTTTTTATTAAATAGAATAATAGTTGAGTAAATATTCATTTTCTTTTATTAAATAAAGGTGAATGTTGAACAAGCTTATCAGATTTTATCGTTCATACGTGTTGAAGATTATAAATCAACACGAAGGTGGAGTGAATAATAAAGGAAACAATCAATACTGATAATAAATATATACCAACGTATAAATCATATTCTCGCCATTTGTTCGAGCATCAAATAAAAAAATAGCATGATTTTATCAATATGACTTTTTTTTATACTTGATAAACTTTTTTAGGAATGAGAAAAAAATTCAATTGTTATATATAAGTATATATTATCTTTTCTTATTTTGATGAAGGGACAAACGTGTCGTTTCGTTGAGCATCACATTTTATATCGTTGAGTTTTATTTGCTCTTCATTCTTTCGTCTCATACACGCGTCTTAACGAAAGACAGACTATAGGTCATTCTTTCCTATCGTTTCATTAATATCACGTACATTCGTTAGAATTGTTTTTGTTGATGTTCATCGTATATATATATGTATACACCTTGAAAAAAAAAGAAAAGAAAAGAATGAATAAATATGCCTAACAAGTTTATACAGAAATGTCTTATCTTCTTATGTCCAATATTCAGGTTAAGATATAAATTTTTTTTTCATGATATAACACAAAAAGAGAACATAATGACTACTACCATAGGATACAATTATCTTGATAAATAGAAGAATTCTCTTATTTGATTGTTTAATTCTTGAAGAATATTGTGAAAAAATCGGTATTAGTAACTGTTTTCGTCTTTTTGCCTCTAATGACTATCGACTGTTGAGCTCATTCATTATTTCTCTCTCTCATTCGTTTCTTCTCACCTTCACGCAGAAGCCAGATTGAACAGGTTAGCAAGAAGCGAAAGTAAATAAATCGAATGAGAAAAAGAGAAAGAAAGAATCAGATTACAACAACGCGTGTTCATTGAGGATCTTTTTTCAACAAACGACTGTTCAATTCGCTTTTTTTTTTGTATAACTATACTAAACTATATCTATTTTTATGTATTCGAACTGTTTCATATAAAACTTCATTATACATTAGAAATGCAATCAATTATAATGTAAGTTCATAACAAATTATTGAGAGATTTAAGATATTCCAACAATTTAAATATACATTCTAAGAAATGATTGCTTTTTTAAATTAAAAATTAGTGCATTATTTGTATAAAAATTTTTGTCATTTTTATTTTGTTTTGAAAAAAAATATTTTTAATCAAATGAAACCAAAAAAAGAAAAAAAAGAAACAAACATCATTGAAATCGTTCTGATAGCTTTTCTATTGTATTGATCAACAATAGAAAAAGATCCTTGTACAAGGTACGATGAAGTGTTTCTTTTTTGTTTACGATAGAGAATCTATCCATCTGTCATTGAAAAAGAAAATGAAACCATTCTTCTATCTGTGAAATATGTTCATATATACATCTCATTTTTCTTTCTGTTGAAATACATCGTAATTAGAAAAGATGAATAAAAAAAAGAAACATTCGTCTAGACAAGTTAGTTTATACACAATGATTGACAATTTGACTAGTAAAAGTAATGAACTTGTCATATGTTTACATAAAAAAAAATTTTATTCAATAAAATATTTATGCAATCAAATAAAAGAAAACTTTTCAGATGGTTAAGTAAACAAATAAAATGGATAGTGAAAGAATACAAATAAATAAAGTACAAAATCAGCAAGATGAAAAAGATGATAGTGGAATTGAACAAGATAATAGTTTTATTTATATTCGAATAGCTGTTGAAGATCATAATTTACAGGTATGATTATTGAATCTAATTTATTATTATTGTATTTTTTGTTCTTAGAAAGTACTTAAATTTAATTTGGATGATACTATATGGAGTACAAAACAAAAAGTCTTACAAGTTCTTGTTCGAGTATGTTTTATTTTTAGAATAATGTTAACGAAAAAAAACAAAAATCATTATTTGACTTAATAGGAATTAACAGATAGTTTAAATTTTGGATTATATTTGCCACCATGTAATGGTCGAGCTGGCAAATTTCTGGACGAGTCTCGTTGTCTAAGAGAATATCCATTAAGTGGACCTGTTAGCTATCTTGAAGTAATTATTCTGAAAAATCAAATTTTATTTAAACAAAAAAAAATTTTTATGTTTTATTTTTAGTTTAAATATAAACGACGTGTTTATAAAGCTATTCATCTTGTACAGAAAAATATTAATTTAAAAGTTAATACAAAAAAATTTATTGATTATATCAAAACAAATCAAATTTCAAAAGTAGCAAGATATTTAGAGAAAGGATTTGATCCAAATTTTCATATTTCTGATGATGGTAAGTCAATTTATATTACACTAGTCAAATATTGAAATTCATAAAAGTAATGCTGAATTTTATCGATATGCTTTACTTTGTCAAATTAGAACACAGTGTTAAACATAATTCGTCATTGCCGATCATTATCTTGTTTTATTCGTGAAAGTTTTATCACGGTGCTGGATAGTGCTATATAAAAAAAAGAGTTCTTAACGAATGTTTATCTTACGACTATTTGTAAATCCTAATAGTATATTCTATTAAACCGATAAATGATTGTTTAAACAGTGTTTTATTCAGCATGCGGAGTGAGAGAAGTGACATGACATATTTCAGAAGTTTGTTGTTATTTCGCTGCATACTAGATAATTTTTTCCGTTGAAGTTTCGAATCGTACCGATGAAAAAGAAAAATTTGAATAAATTATTAGATTTAATACAAGCTACGTTTTAGTAAAAGATTCTTCTGTTTTTTTTTTTTTTATATTAAGAAATAAGAAATCATTGTATGTTTTCGTATAATTATTTCACCTGGATGGATCAAACATCGAACCTTTTGAAATTTGATAGATGAAACTAGTTAATCCTATGTTAAGGTCAATTCTCATAAAATATTTCTTGAATAGAACTTGTGAAAATTTCGTAGATAAGAACAATACTTCTTGAATAACAATTTTAGATTAATCGAACTTAAATTAATTGAACCGATTATCTAGACGAGAACAACCCCTTTTTTGACATGGCACAAAATTTGACATTTATCCCTAAAATGAATAATGGTTCGATCATTTTCAATGAGAATAATCCGAAAAATTTTCAGTTGATATTGATTGATACGCGATGTATAATGAAAATAAATGAATAAATTATTTCAGAAACATCTCTATCATGTGCATGTCTTGATTTACTTGAGCCACGATCAATGATAATGACATTAGTTAATGGTGGTGCTCATTTGGATTTTCGGACACGTAATGGAGGTTTAACGCCACTTCATATATCTGCTATTTATAGTCGAAAAGAAGCTATTATAGTAAGTTATATGAAATTTTAATTCTATTTAAAATAAAATTCTTTGTCAAATAAAGACTCTTCTTGAACTTGGCGCATCTCCAAATGTATATGATGAAAAGAACTTAACACCACTTTATCATTCAATATTAAATAAACAAATCGAATCAAATGTTGATTCATCATATTGTTGTTTATTACTATTACAAGATCATTCAATAGTTGATTGTCATGATGATTCTTTATCTACTGAATTACATCAAGCATGTCGTCTTGGACTTGTTCAACATGTTGAACATTTACTTTTTTATCGAGCTGATATAAATGCAATTAATGTTGGTGGAAATACTCCTTTACATATTTGTGCAGCAACTAATCAGGTAATTTAAATAAGATAATCTTTTCTTTAGATTTAATAGATAAATAACAATGTAAAAAAAGAAAAAAAAAATCATTTTTTTTTTCTTTATAAATTATGGGGCGTTATCAGATGACATTCTTTTCTTTTCTTGTTTTTGTCGTAGCTTTTTTTCAAACATTGTTTTAGGATTATCGGTCTTTCGCCGTATACTTATACACAGCTAACAGTCAGTCGATGATAAATTAGAAAGGGTTGAGTTGAGTATAGTACTTGTTTGTGTGTGTATTTATCTGTCCGTTTGTTCGTTCGTTCGTTCGTTCGTTCGTTCGTTTGTTCGCTGGATAGGCGGAGGAAGAGAAGATTTGTTTTTATGCAATGAGTACGCCCGATGAGAGTCCATTGATTGAGTGAGTAGGAAGACAACGAGAGGATTAGTATGAATGTGACTCTTGACCATATGAACACATCAGATATTGAAGGTGATAGAGATTGATTGATTTTTTATTGAAATAAAATTTTTTTTAGGAAGCTTGTGCTCGTGTACTTCTTTTTCGTGGTACTGATACAAATATTGTAAATAAATCAAATCAAACACCATATGAACTTGCCTTAGTTTCACAAAATTCTTCAATAGCATCAATAATTCAATCACATAAACCAGAACACGTTGTACCATTTCGAGAAGCACCTTTAATTAATCCAAAACGTCGTTCAATTTATATTGAACAAAAACGCGATAAACATCGTGCACGTTCATCATCGAATACAACTCCATCATCGTCATTAACTAGTCGATCACAAAGTATGCCCAAATTAAATGTTAATAATTTTATACGACCAAGTCAATCACCACTAACAACACCAACTATTGAACAATATTTTCAACAACAAAATCGATCAAGTAGATCTTCATCACCGAAATCATTTAGTGTTAATAGTGATCATGGATTTGGAAGTGAATGTGCATCACATTTATCTTCTGGTAAGTTTTAAAAACATTTCTCTTTCAAATACCTGTGTGTTTTTTTGAATAATAAAAACAAAAGGTTCTCCTAATGCAACAAAAAATGCTAATGGTTGTTATACATATAAAAGGAAACGCTTATATGCTGCTGCGCCTGGAAGAAAGTGTATGTGCATTAAATCTTATCATGCAAATTTACCTGGAGAATTATTATTAAATAAAGGAGATATTGTTGAGAGTAGGTTTACAATTTTTTTTTTAAATTCATTTTGAATGAATTATTTTAGTTTTGAGTGTTGGTGAACAAGGATATCTAGAAGGAAGATGTAAAGACATTGAAGGATGGTTTCCAAGTAATCATGTTCAAGATATTTGTGTTTTTAGTAAGTTTAGTTACACTTTTAATCATTTCGCATTATCTATATTAGAACTTCATTTTGTCATTCTTTCGCTGATTTTATAAGCTATATCACACATTATAGAAAGTCTTTATTATAGAGCCTATCGAATCGGTATCTTAAACAATATTCGATACAGATAAGACTTTTAATTGAGCATTTAAAAGAAAAAAAATAAACTTTATTCGTTTTTTATTCCAAAAGAAAAAATTTTTGTTTCGGAAAAAAACTCGAAACACTTACTCTTTATTAGATAATTTTCATCTAATTATTATAATAAGTACAATAATGGATTTTGTCAGATATATTCGAATCTACCGGACTCAACATAATAGGTGGAACAAATACCAACAGTATTGTTTTGCTTGGGTATTGATAAACATTAAATATCAATTTGTACCCTCTAATACAGTTTGGTTCGATCTAACTGATTTTATCTATATTAAAGTTCAATCATTGGCAAGAAATCGATTAATGAACTATTGAGTAGGCTGAAAAATAAGGTGAAACTACGGATCATCGATTTGAAATCTATTCAGTACGTATATGATAGTTCTCTCTTAACTAATCCATAAGAATATTAAACGAATTATAATTCTTTGATTATGATAACTTTCAGAATTGTACTTAAAAAAATTCATATATTCTGTCAATAGTAAAAGAACATAGATGAGTTAACGGATCAACTGGTATTACACCTTTTTCACTCTTTTGTAACTACAAAGGACAAGCCAATAAGAAGATCAATATGATTAGAATGAATATTAGCATTAATTTATATAACTGTTGTTTGGATATGCTGGTTTTCTTTTGTATGAATCAGACATCACTAAATTGTAATACATTGTGTTCGTCGAATAAGTTTGAAATAGAGTTTGTCATATTTATTCTTGATATATATCTATTGAAACTTCATAGAAAAACTATATATATATATATATATATTTGATGAAATTTAGAAAATGGTGAAATGACAAATGACGATACAATTGTTATAAGTCGTGATACTTTATCAGCTTTAATGATTAATAACGATATATACACACCACGTACCATTGTTTTACAACGAGGAAAAAAAGGCTTTGGATTTGTTCTTAAAGGATCTCGAGGTAAATATATTTTCTATGAAAATAATAAAAAACTAAAATCTTTGTTTTTTTATTATAGTTGCAGGCAAATTATTTCAACCAACTCCTTCGTTTCCTGCTTTACAATTTCTTGATAGTATTGAAAAAGGTAGTAATGCTGATAAAGCTGGTCTTAAACAAAATGATTATGTTCTTGAAGTAAGTTTTCATTAAATATGTTGTCATTTATTTAAAAAAATAAATAAATAGATAAATGATGTAAATGTTATATCAATGCCACACGAAGAATGTGTCAATTTAATAAAACGAGCTGGTGATACATTAGCATTGAAAGTTGTTACGGCAAATACATCATCAATGATACATTCTCATTATGAATATCATGATTTACATTCAAATCAACATAATATTTGTTCACAATCATTACCTTATCGACGTAAAGGTAAGTTTTTCTCTATTTTTTAAAGAATAAAATTTAAAAGAATTTTTTTAGCACCACTTCGGCCAGATCTTGAACAAAAATTGAATGGTATGTAGATTTTCTTAATGATTTCTTAATAATTAATTGACTTTTCAATGGCATGCTTCTTATGATCATATAACCTGACTTAATTTAGTTCTTTCATCATTGTCGAACTCATCAAATAGATTATCACCTTTTCATTACTTGTTTCATCCTTCCCAATCGGAATTATTGATCATGAAGAGAAAAGAAAATAATAATTTCTTAGGTATTTAAAAAAAAAAAAACAATCTGCTGCATGCATGCAATTATCACTTGAAAAGAACAGGCGCGTATGCATGTCACTTATATACTCACATATCACAATGCATGTTCGTTTACTTTTCTGTTTGATCACCATTAAATAAAGAGAAAGAAAAAAAAAAATCTATTAATTGGAAAAAAGTTTTTAAACAAATTTTGTTTTCAATCGGGTAGGTTTTTTGTCGAGTAAGAAGTGTACAATTGTTCCCCATCGCATTTATAATCTTAGTTGACTATAAGCTGATTGTAATATATTTAGTCAAAATATGAAAATTTAAGTCATATTGAACGATAGATAAAGCCTTTAGTATGAATATTTCTTCTCAAGAAATATGAAAAAACAAAAATCCTTCGAAAATGATTAAGAAGTTTAACTTTTACTTCAATACACAGTTATTATTTCGATAGCTCTAAACAGTTCACTCAGTTTTTTTTAGCAACTCAATTATTATATATATACACAGTAGATTATAAATAGAAATAGAATAAAAATCTCATTCTGTATTAATCGAGTCGGTTAATATATTTTTAATCAGTGATAGAGAAATGTTGAAAACTTTTATTGATAAAAATAATGTCAAGAAATACTGATGAGAAGTAATATCATGAGTTTTGAAGAAAGTTTTCAAAACTTTTATAAATTTCAAAAAATCATATGTAGGAAATATATGGGAAAGTTTACTTTCTGAGAATCAATTATTATGATTTCATAATGTTTTATTTATTAGTAGACGAATGAAGGTCTATGCACACGCAACTATATTTCTAGTATGCCTCGCTTTAGATAAAGCTGAATCTCATAGAAGAATTTCAAGCTCTTATATGCGTACATACTGAATGTCAGAACACTTCGAAAACGTCACAAATCTTTTTCGAAACCAATGATATTATTTAATTGCAACCAGTATTTTTTTGTGTTATGTTTTACGAATAAAAAATTTGAACAGTTATTTATTATTAATAAAAAATAATAATCAATTCTATTGATATGTAATAGACATATACAAAATGTTTATCGTATCGCTATTGATGGTTCTTTCAGTATATATCGAAACACAAAGGAAAATCTAATAGAAGGAAAATTTTTATATGAAATGAACAAGAAGGAAAGATCTTCCTTATCAAGGATAGAATAAATTCTATAAGACGTGAAAATAGAAATGCGAGTGAAGTTATCCGTGAAAATAGAAATGCGAGTGAAGTTATCCGTGAATATAGAAACAAATGAAACATACTAAGAAGCATCCAATTGCTTTCAGAAATTGCTTTAAAAGAACTCAACGAAATAATTTTATACTAAAGATTTAAAATTATTCTGAAGATTTGCATTCCACAATAATCTACAGAAGGTTTTTTTCTGTGATATCTGGGATCAAATCTTATTGTGCGATTTTCTTTTCTTTGAAGAATATTCTTTATGAGACTCAATACAATCGAAATATTGAAGGTACTATAGAAAGAATATTTTCAAGAAAGAAAACTAACATTGATCTCAATTGAATAGAAGTAGGCATATAAGAAGTTTGAGCACAATCAGTGATACTCATGTTTCTTGAATTAATCACGTGTTTCTGTAAAGTGATTTGATAGTAGAAAGAATCCATTACAAACTGTTGTCTTTCCTCTATTACACTTGTAGAAAATACGACGATTATTTAGACACAGCTCTTATTATTTCATAAGCAACTAAAAATAAATTTTTTTTTCTCTAGAAGATCTTGATCGAACATTGGGTGAATACGATTATGGTAGTATGATTGTTCCATCATCAAAGAATTTTGAAGATTGTATATCAATGTCAAAACAACAGAATGAGAATTTTCCAAATGGATCTGGTGGTTCTATTCATTTGAAGTAAAATAACTTATGGGTAATTTTGTAAAACATATTCTATTAATATTGATTTTAGAAATAAACCTTTAGTTCCTGAGCGTGATTCTTCTCTCTATGATTGTGTTTCTTCATCTCAAAATCAACAAGAATATAATACATTTCGACCATTAAGTCGTGGATCACCTTCAACAGTAATTGTGCCAAATTTATTGTCAACAACAAATGTTCGACGTAATTCAAATTCATCATCAAACGAAGCCGATGAAGAATCATCTTTATCTTCATTGAACAGTAATCATGTTCTACCAACAAATCAAATATCGATTGAAGAAAATAGTACTACTATTTATATGACTTCGTCTTTATCTACAAATACAACAAATATGACTACTTTTAAAACGACTTCAAATCTTCTACCATCAAAACCAAGTGATATTAAAAAACGATCAAATAATCGAAAACAAACTTATGCAGCATTCAATTCCAATAATAACAATAATAATAATTCTGTACCAATAACAATAGAGAATGAAACTTGTTCTGGTCTTGCTCTTCCTCCTCCTCCTCCTCCACCACCACCACCATTTCCGGTTAATTTTGATGTACCAATTAAAATTGAACATCAAACTTCATCAAAATGTGAATCTATAACAACAATATCAGATTTTCAAGCACAAATTGAACAAGCAAAAACTCATTTAAAAAAAGTTAATCTTGAAATACTATCACAGAAAACAATTGTTAAATCACTTGATCATCGTAAGTTAATATGACCTTTGATTAAAAAAATATAAATATCAAATAAGATTTTGGTCAAAATATCATGGATTAATTCTTTCATGTTTCTTGTTTTGGTCTTTTAGCAAATTCAAATAAGAATCATTCATCATCCTCATATTATTCAGGTGAATTAAAAAATATTGTAATCGAGGACATAACTCCTGCAAATGGCTTTCCTCCTCCTCCGTCTCCAACTACCCTTCGTCGTTCAACTCCCCCTGTAGCATCATCATCTCAACGAAATTCGATAGTGATCGACCCGAGATTAGATGTTAATTTTTCTACTGTTATTGCTCAGCGTGCAGCAGAATCAAAAGCTCGTCGTCATGAAAATCCATTAGGACTTGACTTTAATTCAAATGGTTTACCACCATCAACAACTTTTTTTAATAATTGTGTTACAACAAATGGTGTTCATCAAAATTTAACAGCCAATGGTAAGCCATTCTTGTTAAATAAATGAGCAAATAAATTCGATTTTTCAGCTGTTTATCATCATCGTTATCGAAATTAATTATTTTTTATGTAAGAGATCAATGTGTTTTATATACATATGTGGGTTTTAGTCATTTCTTTCGCATGATTAATAGCAGATAGAAAAGAGAATTGTCTTTTGTTTTTGCATGGAAACTTTTGTTTTAGTTATTGTCGTTGTGTTTCTTCTTTTTGTCTATTAGTAAAAAATATCTGTGTTTAGTCAGATTATTTATTCGATTGTTTTAGAATATATACGCAATAAGAATTAAGCGTAATAGATTTGTTTGTGAATTTCTGGATGATGATTCAATGACCTTCAATAATTCCTTGAGAGTTACTTTTGAGTTGTCATTAGATATGAATGATATTAACCTCTTTTAGTCAAAGTGATTATCTTGTTCATGATCTTCAAGAGAATCCAGAGAGTAAAGACCAAAAAAGTTTGAAGCAGCTCACGACTATTGTGCGATCCATTTAATTGCTAATATACTTCTTCAATACTCTGTTATGTATGAACAAAAATGAAGTAATTTAATTTTGGTTTCATTCCTTGCCTCGATTTCGATGAGAATGAGCTGTACTGTATTCCCCTATGCTTAGTTACAAAAGACTTGAATTTCAATACTGCTTCTCCAAAAATATTGAACCACAAAGTTAACGATTGACTCTCTTTCTCGCAATAATCCGAATCTTAAATATTTTGATAATAAATATCACCAAATTGATGGACGTATTTTTATTTTTGAAAGATATTGTTTCTGAACACGATGAGAATTGAAATATTGAATGTACGAATTCTATAAAATATGTCAACATTTATTCATAGAAACAATATTTTAAACAAAACTTCTTTTTGATAGAATCATTCATATGAACTTTTAAGTTGATGAACGGCGTCGCTTGAGTGATTTTGAAAATGATGCAAAGAAAGTTTTTCAGAGGATTTTAATCGATGCGATGATCATGAAGAAATGAGAGTGTCTTGAAATAAAAAGTTCCATGTTTTATCTTGCATGTATGGGGATCCATTAATGGACATTTCCATTCGGTTTGGTATAAATATTTGAAATAATTTTAGGTTCATCATGTCCACAACGATTTAGTGCTACAGCAAATCAATTACTTGAGAATCTGAAACGTCGTGGTGGAAGTACATCATCGATTGGTTCTCTTGTTAAACATTATAATCAACAACAATCTTCATAATTCACGGTTTTTCTTCTGAATTAGCAGAAGATTTGTTCCTTCTCTTATGTATTGTTATTGCGTTTTTCTACTACAACGAATCTTGCTTATCTGTGTGCTTGTATGTGTATAGCTGTTTTTTAATCAGTGATATTCACAGTCTTAAATGTCTGTGTGTTCTTGAAAATGTCGCCTTCGCTTCTCTTTTCTATGTGTTTGTTGGCTATATTTCTACTCTTATCTTCGTTTGAATTTTTTTTTGCATTCGCACTTGGTCCAGCCATCTGACATTTCGTGCGTTTATAACGGTTGCTTATAATAATATAAAGAAATCATATACATGTTTGGATGTTTTATCATAGAAGGAGATTTTTTAGTTCATGAATTCAAGTTTTATCAAAATGAAAAATTCAACGAAACGTTTTCAAATCTATTCGTTGCAATGAGAATTCAAGAGAGAAAGCTAAGAAATTATGCATGGTAATTGACGAGCAGTTCAACATAAATATGTATAGTTTTTTCTTTTTATATATCAGCATAAATTGGAATCTGAAAGTTTATTTTCGTATGATGGTTGGGATATAAGGCATAATGAATGATGCTTCAAGGAATCATCTTGAAAACTCAGATATGCCATGTGATATTAGTTGGCGCTGAATTGAAAGTATTATTGAGCAATTGATCGGTTGTTGACATGATGCGAAAGCAAAGTTTACACTGTCTTGTGCAGTATTCTATACTTGTTTTCTTTACAATAGGAATTTATGTCGACGTTTCGAAGTGTTCCTTCTGCATAACTTTAGTTTCTCTGTTGTTTGATGTCAGAATATTTCGTGACACGACATTTTCGCGCAACGACACTTCCGTGCGACGACACTTCCGCGCAAAAATAATTTTCTTTTGTCTGTTATAACTTGCTAGTTCTTTCGAGCTTCATGAATAACGGTTTATGACAGGTTTGGGTGTGGCTCTAGCTGTGGATGCGTCCGTGGCTGTGAGTGCATCTGGGTGGTGTGCGCTGATTTGTTCACGCGTTTGTGATGGTGGATACCCACACATACACCCACATCTACATCCCATGATTCTGGTTTTTCGAAAACCTGTCAGAAACCGTTATTCACGAAGTTCGAAAGAATGAGCAACTTATCACAGACAAAACAAAAAAATTATTTTGCGCGGAAGTGCCGCGCTCGGAAGTGTCGTTGCGCGTAAGAGTCGTGCGCAAATATGGTGGAACCGAATATTTATCCGAATTATTATTAGATCAGAATTATCATATGTTTAATGGTCTGTTCTACTTTTTGTTTGTGTTGTATATCCAAGTTTCGAAATTTGACACAGCAACTCATATTCTGAGCTCATTTAGAAGTAACTCATTCTAGTTATCTGAACCAAAAAAAGGGCAACATTAGTAGCTAAATGTTTATTTAAAATTTTTAGATAGCTGAAATTTTCTTATATACGAAGCATGTGTTATGTATTTAATCATTATGATATTTAAAAAGAAAGCTATTAAATGTCCTTTTTGTAGCTATTAATGTGAATAGTAGCTGATGAATTAGTTGTTTTCTTAATTTATTGTGTACAATCAATGAAGTTGTATTGAAGATCATAACAGAGTCGAATTTCTTGTAATTGACCTCCTTTTTTCATATAAACCTGTATGGCTGAAGAAAATAATTGAGGTGAATTTAATGTAAGAAAAGCATTTTTAATTGATGACAATGTTGGCTGGTTCAAAGCACGAATATTAGGTATCTTCAATTGATTAAAAAGATATTCAATCGCTTTAAAATAATCTGTTGCTGTCTTATAATAGCATGAACCTATTAACAAAATTCTTCCGATATATTACAAAGAACAGATAACTGAATAACCTTACCATGCTTTTCCCATTCAGCTTGCATTAAATCTTCATCAGGCATGAGACAGTAAAACCGTTTAATAATTGAGAGAGAAAGTTGTTGCTCATTCCGACAATTCCGAGGTTGATCTCGAACCGATACAGCTCTAAATGTTTGTGGCCAAAGACCATGAACAACAAGATCAAATGCATCACTTCGATAGCATTGAAATTCTTTATTGCGTGCAATGTCTGAAAGCGACGCACAAAATGTCGGCGACCTAGAAACACAATTAAAGTATTTACAAGTCTTTTAAAAACATTGAAAATTATTACCAAGATAGACTTAAAAGTAAATAATCTGTTTTACTTTTTGTATTTATCCATTCATTATTTCGTGAGTACCAATTGTAATCATAAGAATTTTTAAAATCTGGAGGAAATGGACAAGATGTTTTGCTAACTACCGTTCCATTTACAAACAGAATCCACGTCAACGACACAAGAAAAAATACTGAAACAAATTCGTTTGACATCGTTATACCGACTGTAAATATGTTTTGAAAGAACAAAATTATTCATTCTATATTCACCTGTTTTGCATTTCGTACAGATCTTTTTTTTCCATGATGATTAATATTAAAATATGCCTTCACAGAACAGAAAGAATTATAATAACATTTGTACCACTGGTCCGATATATACTTATACAGATTCATTCAACAACGCGAAAGTAAACTAGAAGGAATATTATAATTCAACTGAATCATTAGACATTATCATCAGTTATTTTGTAAGCAACTGAAGCTTGAGATATTCATAATATTGAAAATTCTTGTTGTAAGAACTTGACAAACGATGAAATTTGTGAATTCTCAATGTCCTTTTTTTTTTAAAATGTTACTTCACTTTATCTTTTTACTAAAATAAAATCTTTAACGATGCGATAAAAGATAAATTACGTAATCTTATTGATATTTGACTTATTTTCACTTGTCAATTTACAAAGAAAATGTAAGAACAAGAAACAAAAACATTCAGACATGATAAAAGAAGAAAATTTTGAGTCGTTGTACAAAAAGAAATATTTGAGCGTCAAAAATAAATCTTTTGAACAAGAAGAAAAATTATATTTGAATTTTTCTTTATTTAGAATAAGTAATGTGAAGAACTTTTGTTTAATAGAATGCTCATCAGAAACAGGTTATGAACATTGATAGCATTTATTTCGAGGTTTCTTGTCTTTGGGACGATCACAAATGGAATATTGTTTTACATTTGATCGTGTGGAGTTTTCACTTAATTCTTCCGACGGTTGCTTCATCATAGGATAATCGACAATGGCTAACGCATTTTGGATATCCTTATGTAAAAATTTCGAACTTCTCGAGCGAAAATCAAGAATATGAGCAATTAAACTTGTTCGTAATCATTCAGGGAATAAGCGATGTTTATATGTTTTATTCTTATTCTAGTTAGTTTTTTCTTCCCATAAGATTAGAACATTTATAGTGGTAATACCTGTCATTGCATAAAAGACACAAAGTGAGGTGGAAGTGTGAGTGTAGGTGCAGATGATACGAAGATCACACCCAGATTCGCACTCATAGTTTTGTTAGCTGGTTTAGATATGAAGTCATATCAAACACTCAAAATTGGCATAAAAAATGAAGATGAGTTTGTCTTTTATAGTCAACCTTAAATTTTAAACAGTGAAAAATACTAAATATATTTGAAGGCTGAACACATGCCAAGATATCTGCGTTAAATTTTTCTTTCCTACAGTGAGATTTAATGGATCCCGATTATTAGTACTAGGGTTAATAATGCAATAGTTTCCTCATCGAATCGCTGTTGTTGATGGTGTAATTGATTGTCGAATGACTGCTTTTGTTGTTGAATATAACTATTGAAATAATGATTTTGGTGAAACATTAAATTCAAACATCATAGGTAGCTGCTATTCAGCAGGTCGCATCCATGTTGTTACTGTTGTTCTTCTAGCGCACATCTGGAGCAATGTTCTATACAGAAAATACTAAACATTATATTTTGCAAAAGGCAATTTTAAAAAGTTAGAAACTGTTCAGAAGTGACCCCCTTAGTTAGCACAGTGTAGTGTATGCAGCTATTCAATACAACCATCTAGTGAGCATAACGCTTTTCGTATTTTTTGACTTGCACTACAAGAACAAAAAAATGTTTCCCCTCGTTATCGACACATAAATTTAAAAATCATGAAAATTGAAAAGTTTTATAAGCAGGCCGGCGGAGATGAAATCGGTACGGATTTCAGACCGATAGGTCATCAGTAGATCGGTCATTATTGATGCACCTTACTCATATTTTTTCTCTTTGTATGTCATAAAGGATGAGTAATGAAACTTTGTTAAAAGTTGACTGTGTCAAATATCACTATCCACCGAAGGAATAGTATAACAATTCGTCGATCCAGTGTTGGTATGGGATTCAGACCAACCGGCTCAATGGCCACCGTCTTGTAATGGGTGGATCGGCCTATGCAGACAAGTACCGATCACCCAAGATCCAGACCGACTCTATCTCTTCCGACCAATCTCATGATCTCAACCAGGACTAGTATTGATCAAGATTTAGGACGACATATTGTGCACCAGATAGATATAGAAGAATCCATCGACCAGGATTATACCTACTGACTGCTATTTTTCCATTTTACTGTTACTAAATTTATCTTTATTTTCACCCATGTTTCAATAATATTATATTCATTGTCTGATTTTGTTCTTAGATCTTGAACAACTGATCAAATCATAGTCAACTAGACATAGAAGGAGCATAATTAATCATACAAGATACCAAAGGCGTTGCAAGAGATTAAAAGTAAGAAAACTATCAAACTAGTGTTCTGGAGAAATATGGAAAAACACGACTAGGAGGTTTCCGCTGAAGCGAACCAGTCGATCGATCGTTGAATCAGTCACAAATCTAACTAGCTATCGGACTAGTCACCAATAGTGGCTTTAGCTTGAACTCAACTCGAATAGAATGTTGTGATACGCTAAAACTATAAATGAGAAAGTGTTCAATCAAAATTTTCAATGCCGATTCAAACAATAGAAGTTTGTTATGCTTCTATTCCGAAAATTTCTTTGTAGCTTTTACTTTTGTTCAGGATTTAAAGAGTCCTTAATTGTTATTGAACCGAATATTTGACTTACAACAATACTGTATACGAGATAAAATGCGCGAATCCAAAACGATCAATTCTTGACGTTTCTGAAAACAGTAGTCTGTGCTGAAAATCACTGGAATCTTTCAGCAACCTTCCCGCTATAACTTGTTCAGACGATACACAATCTTCTTGAAATCTCTGAAAATCTGATCATTTATGCACAAAATCTTGAAAAGATTATTCTTCGTCGCCTTACAAATAAGTGTTTTATAGATTTCGATTCACGTTTTACATCTTGGTGTTGCATTTCTTTTGTCGTACAAAATACTGACTTGAAGATGTTACTATGTGATGCTAAAATTGATTAACCGGTGTTAGTATATGAAATGATGAAGGATGTTTAGAAACGTACTACTGTCGAAACTGTAGCTTCTCAAAAGAGATACCTTTTCGAACAATGTACAGCTACTTAATGATTAAGTAGCTGATCGTTTCGTAACAACTTTTTCTTTAAAGCAGTATTTCATGTAACTAGGTATTGAAAATCTATCGCGATTTAAACATTATCATAGCTGTTTAAAAAAGCTATGTGGAAAAAAATGTATACAGCTATGATATAATTTAAATGTCTAATTCACTTCTAACAAAATTTCGTGTTGGACTTCTTATTGTAACCAGCAATTGAAAGTTTGCCGTTATATAAAAATCATCGTACCTATTTAAACATTTTCATACATATCTTTATCGTTTTGATAACTTATTATAAACAAGTAAAAGATGTATTCAATACTTGAAATAATTCTTGCTCGAAAAAAAATAATTAGAATGAATGAGCACCTGAGTATTTATTAAAAAAACTACATTTATTTCCTTAGTGTCGCTAGGCATTAAAAGGTTATTAATTTATTAATTTTCTTTTTTTCTTCGGCCTTTGCTCCAAGTAGATTAGTTACAATAAATTGCTGGCTAAGCAATCATAGAACAGCGATGCTTATTTCTTCAGTATTGTTAGAGATCAAAAGGGTATTACTTGACGAATTTTTGTTTTCTTTAGCCGTAGCTCGAGTATATCAGTTAGAAAACAGGACAAGTTGAATATTTCATTAAACAGCTACATTTTTTCTTCGGTATTATAAGCGATTAAAAAGTGATTCGTTGACAAATTTTCGTTTTCTTTTTCGTCCAAACGGCTGATGCGCAATGCGATAGATGCCTAGACAGTTTATCAATGAACTATAAGAAGTATAATCGACGTCTTTTTAAAATCTTAACAAAATTTTGTCTTTCATGTCGAAAAAGAAAATTTCACATAAACCAATATTATCAATAAATCCTATTTCTAATAAATTAATCAATGTAGAATTATTTTAATGCAAAAAAATGTTTTTTTTTAATGCAATATGGGAATTTTCGATCTTAAACGATCATTTTCAACCAAAATAACAGAAACTTTTACAATAGAGATGTTACAAAACATGACACCAAAAACGAAAAGAAAATGATGGAAAAATCTTGACATTTGAAGTACTACCAATATAAACATGAACATCATATTGATTGCATTAAAATAATTCTACATTGATT